>JBAIZL010000009.1:21368181-21430681 GCA_036971475.1 Prosapia bicincta | reverse complement strand
TCCTTAGAAAATGTTTAGGGAAAATTGTTAGTGGCTATGGATGTATTTGTAATACTTAGAGAGAAAAACGTGGGGAGCAGGCAATTCATAATAGTTAAGGAGGGGTAAATGATTAAATTATAGTGAATTGAAAATGGGAATCACTGTAATTTAATTCATTTAACCCTCCTTAACTATCAGAATTGCCTGTGCCCATGTTTTTCTCTTCAAGTATTACAAATATATGTATAACCACTAACAGTTCTCAAAATAGTAGAAGGACCATGAAAAATTATTTTGTACTTTTTAGTCCGTTTCAAAAATGTGGTGTACTGACAAAAAATATATATTTAATTTATTATTTTCTGTTTTTTACTCTTACATCCGGGTGGAAAATGTCAATCGATTTTGTAACTTATACAACAGCTGATTTTATTTTATATATCTTATTGTGGAACAGCTGTTTTAACACGTAAGTTATATATATATATATATATATATATATATATATGAATGAATTTTTGTGTATGTATGTATGTTATCGACGCCTAAACTGCTTAACAGAAGTTAATGAAATTTGGAAGGTTTGTTTAACATATTCCTAGAATGGTTCCTGTGAAGTTTGGTTCAGATCTATCCACAGGGCTACGCCCCACAGGCTTGGGATTGTTCAAAAACTGATGTATGTATATATGTGTGTATGTAATGTTTTATGAACGCTTAAACCGCTGTACAGAGGTTGATGAAATTTGGAAGGATTGTGTAACATACTCCCAGGAGGGTTCGTGTGAGGTTTGGTGTAAATCCATTCAAAGAGCTCCTACCCAGAGGTTTAGGATGGTTCAGTGTACAGCCTTCAATAAGTGTAATGCTAAATTCTATGTACAATTATTGCAATCACACTTATTTATATTAAAAGTAGGATCGTCGATAATATTGTTGCGAAATTTGAATCAACCAAAGCTGTGTAACGGAACGAGAATAACCACAAAAAAACCCAACTTGATCCGGGCAGAAATCAGAGGTGGCAAGTTCAAAGGAGAGATGGTCTTAATTCCATGAATACCGATGATTTCATCAGATCTAGCTGTTAATTTCAAACCACTATAACTTTCTTTGCGACTTGCATTCACAATAACCATAAACAAAACACAAGGACAACCATTCGCTATTGCTGGATTGAATTTGGAATATTCGAGCTTTTACCATGGATAATTATATTTTGCGTTCTCACTTGTTGGGACACCTAAACTTTTCATGTTTATACGCCTAATGAATTGAAGTAAAACATTGCCTATCCTCTAGCATTGCAGTAAATGAAATATAATTATCTAGATGTTTGATTTGCTTTTTTTTATTGCAAAAATTATGATTCGGGCGCAGCAACGTGCGCCGGGAAACGCTAGTTACTTTAATAATTATATATAGTTAGGTTAAAGTGTTTTTTTAATAAGTGTTATGTTTCATCGGCTGATAAATTTGTTAATTTGTACTTCAATAAACGTATTACAACTATTTAATTTAGTATAAACGGACGTGAAAGTCTCTAGCACCTCAAACAAATGTGATTTATTTAAACAAACTTAAAGCTAGTGAATGTTGTAGAACAGCTGCTTTAACACGTAAGCTATCTCATCACGCAAATTTGATTTGTTTAAATAACTATTGTTTGAACAAATATAGAGAAAAGAAACCGAGTGACTATTGCATTGCCATTTGATTCTGACCTATGTTTAAACTTTCAGGTTTCTAACTCATATTGAAGTTAGTTTAAACTCGAGGCAAAACTCCACCCATACAGATAGACAAGACTATTGCATTGCCATTTGATTCTGACCTATGTTTAAACTTTCAGGTTTCTAACTCATATTGAAGTTAGTTTAAACTCGAGGCAAAACTCCACCCATACAGATAGACAAGACTATTGCATTGCCATTTGATTCTGACCTATGTTTAAACTTTCAGGTTTCTAACTCATATTGAAGTTAGTTTAAACTCGAGGCAAAACTCCACCCATACAGATAGACAAGACTATTGCATTGCCATTTGATTCTGACCTATGTTTAAACTTTCAGGTTTCTAACTCATATTGAAGTTAGTTTAAACTCGAGGCAAAACTCCACCCATACAGATAGACAAGACTATTGCATTGCCATTTGATTCTGACCTATGTTTAAACTTTCAGGTTTCTAACTCATATTGAAGTTAGTTTAAACTCGAGGCAAAACTCCACCCATACAGATAGACAAATAGGTATGACGGAAGCCGAACTAATAAAAACGTTAAAAAAATGTATTTAAACTGAGTGGATGAATAAAAAGTATTTTATTAATGATTGAAAATGTGTACAATATGTATACGGACAGTGTGAACAAATAGAAGGACTTGAATAAACACTGAAATAGGTGTAACAGTCTGTTAGTCCGTAATAATTGTCAGTAATTTATGTCTGTATGTAACATGACGCATAACGGAGTCAGAAATATTGCTTCGTCATATATAGTTTGTCAGAGAAAAATATACTGTGCTTGGTCAGGGTGAAACTCCGTAAGTGGTTGAGAAATTATTAAGAGGATTATTTCTGAGCCCCTGGGGCTATGGGTCGAGCTGCGCTATAGACACTAGGTCAAATATGCACGATTAACCGCACGTTTTATCCTAGGCTTACTAGCCGTCTTTAGTCTACTGTGAGAATGAGAGTATGCCTATAAGATTGTAAATGGTAAGGTATGCAAGGATTTTTATTTCCCACATTAATAACAAATTTACTATATAAAGTCACTGCAATTATAATAAAACTCTCTATTCGATATTAAGTAAAACATTTAACCACCCTAACCTACTATAAAAATATTCAATGTTAATTTAAAACTTTATTTGAATTTTCATTGACCAAATTTATTTCCAAAATACTCTTAATACTCTTAATTGTTTGGAAAACATAAGCTTACTTTTTATTATTATTGGTATTTCAAAAGTTTAATATTTCACAATTTCAAAATTTATGTACACATATAGTAATACTTTGTATAATTTTTGTGTTGGTAAAACATTTTCTTACATTGTCGGAATGTGCCATTCTCTTACCTCTTCAACGGTTCCTGCCAAGTTCGTTACTCTCTCTTTAGCTTTGTAACGATAATACAAAAACAGAAGAAGCTTAGCCAAAGTAAATATTAGCCCAAAAATTAAGCAACCTTGGGGTATTGAAATCTCTGTAAAGGAAAACAGTATTACATTTGGAAAATCTTTATAGTAGTTGCCTGATAATTAAATATAAAAATAAAAATAATAAAAATTCTAATAACTACTTTAAATAAATAAACATTATTTTGTGGTATAGTGATATTGTCATGTCAAATATAATGCCAAAATACTCACATTTTTATATAAAATATAATTAATATAAAACATCTATTTAACTTTCAGTATGAATTTTTGTAATAAATACACAAAAACCTCTCAACCACAAACTTTCTTTAATTTACCCTAATGTACATTTCAATTACAAAGTAACCATCCTCAGAGGGATAACATACAGTCTTTGTAAGTTATCCCTCTGAGGATGGTTACTTTGTAACTGAAATGTACATTAGGGTAAATTAAAGAAAGTTTGTGGTTAAGAGGTTTTTGTGTATTTATTATTAAATTCAACCACAGTATATTCCTAATAAATAGTATGAATTTTTGTGTCTTTAAATTAATGATTTACGAGCGATAGTGTAACAGCTGATCAATCATTACAATTACACAAAGATATTAGTACTTGGAAATGACACCTATATTTACATTTATATGTACTGTAAACTTTTCTAATAAAATCACAATTTTAGGTCATCAACCTGACAACTGTAATAGCTCAGATATAAAGATTACCAATTGAACTGCCAATTCCTGTGTAGCCAACAATTAACAGGCCATCGGCTACATGCATGTGGGTACTACAAGTGAAAGTCGCTAAAAGATATTGAAAAGAGTGAATAATTATGAGTAAGATTATAAAAAATATTTACAAATATTTATTAGAAGAAGTAACTATCTGTAACAATGCAATGAAATAATAGGAATAATATAAACTTACAGTGGATAATAGCTTAAAATAACACAACTGAATAAAATATAGTGAGAAAAGACACAATGGAAAAGTATAGGCTAAATATAAAATTTGTAAAGAAATAAAATTAAAATTTCAAAATTAGGAAATTATATAATGTTAAAAATATTTTGAAAATGAGATTTTAATCGAAGAAATCTTAATAATACTACAAGTAAAAAATAGAAAGATATATAAAACGCTAAGAAAACTTGAGGAGTTGAAAAATAATTTTAAAATTAGGATTAAAATAATTAAATGTATAAAGATGAAAAAATTATAAACAAAGTTTAAACATTAAAAACAAGAATTTAGGAACCATAGAAACAGAGGATGATCGCATAAAACTGCAATAGGACGGGAACGATTTGAAAAAAATAGTGATAGGTGATAATGGAATAATAAAATTGATTACCGAGAGAATGAAATGAGTAATAACTGGACACCTTTTTTTATCGTCCAACCCATTGCCTTGCAGTTACCTATCCTCAGATTTAGCCCGCTATTAAAAGCCGTAACCCCACATTCCTCCCCACAGTAAGAGTCGCGTGACAGACGCTGCAATACCTCAGGGGTTCCCAAACCCCCTACTTCTTTGACTGACTGACTCAGTCTACACCAGACGCTTTAGACGGATGGCTAATTAATATACATTACGTCCCTTTCTTAATTGTAGGATTTTCGAGCATATTGATCTTTAAGTTTAATATAATAATCATTATATTTTTAATTTTTAGGATATTAAATATCATGTAAGATTATTGTATATAGGCTTATACATGTGTTTTTTCCATTTTCTACTCAATATGTTTTTTTTCAGGAATGTACGTAAAAATTGTCTGAGGATATAAATGAACTACATTTATTTGTTTAAATTCTAACATTTTATAATGAAAATATTTTTTTCTATAAGGTCTACTTAACACTGTTTTTCAGGAATACTTTCAGAAAGTATGTAAGGGTTTTACTAATATCTTTTTTTTTTTTAACCAACACTTGTTTTGGTTTGATTGTGTAATTTCTTTAAAGGTCAAAACGTTGCACCGTTAATGTCCATTCTAAAGTACGTGCGTAGCCAAATGATGAATTTTCACCACTAGTCTACATGATGGAAATAGAGTGAAATTCGCCGCTATATGAGATAACCGTTAATGGTTTTAGGTGTATGCTGGACTTAAAGTAATCAGCTAATATCTTACAAATAACATGAGTAAAAAAGTGACAAGTCGTAGTCAAATTGAATATATATATATATATATATATACATATATATTCCCAACATACACAATTTACTATTTTGTATTTGTAACTAATGTTCTCTTTCCTATTGACAGCTTTACGCTCATTAATTCCTTTCTTTAAATCCCGTGATCCGCAAAACTGTCGGTTATTTGGTGTGAGACATAGTATCACTTACCGGTAGTGTATTACGGTTTATAAACATTCAGTCGGATGAATTCGAGATATACTTACTATCTGAAATTCAAACCCACATAAAACGTCGTGGCTGTATCAGAATATTAGCCTGATGAATTGCTTTTCAGTCTGATAGAGTGTCTAGATCTCGGTGTGTTCCAATGATGTGATTATCAGCGATTTCACAGTAACAGATCAAACTGTTATTGCTACTTTGAAATAGCTGATTTTAAACGGTGACTGAGATTTTTAACTGTGATTCTCAGTTGCTATTAGTTATTGAGGTTAGGTAATAATATGTGAGTTGACCATGTCGCTATGATTGTTTTTATTTATTGTTTTATGTGATTGTGTGTGCGTATGTGATTGTGTGTGTGTGTGTGTGTGTATGTGTGTGTGTGTGTGTGTGTGTGTGTGTGTGTGTGTGTGTGTGTGTGTGTGTGTGTGTGTGTGTGTGTGTGTGTGTGTGTGTGTGTGTGTGTGTGTGTGTGTGTGTGTGTGTGTGTGTGTGTGTGTGTGTGTGTGCTGTAACGGGCCTAAATTAAGGATTCAAGCGTTGCAATGGAAATTTTAAATATAAAAAATAGAAAATTTTAATTTTTGAAAATAAACAATAAATATAAATACAGCGAACAAAAATATTCAAAGAAACTTTATAAAGTAAAGCTATTTTTATAAGGTTTTTGTTGTTATTTTTTATTTGAAAGAGATAAATGCAGCAACTAAGAAAAATGAAAAAAAGTCAAAATTTATATAGAAAGTTCATCGACATTTCAAAATGTGCAGAAAGAAAAATTATGAAGAACATCAAGAACAAAGAAATCGCCTAAATTCAAGATTTAAAAAGTTACTACCAGATATAAATTTTTATACTAAACTACAGATATTTTAGTAACAGCGGAAATAGAGACGTAGGGATCAGACATTTTAAGGGGTACATCTTATGAATCTACGTCACTCTCTAAGGAGGTTGCTGATTGGATGAAGGACATCAGGTGAGATCCGAAGAAAAGAAAAGGGGGTTGGAAGCAGAAGAGGTGGAGGGTCAGTAAGTCTGGAGATGCGGTCAACGTTGGAAGACGCTTGCTTTTTTATGAGTTAAAAGTGTTAAATTATAACATCATGTGCTAAGTGCGGTAAATAAGTGGCTGCTAAATGTAACTGTGCGATTTCTAAGCCTGTTTTAGGGATTTAGGTCCCTAAAATTGACTAAATTCAATCAAAATGTAGTGAATTTCAAATAGATCAAAAAACGAAGGTTTACAAAGTTGATAAACCTTAAATTGGTTTTAGAAGATAGTGACAATAAAATTCGCTAAAATAAATTTTAAAACTGGTAAATGTGAAACTCATTTAGAAAAACAGGGATAGGAACTGTAAACTTTAAAAAAATATAATTCATGGTAACGCGTTAGGAACAAAGAAACGTGAGGCAAGCAGACGATGGAGACGATATTCACACCACAAATCTGATTAGCCAAACTGGGGAATATAACTAGAACCCAGGAGACGGCACGAAATAAAAGGTAGCAGCTTTCTTCTTGTTCAAATCTAAAATTTCGTAAATTCAATTATTTTCAACCGATGGAGTTTTGCAAACAACTACAGGGACCCCCAAACCGGATTTAAACATTCTGAGATAATATTTCTAGTGAGAATTGAAGAAATTATTAAAAATGATGAACTGAATGACTGGAAATGCAGTTGTATTGCTTGGAATGGAGAGATAGAAGTCCGGAGTCAAGAGTCGACAATCCACGCATACAGTAAGCTGTGTTATTTGCTTATTATTATTTTACAGTTGTTTGTTGTTTATAATTATTAGTATTAAAGTAATATTTTTAAATCATCAAGAAAGTTTCCATTTTAGTTTATACGAATGTAGAGTGTATGTATCTGAAAGCACTTTACTTGGTTTCAGCTCACTTAAACATGTACGATATCTTGAACTTATGCAGTCGCTGTTGCAATTAGACCAACTGAACAGCGACTGTATAAGTTCAAGATATCGTACTTGCTACAACCCTCAGAACGCAAATGTAGGAGATGAATGTTCTGGCAGTAATTATCAAAAACAAAAAATGTCCATTTTCCTGTGTCGGTAATTCATTCATTACATTTTATTTCACAATAACTTTTTAATGAATCTTGAAATTTTATAAATTTACTCATTGATAACAGTATCTCGGTTTTGGATTCCTAAAGCTCAATGTACTAATTCAGTAGAAGGGCGTGGCAGAGGTTGTTGGTGTGAAGCTGTGTGACCAACTATGTTTCCTAAACACAGTGGAAAGTTTAATGGCAGGTGTACTGGCTCTGACGCAAGGATCATAGTATGGGTTACTTATACATAGTTATGATAAAGAATGGTGAGTTCACTGCAGGTCCAACACCTTATATTCTTTCGTGGGTATTGTGAAAGTGGTGTGAGTGGTAAGGGATGGTGGTGGGGAGGTATAGCTGTGGGGACTAGGTTAAAGTCTCATATGATTTTTTAAAAAAATGTGACAGTATGTCTCCAAGCAGAACACAACAGTGATGGGAAGTGATTTGTAAACCTGTGATTTAGTCACTCTTATTCGAAAATCACATTTCTACCTGTTACTTTGGGAGGTGAAGTAGCAGGTTCTTGTCTAACTAAACTATGACGGAGTGGTCAATCGCCACTACCAGTGATTCGGGAACCCAAACCATTCACAATCGTCATACCCAGGTAGATGAACTAAAGTAGTTGATCTTAAACTGCCCTTTGTGTAGGTGGTGGGGGCATGATGTCGGTACGGGATGTCTGTCAATCACTGATTTAAATAACAAAACTAACGAAATGAGCTGAAAATTAGAACCTTTTTTTGTTTGTGATTGTGGTTCTCGGTTTATCTATCTCACTCACTGAAACTATGACTTGTGACGACGACCCGTGGAGTTGTGATTGTGATCGTGAACGCTAAAGAAAATTCTGAAACAGTTTTGTTTGCAGTAATTCGTTATTAATGTATAAATAATTTGTTTCATTTAGAGCGAACATTTTTAAAAGTTATTTTTAGGCTATATCACATAGTATTAATACATACAGTGAAAGTGAAATGAAATGTCTAGAGTAAACAAAAAAAAAACAGTGATCTTCTACAAGTGAAGGTTTAATTCCCTCGTCAACAAGTGTTTTGTTTTACCTATCATTATTATTGAATTTTGCACATTTGTAGGTCCAAACACACACACACACACACACACACACACACACACACACACACACACACACACACACACACACACACACACACACACACACACACACACACACACACACACACACACACACACACACACACACACACACACACACACACACACACACACACACACACACACACACACACACACACACACACACACACACACACACACACACACACACACACACACACACACACACACACACACACACACACACACACACACACACACACACACACACACACACACACACACACACACACACACACACACACACACACACACACACACACACACACACACACACACACACACACACACACACACACACACACACACACACACACACACACTGCAACGAGCAGTTTGCCCTTGCAATCTAAGAAAATTTAAATTTTTTAAAACTTAAATTTCAAAAATTGAAATGTAACGACCAAATGTTAAATTTTGTGTATTAAAGACAAATTAAATCAAAGTAGTGAATAAGAGAGTGGAATAAGCCAATATTTTATTGTTAATAATAAAAATTGTAATTAGCAAATAAATTTGACTAACCGGGAGTGTAGTGCCGATAATTAAGTGAAAGAAATAACTAAAAAATACTATCTAGTGAACCTGACCTCCTACAACCACCATTGTTATTTCTAAAGAACAAGTAAAGTGTGAAAAAATCAATAGTAAAATCATAAACCATAAAATTTTAGTAAATAAAAAATGTCAGTAAAATTAAATAAAACAGACATTTTAAGAATTAAATGAACGATAACGGCCTGCAAGCAAGCTGGTTCACGTAAGGGAGAAACCATTTATGACACGAAAATAAGCTATCAGAGTTGTGAGACCAAGCGGATGGAGGGGGAAGTGCGGCGAGGCCAATAAATATGAAAGCGCAAGACTTTTGGAAGAAGTCTGAAAAAAATTAATTTAACAAGTGCCGAACGAAACTACGTTGGTTTGCACCTAGACAAGACAGTCAATAGCCCAAATGGTGTCTACAAAAACGTTTCTATAATCAAATTTATAACGCAAGTTATAAATCGTGAATCTGCAATCGGTACTTCCATTTCTTAGAAAATGTAACTCAAATCGTAACAACTTACCATAGTTTCGCTGTCCGAAAAATTCAAACGATCCAGAGAGGAAGAAAAAAGACCCCAGCCTCAACGAAATCTAAAATCCAGGAACCAAGGATGGCAGGAAGTGGGAACTTTTGGCAAGTCATTTTTTAAAGTAAAATTTATTAGTTAAAATTTAACAAACTTTTCAGAAAATTATAATTCAGAATTTTGATTCAAAAAGAAATAAACAATGGCTTACCTCTAAATAAAATTGTTAAATAGTTTTAGGAAAGTAAAAGATTTTTCTTATTTGTAATATTGAAATGTATTAAATCATTAAAATCAAATTAAATAAGTCAGATTTCCAAAAAGCCAAGTTTTTGCATGTAAATTATTCAAATTTCATATTAAAGTCTCTAGACCGGCCTAATCATGAAGAAATCAACAAAAGAATATTTAATTAAACTTATTAGAGGTGTTTCGACTTTAAACGTGGTCATTTTTAATAAGATCAGAAAAGAAAAGAATTATTGCAAAATTTTGATTCATTTAAAATATTAAATATGAGTAATAATTTCATGTAGTATTGGCAAATGATTTTGAAGTTATTAAATAATTATTAGAATAACAGAATGTTATATTAACTCTTAAGAATAATTAGTTCAAGAGTAAAAATTATGGAAATGATTAGCGTATGATATACTGTGAAAACGCAAAATAAAATTTTAATTTAGTTTTCAAGAATCCATGAATAAATTCATAAGATAAATGAAATGTATGTAAAAAATTTATTAAATCAAATATGTAGTGTTAAACGATTTTCTGCATATTGACAAAGGCATTTGAAATCACGAAGTGTATAATTTTGTTGATTTTTTATATTTTTTTTATCGTTATATATCGAATATTTTAATGTCTTTTAACCCTTTGACTCCTTTGGTTCCTAATGAAACCCTTTGAAAAATGTACTTAATTCTAGCATACATTTATGTCCTGAAAACTTACGCTTTACAGTTAAATTTAAATTATAGAAAAGTACACAAAATATCCCTAAAAGTAGAAACATATTAACATTTATAATTTCATAAGAAAAATCACATATGCAAGTATATAACATTTTACCAGAATGTTTCACCTATTCAAAATAAAAACTTATTCCTCATGTTTTCACAAATTAGTATTCATACTTTATACTACATTTATACATATTTAAGATGTCCTGTCATTCAAAACGAACCCACATATTTTGGAAAAAATTTATAAAGAGAATTTATATATTAAACATTTAACATCATTTATTAAGCCTCACCCATTTTGATCAACAAATCTTATCTATAATATAACCCAAATTGATAACTAATGTCATCAGAAACATTTACCTAATTTTAAACATCATATTTAGATCCTAATATTAACACACTGTTTGTAAAATCAGCATTTATATATATAGAAATCATACTTTTTTAAGTTTATTAATTAATAAATTAAAATATGCTTTTTGACTGTTGTTTGCTATACTAATTTTGATTTGTTAATTCCTAACCAATTTCACTTGCATCCGTTATGATGGGTTAATTTTTATATCTTTGCCTATCCAAAATTAGTTAATGTTTTAATTATTCTATTTTAGTATTCAAACAAACTTAACAGTTGTTTAATCACAATGACTGTAACATATAAAACCCTTAGACAAATTTGTTTTAATTTTAAACCCTTTATTTGCTTACAAAGAACATAATTTATTATGTTTATCTATTTATTAATTTTATTTCTGTATACTTTATGAACAACCCTTTTAATACATTTTCTTTACCTCTAATATAAATAAAGCCATTATTTTTATAACAGAGTTTATTCATTATATTTTTTTTAATTTAAAAGAATTACTTTAATTTTCATTTCCCCAAAAATAATTGAATTTACGAAATTTTAGATTTGAACAAGAAGAAAGTTGCTACCTTTTACGCTTAACTCCTTTCCGTTGCACAACAAAGACAAACGAATTGCATGTATGGCGTGACAATCACTTTTCGGTTCTACCATCAACGTAGGACGACGACCTGCATCAAGTTTACGGCTTTTCACGTAATTATTGATTGAAACAAAAAAGTGGAAAAATATATTTACTCCTTCTGACATGTATTTCATTAAATATGTTTTACTGAAAGCATAACTTGTAACACACTAAAATGTCATAATTCTGGAAGGTTTGAACAAGAACACACTAGTATAACCCTTGGTTTTGTGTCAGACACAGAAATATCAGATAAAAAGGCTATTTTGCTCAGTGTGCTAAAGTTCCCTTGTTCCTAATAATCATACTTCCCATTAGTTCGCTATTAGTTAGGCCTAAATCATAAATATAACTTGCATTCAACCATTGAATGGACGTGTTTAAAGTACATTTATCAAATATTCCATTTGTTTGCTAGTTGGTCTTTAGATTTCTTTAATGATCTGGTTGGCCCCTTGAAGAGGTACGATGACTTATGCCACTTGTTCTAACAGTAACTCCTAATTCCAACTTCACTGCAATTGGTTTAGGCTACTATTTAGGTTCATCTATTAATCTACATTGTTTAGTACATTTCCATTTCTTTTGCAACTGACCTTGTGGTTATTTTATTTTAATGTGTAAAACTGTAAATGTTTCCTCATTGACGTTTTTAGACCTTTTTGTCTTTTCCCTTATCATTTGTATAATTATATAGAGGGAAATTCGTGATTACTTTTCATACCATGCCTGGCTCTGTTTAAATATTGAAAATGTCTAGGTTAATGTATGTTTCTAGGTGTAGTTTTATTTGTAGGTGAGCCTATATATAATTTATTTTGTAATTCAGGTTACACTGAAGTATTGATTTGGTAATAGAAATGGTGTTGCCAGACAAGTGTAATATTTTATTCTGCTACGGCGAGGTTTCGATAACTAGATCATCATCAGTCGACTTTTCCGAGAAAAATCCTCCACAACACATATTGGTAACAAACGTGTAAGTTATATTAATGTAGTATTAAAAATAAAAACATTTCGTTTCTACTATTTTCGTAACAATGCACACACACAAACAAAAATATATATAACATACGGATGCATTGCAATGTTTTTAGCTCACTTCAGCATAATGGTAAAAATGTTCCTCAATGTTTATCGAAAAGATAAAAATGAATAAAATAAAATATTGTAATGGCGATTACTGTAGACAGGATTCGTCGAGATGGGTTTTAGATTTTCGAAAGCTAAACAATAATTACAAGCCTTATTTTAAAAGAAATATATGACATACTTTATGTGTAATAACTTACATACAGAGCAATTAAAAAAAAGGTATCGGTATAAGGAATACCTAAAAAACTAAAATAAACCATGTTTAATTAAAATCAATAATGGAAATTAGGAAATTGCATATGCAACTGACAAAAAATGATCAAATCTAATCATCTTTAGTTTCAGTAGGCTTGAAACTGTAATGACTGGTTATACTTCCTAAAGCCGTCCGCCAAAAAGGTAAGGCTGTATGCACTTTAAATAAATATAAGCGGTGTACATTAGTCTAAGTATTCTTTTAGAGACTGATTTTTAGCTAAAAGCTTATAGAATTATTAGTCATTCGACTCATTCTTGCATTTTAAACTATTCATGTATTTAATACAGGCTATATAAATATTTAGCGCTCTCTATTTATTGGTTTTATAAAGGTTGAATTCTGATGGTTTAATTTAAGTTCTATTGTTATTAATAAATAATATTTCCTCTAAAAAACTTTGTGAGTAATATATAAGAGGGTAAGGAGACTTGGTTGGGAGGTGTGAGCCACTTGTGCAAACTGCTGGGAACATAATGCCGTACCTATCTGTTACGTCAAGATGGAGGGGATGCCTCTGGGATTAAAGAGGGAAAGGAAAGGCTGGCTCGTGTAGCCAGGACTGCTTACCTGAAATCGGTCGGACAGTTACTCCGGATATGCAGCATATACCTATATATATGAACATGACCACAAAAGTAATGCATATTTTGATTCCATTACCAGCAGTTGAGCGAGAGTCTGTGAACATAGTTATAAAAATAACAATAGGCTACATACAAGTACAACTTTTAGGCAAAAAGGAGAAAAAATAAAAACTTTGTGATTTTAAATCTCTGTTTCGATGTCTGATGTTACACGAGCTCTAGCTAACAATGTTCAATGTTTGTTTAAGGCATAAATACATATATTTCTTTTATATGTAAAATATTTAAATTTTATTTTTATATTATAATTTCAACAAAGTACTGCCAAATCAACGCGATGTTGAAATACATAAGACAGAGAGGTATAACTTGCCAAGCAAGGACAGATAAGCAAAACTTACATCCTAAATCCAGATGTTAAAGGAGGGGGATGCAAAGTTAATTGGAGACCGATTTCAAATGAGAAACGTTAAAAGTAAATCCAAGCGTGGGCTTAAACTGCGGCCGAGACAACTACGATATTTCTTAATATATTTAATATACATTCGTATATAGCGTATTTCATGTTAGGTAAATCTTAAAATTGTATCTGTCTAAGTTGCAATATTAAGTTAAACTTGAAAAATGCGAACATAGAAGATAGGATCCTCACAGAAGAGAGGACCTGCTACATCTTTATCAATGCAGGAAGAAGCGATTCCAGGCGGCCCGGCGATCAGAATTAACTGTTATGGGCAAGTACCGCAAAATCATTTAAATAAATTTATTATACAATTTAAATTCTACGGAAAATATTACTTTACTTCCTCCTTAAATGCCCATGATTTAAATAAGAAGTTAATGATAGTAAGTAGGCTATATTATATATATATATATATATATATATATATATATATATATATATATATTCATTTAGTATAATAATTAAATGATATAAAATATTAATAAACGACAGTTTATGTAATATGAAATGATAAACAGATAATACCAGTAGACTATTTTAGTCCACAATTAAGTAAAATAATAAAAGATCAGAGAAAAGTATATCATATTTAAATTGACGGTTTTGATCACAGAACTAGTCATCATCAGGTAACTAAAAGTTTAGATATTTCAGATGAAGGTGAATTAAAGGCTTTATGTCTTGAGTAGTCAAAATATCACTAAATCGGAACAAGTGACTTTACTAAAAGGGAAAATACGTTACTCCTTACAGTACTATTTAAGTTTTGATAATGAAGTCATTTCGAAACGCGTTCAAAAGAAAGAAAAATATTACGATGTTAGATTCTAATCCCCCCAAGCTTTTACCATGTATATAATACGAAATGTTCGATAATATTTCATGTTTAATTATGTTTCAGATACATGTAATAGGTTTTGTATGAACTGCATGTGCCTACAATATTTAAGATCAGACAAAAACAGGTACTTAGATAACACCAGAGGACAAATAAGAAACTGTATTAACAATAAGTAGAATAAAACTATTTTGATTAATCAAATGAATACTTTTGTATTTTCATGTCAGCTTCAATACGTATATTTTTGGCAATATCAATTAAGATATTGAAGTAACAAGGAATATCTTTTTGTGTTATTAAATAGTAATTGAAATCAGTTAAAAGCTTCAAATAATTTAGTAAGCCAATTCCTGTTAAACCAAATTATACAACTTGTAGTTTTACCAACTTAAAACATGATATAAATGGTATATAATTTTGATACATTGGATAACTGTTATAAAGAATTCACCCTTGGGGGTTCATTAACAATGAAATCTCACTACCGTCGAAAGATTTGATAAAACGAGAAATCATTAATATTAATTTTGAAATAGCATTTAGAACAACTAGTTAACACAAATAATCTTCCACGGGCCGTGGACAGTGCGTTCAAATAAATTGTATACTAATAAATATAAAAAGTTTTCCTTTACCTTTTAGGAGTAGTCATTAGGACTAAGTTACCTCACTGGTTTCCTCGGGAAGATTGTATGCCGCGGGATGTTCTCCCTCGGTCAGCAGAAGACGTGTCCTCGAGGATCTCTACCAAAACGACCGCTACTCGACGACTCTCTCTTTAAGACCCTACTAGATGACTAAATTTTATTTAATTCAAAACTATACCGGAACAATCAAGCTTTTCCCGCACAACTATATTGCTATCGATCAGCTGTCGGTCTCTCGTGGCGACAATTAGAACCGTTTACTAGTTTGGCGGTAATACAAAAAAATAACGTTATACAAATTGGAGCCAGAGTACTGTAAATGTTGTTTTTAATAAACAGGTCTGGGAATATTATCCCCTAGCAGATGCTTCTGGACAGTTCACAGGTGCCTGTAGAAACAGGTAATGTAGGTTAGGGCCATATTTTGACTCTATCTACCTGGTTGTTTCGTCGTTAGGCTGATCATCGTCAGAATGTAAGTTGAGTCGATATTTGACATAAATAATATTCCTTTCATGTTATACTCTTAGTTTTAATACCTTATACATCCCTTTTTGGCAGACATAACACAGACACATCCTTACAGTTTCTATGTAACACTAAACTCATACTACACACAATTATCGTACATGTTCTGACAAAAAATATATAAAATTATAAAAAATTAAAAAAATAGGGAAACAATATTCTCCCTCAGATGTAAATGAACATAGCCCCCCGCATAAAAAAACCATTTCTACCGACCAATCCATTATTTTTCGGCTTCCCATGCTGATACCACTCCTAGATCCAGCCCAATACCAAAAACCCTGTTCCCAAATGCCTACTCTAAGCCAGGCGTTGCAAAACCTCGGGGGTCATTTGGCCCCTACCTTCTCTAACAGACTGATCGACTGGTCTTGTGGGGTAATACATCTGTGGGCGCTATGGTCAAGTATCCGGATCGATGTCAGTAGGACATCCCAAACAAGAATAGGCACATAGTCATGCGTCAGATAGTGGATTTTTTGTCGGTAAGTAGGGCTTATATATTTTAATCTAATTAATTATTTTATTGTAAAATTTTAGCTTTAAACTAGCTCAATAAATTAATTAGGGTCAAAGATAACATTCACATTTTAAAAATTACGAAATATTCTTTTAAAATTTGGATGTTGGAGTCTACACTTCTAAGTGACTATGAATACAATATTAACTGGGGCATTCTGAAAAATTTCAAGGTGTTCTACTAGACCAGGGGTTCCCAAACCTTTTGTTACTAAGCCCCCTCTTCTTGAAATGAAAGCCTCCCACTCCCCCCTCCACCTTACACTATAAATAAATGAATAGGGATATGAAATACATACAATTATATATATATATATTATAACCTACCTTATTTAAAATAATTTCTACCTTTAGTTTAGGCCTATATTATAATTACCTTACCTTTCTACAGTCATACCTTCAGGTTTCTAAATAATTAACAATTAGATAAATTTATTCATATGACATCCAATTATTACAAACTATACCAAATTACATTAATACGATACAGTGACAAAGATTGATTGCTTAACTAATACTACAATTCCTAAAAAGAAAGACTCTTGTGGCTTTACGTTTTTAATACAATAAAGTTTAATAATTACAATTGCTCTTTCTCTCGGGTCGCTATTAACGGATCTTCTAAATTAGAAAGAGGGGAAAAAACCTAGATTAATTTCTATAAACAATGAATTTTAATTTGTTCTGAATTTACTAATTTATAAATTTCTGTTGCTTAAATCTAATGTAAGAAAGATTATACTTATTGTTGAGTTCCTGGAATCCTGACCGTTACGTTAACTGCTTCACTCCACTTTTACACATAAATAACTTACATCCCTAATTTCTTTACCATCGGCCTGATTCATTCACGTTGCACTTAAATTTTTACACATAAATAGCTAACAACTCCCTTAGCTCTTCTAAACTAATTTACCCATTTTTTAAACACTGCTTACAACTTTGTCCTCCCCTAATACGTTTGCACCCCTTTGTTCCCAAAACGTACAAATCATCTTTTGCCGATGATTTTAGTTATTAAGATCCAGCATAATATCCCCCCTTACGTATTTCAGTTAAATCGGTGATTCCCATCTCGTACAAATAGCCTTCGTAACAGTACACTGCTACTTTCCATTATTTTGGTCACTTGGAATTCTTTTTTCAATAGGTTCCCCACAGCACAGGTTTATGACTCCCCCAAATAGAACAATGCTTAAGCCTTCTTGTCGGTACTTTAGTAAACTATTTTTGGTCACTCCTTTCTTAATATTTCTGCAGATTATTATTATTTAGGATACTAACTGAAATTTTACTATAGGCCTCATACGTTTATGTTTTAATAAATATATTGAAAACAATTTATTCATTTATACATACTTTCACAAGAAACATGATATAACATTTCAAGTTTCAATTTACAAGGTAAATTTTAACTGATAAGAGAATAATCTTTTAGTGAGATTTAGTTTTTTTTCACTTGCATACCTATTTGAGGTTATATTTTCGTAAGGGCCCAGCACAAGTCATTAGCAATATCAAGTTAATTCCTATATTTTGTTTTTATTGCCACAAGTGCTGAAAATGTTTTTTTCGCACAAGTATGTGGTATGATCGAAGAACTGCCTGTGATACACTTTTAAGAAGATTTGTCCATTGCGGTACTGTTGCGGTACTATTATTCTTTTCAAGCTATCATGTTGATTTAATTTCAAGTTTACAAAATTCGCACAACTTTTACTTATATTTCTTTTAAAAATTGCGTACATTTCATTAAAATTTTCTGAACATCATGGCCAATCGAATTACCTATGTGAAAAAATCTGAGGTGTAAATTTAGTTTTAAAATTTGATAAATTGTGTACTTCAATTTTAACTAAATGAGATTTCACTATATTCTTTATTTCGTATTTGTGTTATTATATCCACTGCCCGGAATTGCTATACATAGTTAGTATGGCTATACGTTTGTGTATCATGAAAGTTATAGTGATAATACTGTTATTTGTAATTCTCTCAGCAATATATTTTTTAAATTTCTCTGCTAGAGTTTAATTTAGAGGTAATTTTTATGCCCAGACCTTTTACTACGTTCAAAAAAAAAAAAAAAAAAAAAAAAAACACGAGAGGGAGAGGGTTTTTACTTTTACTATTATTATCATGTTCACGAACACAAAAACCAACCTGTCTCTTAGTCTCACCCACATAAGTGGCATCACACTCCAGACAGTTAATTTTATATACCTCACTTAATCTATCGACACTGCCTTTTCCTCTTTTCATAAAACTCCTTAAATTCTCCGAACCGTTTTAATGTACAACCGTCTTAATTTGTTTGCAATTTTCTCCCAAATACCTTCTATACAAGGTAAACTTAAAATGTTAAGATCCATGCAATTATTAGTAGTCAAATTCTCAGAATTACTGCTATTATTACTATGTTTATAAGTATTTAATCCTGGTTTAAAATAATCCCGCTTTTTAATATAAAAATTAAGAAATTTCCAAGGATATTCATTATGTAGCAAAAAACGTTTACACTAATTAAATATTTTTTTCATAAAAAAGAGGGATGCTACAAGAGCAGGACTTTAGCGACTAAAAAACATAACATCCCCAACGTTTGAGACCGATAATGGTTGGTATTAAAATTTAGAAAACGTAGGTTTATTTTACCAATCTGTATTAATATTGCCATAATAAAACAAAACCAATGCATTATCCACCTCTACTTCATGCGTAAAGTTCAACCTATCATTATACGCAATAAAACACCCAACATCTCACCTATTTTATATTTCAGAATGTTAGTAAATACAACATCTACATACCTCTAATACAATAACGGTTTAACAATCATTTGACTTATTCTATCAAATTTAAGATCTTCCATTACAAATAAATAATTGGACTAATAGGAGACTCCATCGTAGTGCCATAAACCTGCTTATAATACTTATTATTAAAATGTAAAAAGGTATTTACTATTAGGTTAAAATTCTAAGTTTGAAGTATATCACTATGAGGTGAGTCTCAGGAGGGACTACTTTAAAAATACCTACTTTCAATACAATGCAATACCAAATTCTTATCTACATTAGTAAAGAGTGCGTTGACATCTAAACTGACCATGACATGATCATTAGGAATTGTCAAATCTCTAATATCACTATGAAAATCTAAGCCATTTCTAATGTAGGCCTATGATTTAGGCTTATGAACACAATAAAAAATTTTAACCACAGTTTTTGCTACAAAATAAGTCGGTGAATTAGCATTCGAAACCACTGGACTTAATGGAATATAAATTTTCTAAAGTTTAGGTGATCCATACAATTTAGGTAGAGATATATTAGTTTGAGTGATTGGATGAGAATGTAATCTATTATTAAAAAAGTTTGTGTGCGTCTGATTGTAACTCAAACAGAGGATTGTTATAAGATAATTCGTAAGTAAACTTATGAGACAACATAGCTTCCACGGCATTAACATACTTAGCATAATCCAACGCTACCGTAACGTTACCATCCTCCGCAAAAGTAATAAACACTTCATTATTTTAATTACGTACGAATTCCCTAGCCTTATTTACTTTATTAGCAAAACTTTGCCAGCATAACTAATATGGATTTAGACAATTTTAAGAGATCGCTAGTAACTAAACACCTAATTTGATCTGTGATGTCACATTCATAAGTACTCAGAAAAGATTCAGTATTTTCGATAGAACTATTAGAATACCGACTAGAAAGAGACTTCTACTGCTGAACTTATATCCCAATTAAAGAGCGACATCAATATCATGATAAATATCCAACGAAGACAAATTAACATTAGACTCCCTATTAACAATACCATTATCTCTAGCAATATCAGACTGCAATACAGGTATATTGTCAAGTTCATTAATATTGACACAATTACTATCATTGTTCTTCACAATGTTACTACACACTTATTTATAATACAACCTATTTATCTTTTACGTAAATTTCCCTTATTTTAAATAAATTCTCTATTATAATCATTTTGGGTGGTTAAGAATTTACTTATAATAATATAAACCAAACATTTAAGTTAATCAACAACTGACATAGCACTCTTTGACCAATATTGTATATGAATCATGAAGTCTTCAATAAAAATATTTAATAAAGATAATTGAAAATGATGTAAATTTATGAAACTTTTTGTTACCTGTTGTGCTATGAAACACGAAGTCCTTAGATTTAATGTCCTGACATTACTATGCGAGGAGGCAAAACATCAAACCTCCTTCACTTTACCAAAAACTCTCTTTGAGCTATAGCTCTGCTAACTCGTCTTTCCGCACTACTATAACTTTTCATGATTGTACATGCTTCTAACATTTGTTTTATCTAACATCCAAGAATTAGTTAATGTTGGTTGTATGTTGAACTCCTTTGTTGTTTTATGGTTTTATGCATGGTTTATTTTGTTTGGGTGTTTTTTATGTGTGCATATTGTTGTTTTCTCAGTTTTGTTACTATTCCTAATTGATCAATGTATGACTCCTACTTACTATCAGATGAATGTATGACTCTCACTATGTAAGTGGGTTATTTTATTAAGTTTATGACTAAAATTGCATTGAAAAGTTTTCAAAGTTTTAAATTTTTGCTGTGAGTGTATTTGTTTTTTATGTGTATTTATAATGTAATCTGAAATTGTTTTCAAGCTTGGTAAGGCCAAGAAATTAGTTGTCGAAACGTTGCAGTAAATAAATACACTTTTGATTCGATATCCAACCGGTTTATCATTTATTCAAATTAAAGTTTAAAATCTGACTTTAGTTTCAATGATGATGTCTCGTCTGTCCTCACACCCAGGCCGAGTTATGCATTGGAACCAGGCACAATGTCTGACGTTATACCTGTACTATACAAGTAGTATTACAACTGCTATCTTATTACGTACACAAAGAAACTAGTCATTGAGTTGAAAACAAAATAAATTAATGGTTTTCAAATCCATACTTTCTTTAGATCTTCAAGTGTACTGTATTCTGTTAAAAGACTTGAACATTTAAAATTTTTACAAGTTTAAACGACTGTATTTAATTTCTTCACAACGGGTTACTACTTAACATTATTATGATAATGAAATAGTTGTGCAAATGTATTGAAGGGATTCTCAGGGTGTACCAGATAGACATCGTTATGCCCCAATAGAGAATAGGTCTATTTCAGGCTCTACCGATGTCTTCACTCCCTGCACAAAGAGGTTTATGTCTCTACCCGAATCTTTGATCTTATGCTCGTATTGTAAGTTTGCAATACTGATCGACGACGTCCCTTAAGCAAAGTTCAGAGCAGGTCTACTTGAGATAAGCATCTGCCCACTCGATACCATGCTTCGTCCTATTCCCTGTATCAGGGGAGACGCCCTTTTATTGAGTTGCCAACTTATTTCGTGTGTTTTATTAAAAGCAAAGTTTATAACAAAGTTTAATAATGTCAGCCAATTTTCCACCCGCTTTATACAGTCGCCTGCCTTGGATGTATTTACTTTGATTTCACGATCCTTTTAACAGACCCTCGACATTTTCCGTTCAATTTAACTCCCTAACCCTTCACCAAAACCTAACTCAATTTGTACGCAATATTTAATACAGTGGTATAGCCTTATACACCCCTGTCACTTCTTTATAACAGTCTAACATTCTCACATGATATAGGCTTATACAACATAAGAATGAATCGATGATGAAAGCAATTACTTCGACATAACAATTACTTACTATGAGCAGCACTGACCACTTAGTCTAGACCAAATCTTAAGCAATACCTAACCACTGTAACAACCCATCACAACACACAGGCCAGTTTGAAACTCATGTTTACCGTGAAAATGTTCACATACCTTAGATCTGGAAACTCATAATACAGTGCTTAGCTCAGTTGAATAGACTTCCTAAATAGATTATAATGTTTCCTATCCGAATACCATTTATTTCGCTCTACATAATATTTTATAATATAAATACCACCTACTTCGTGTTTAATTTGTTGGATATTTCTATTTAGTAATATAATATAATATTTTAAACTACTTCTCGAAAGATTTACAATTGAGTGCTATTTGATATTAACTGCAGTTTGTTACGTCCCCATACAGTTCTAAGTATATATATTAAAACAACATAGGTTATTCAAATACAAGAATATTTATTAATTTATATTCAAAGCTTTTCGTTGAATATATATATATATATATATATATATATATATATATATATATATATATTTGTAGATTATGCAACACTGTTTTCTTGTATACACTTATCACTATCACTTATTTACTTAAACAAGAATCTTACTTGGTATTTATGCGAGTACTTTCAAAGACTGGTTAGTGTCTCGAGGATGGAGATTTTATGTTGTAGTTAATATGGTAGATCAGCTGTTTTCACGCATAGGTTACCTTCCTTATTATTATTATTATTTTTTCCAGGCGAAAAACCTATCAAGGTTATCATCGCCTAACTAAAGTTTTATTTTAAATAAGTATTACAAAATAAAACTAACCAAACTAAACGAAATAAAATAAATGTTTAATAATAATTGTAACTAAAACTAGAAACTAAAATTGTACATAATTTAAATATTATTAAATAGATTCAGATGGCGTAAGAAAGCGAGGACACGGTCGATAGCCCTGACATCGTCCCTTAAAACCACCTTTAAACTACCTCGAAGATCGTAACGTATATACAAATTTGTCAACTCATCACAATCAAGCAGGATATGCTTGATTGTAATATTATTTATACAAAACGGACATAGTGGTGGATCCTCATGTCGCATCAACCATCCATGCGTTAACAAAGAGTGACCGATGCGAAGTCGAGTAACCACCACTTCCTCATTACGATTCGAACGAACAGATGTCCTCCATAGTCGGACGGTATTTTTGATGTCCCTCAGCTTGTTTCTATTTACATTTTGCCATTCTTAATTCCAAACAGAGAATAGTATAGTTTTAACATTGCATACAAAATCTGATGCCATCACACGTTGTGATGGTACCATACGTGTAGCTAATTTTGCACCTTCATCTGCTTTAGTGTTTCCAAATATTCCGCAGTGACCAGGCACCCAGAGAAATGACACCTCGATACCCCGTAATTGGAGCCTGTGTATTGAGCACAAGATGTCTCCAACTAATGGATTCTTAGTGTACATTTCCTAAATAGCCTGGAGAGCACTTTTGGAATTGGAACATACAAGATATTTAGATGTTGCAGATGGAATTGATCCTAAAGCTTGGAAAATTGCATAAAGTTCTGCAGTAAAAACACTACGGGCTGCGGGTAATCCATAAGTGAAGGTTTGTCCTTCCATATAAAATGCACAACCTATCCCATTGTCCAGTTTTGAACCGTCTGTGAATATAGTCACAGTATGTTGGTGAGTTAGTTGGATCTGTAAAAACTCCTGACGATAAATAACGTCAAGACTATTGTGTTTTAGGTACCTGGAAAATGAGAATTCAAATTTTGGCATTCGTATTACCCATGGAGGGATGTAGCATGATGATTGTTCGAATATAGGTAGATGTTCTAAATTTAGATTGTTAAAAATGCGCAACGTTCTTATTCCGAAGGGAGCAGTTGAACGTTGACGCTCATTGTAACGATCCTCGAGGTGGTTATAAAAAACTGCTTTGAATGCCGGATGTTTAGGTTTGCTTCGAAGACCAGTGTAATATGAAATCTGTATTTTTTGATGTCGCACTGACAGAGATGGTTCTCCAGCTTCAACTAGAAGGCTGGAGATTGGGCTTGATCTAAAAGCACCAGTAGAAAGTCTAAGACCAGCGTGATGAATTGAATCAAGGAGTTTCAGAACCGTAG
Source organism: Prosapia bicincta (assembly GCA_036971475.1). Taxonomy (NCBI): domain Eukaryota; kingdom Metazoa; phylum Arthropoda; class Insecta; order Hemiptera; family Cercopidae; genus Prosapia; species Prosapia bicincta. The sequence continues at coordinate 21,406,096 of JBAIZL010000009.1, read as the reverse complement.
GTCGAGCAGATGAATAGGCTATACAGCCGTAATCTATGCGCGATCTTACAACGGCGCGATAGAAGCGGAGCATACAGGTTCTGTCTGCTCCCCAATTTGTACCACTTATAACTCTCAACATATCCAATATCTTGCTGCACCGGGTCCTCAAATCACGCACATGCGCACTCCACGAAAGTCTTTTATCTAATAAAAGACCCAAAAATCTCACATTATCCGCGGTCTGAGGCTGCGTACCATCAAGATAAAGGATAGGTTCCTGGTGTTGCCTGCGATGACTAAATGCTATACACTGGGTCTTCGAAGCCGAAAACTTGAAGCCCGTAGATTGGTCCATTCTTGCAATTTATTAATGACTAATTGTAAGGACGTTTCCGCTGTTGCCATACTTCTAGCAGCCACATATATGCAAAAATCGTCTACAAACAGGGAACAGTGGACCAGTGACTGTACGTTTGAAGTGACGCTGTTAATGGCAACGGCAAACAGCGTCACACTCAACACGCCTCCCTGTGGTACACCATTCTCTAGTTCGTAACGATGAGAATATATGCCTCCTAGACGTACACGGAAAGTCCTGTTATTCAAATAATTTTGTATAAAAGCAAGAATGTTACCTTGTATACCCCATGATTTCAATACGTTCAAAATTCCTCTTCTCCATGCCATGTCATATGCCTTCTCGAGGTCAAAGAAAACAGCTACCAGTGTTTGTCGTAAGATGAAGGCATTCTGTATAGCTGACTCCAACAAAACCAATTGGTCAACTGATGAACGTCCTTGTCTGGAACCACACTGGACGTTAGTAAGAAGTTTGTTTGTTTCTAGATACCAGACAAGACGACGGTTGACCATCTTCTCCAGTTGTTTGCATAAGCAGCTGGTCAGAGAGATGGGTCTGTAACTACTGGGATTAGTTTTGTCCTTTCCTTGTTTTAGAAGAGGAATTATTGTCGCTTCTAACCATGCAGCGGGAAAACCGTGCTCCTCGAATATACGATTGTATAACCGAAGGAGAACTAGTTTTGTCGACTGTGGTAGATTTTTAATCATGGAGTATACAATATCATCCGGGCCTGGAGCTGAATCCTTCGTTGACGAGAGAGCCGACTCTAGTTCATCGATAGAGAAATGGATATTCAAACACGAGTCTCCTGACAATCCAACGGTGAAAGGTAAGGCTTCCTGCTTACGTTTGTACACCTGGAAAGCGTCCTTGTATGCAGAAGATGAAGAATATTTTGAGAACAATAACGCTAGCACATTGGCAATTTCATCACTGTCCGTGGTCATAACTCCATCCGGATGCCTTAATGAAATTAATGGCATCGGAACGGAAATGCCACAGACGGATCGTAATTTTTTCCATACTGTAGATGGAGCTGTAGTTCTTGTAATACTGCCAATGTACTGAGACCATGATTCTCGTTTACTTTGCCTAAATATTCTCCGTGCTTTCGCACGGAAGATTTTATATTTTTCCAGGTTCTCATTCGTTGGATTTCTTTTGAACTGGTTCAAAGCTTTTCGTCGTAAACGAAGGATTACAGAGCAATCATCATTCCACCACGGAATAGGTGGTCGCCGTGGTTTTGATGAGGTTTTCGGTATTGCCTTTTCGGCGGCATTCAAAATAGTTTTGGTAATTGAATTTACAATGTCATCAATTGGAGCCAGGTCTTCCACGTACAGTGATTCTAGATCTTGTGAGAATTGTTCCCAGTTGGCTTTTTTCAAGATCCAACGGGGATGTCGACCACAACAGGGTGAGGAGTCATACAAAGAGATCTCAATGGGAGTATGATCGCTACTGTAGAGATCAGGCAATGCTGACCATGTTAACCTTGTAGCCAGAGCAGGACTGCACAATGACAAGTCAACAGCTGTCCATCCGCCTGTAGACGCTGCTAAATGTGTCGGAGAACCGTTATTTAGCAGGTATAAATCCAGTTCTGATCTGACACTCTCAACCAGATGCCCTCGTGAGTTGCATCCTGGTGAACCCAATGAAACATGGTGGGCATTAAAATTTATACCTTCCTTATTTATATTAGTTGTAATTATTTAATAAAAGTAACTAAAATAAAATTTTTCTTTGTTGACCTAAGCAGGAATTGACTTTATAATTTTATTCCTTGTTTATATGTAAATAAAGTCGTTATATATATAAAGCCTAGAAATATAAATACGTTTGTACTCACGCCGAAGATAAAAGCAAGTAAGATAGTAGTCACCCATCCGGTGTTAATGCTAATTAAATAACGGCTGATTTACCGTAAGATAGCATCGCCTCATGGAGTTGTTAGTATTGGCATCAACGTTTTAAATTTCAATATTTCCTTTCACCTAACAATGAGAGGTTTCAATACTGGTTTCCTAGGAGGGTGAAAGCTAGTTCAGTTACAATGAGTACCACAGCTGCCTAAAAATAATTCTGCTTATTATATAGTCGATCGGTCCACTTTATTATTATGACCGGAAACCTCTTTGAATAAGTAGGGTTGTACTCAATTGTATCGTCCCGTGTACTGTATAATTTTCTGTTGACATCCAGTCTGGACCAGCTGGACAATACCATGTGTGTGTAACTGTGTGCTTATGTGTGTGCGTGCGTGCTTGTAAGCTTCAAATTTACAGGTTATACTAAATGTTACTTCATCACGGTTGACCGTTGGAACTGCCCAGCTACGGTGGAATAGGAAGGAGACTGCAGTAGCGCCTATTATTAATTTCCAACGTCGTACTCCTTTCAGACAACAGTCTTCCTTAGTGACCTGCACTGAAATGATCTCAGAGTTTCTCTACCCCGAACTCCGGAAGTTCCTGAACTTAAGTACTCTGAATTATGAAATACTTGATTAAAATTTTTATCACTTTAACTAAGTTATAGGACAAAATGTCTCAAATTTATAATTTACCATTACACTAAATGTTTTGAAACTAAATATTATCTTTCAGAAATAACTGTCAGAAAAATATTACGTGAATGCTTGTTATTAAATTTAATGTTTAAAAAGTATTGTTTCGCAATTAATCGACTCCAATTATTTAAAAAGTAATTTATTTAAATGTAATTGTAATTCTGGATTTTAAAGTGATGTTCTTCCTGCTTCATTGAGTAAGTTAAATTCTAAACATTGCTCGTACAATTATTTTTGAATGAAACAAGATACATAAATAAACATATATTTTAACAATTTGTTACTTTTTTCAACCGGATGAACAACTCTGCTCTTAAAAAGGGCGCATTTTGCGGAGGGACAAGTGACTGTAGTAAAGTAGCACAATTTATTCAAATAAAATTAAGGAACCGGCAAAATTCTTTTAGCTAAAGCTATTTTTAAATTTTCAACGACAATACCACGTAAATTGTATTCTGTAAGTGCTTGTCATTCTACACTTTAATAATGAAATTATTTATGTATATCACCTTTCAAAACATATCCTTAAGTCAATTACATCGCAATTACACATGTTGTAATTACACCACTTTGCAATAATAGTGCTTGGCAGCTGTGTTATTTGTTTGTGTCCGACTTTCATAAATCTGAAATACCCTAATATACATTAATAATTGTCATTGATGCTTGTAGCCCAAAATAATAAATAAATAAGTAATTCGAATTATTGAATAAAGCCTAAGTAAAATATCTTGCCCTCCACTCTCTTTCTCTATCTCTCTAGATCTCTGAAGGATACGAATTCAAAGAAGGATTCTGAAGAACAGTTCAAAGGATTAATCTTATCTGGTTTTGTAAACGCGAAATTCTTTTCAAAGATTCTAGATAATACTGAGTTAGGTGCAATAATGTTAAATAACTTCTTTATGCGGATCTATATTAAAAAAATCAAGTATCAAAATCAAAACTGCTTCCGACAGTTAGTCGAGATCTTCCTAAAAAACTCTGAAATTTTAACTATAAACATTTTAAAAGCTTTTGGAAAAAATTGGGTTTTTAAAAAAATATAAAAATATTATGTCTTTTAACATAAAAAGAGTAAATAAAAATGAGTCGATTAGAAAAATATCCTTTTTAAGTTTTGAACTTTGAAGGTGATTGATCACACACAGGTAAATTGTGAAACATTTCTATGTTTAAGAAGGAGTTGCTTTTAGCCCTGCAATGAACAAACAAAAGGTGAAATAAAGTAATAAACGTTCAATCGTGCATTTTGATTTCATTATTTGTGTTGTAAGTGTTTGTCCGTAGCAACCAGTACCGCCTAATATTTAATAATTATGGGAAAAATTAGAGAAGTTGTTAAATTGACAACACAAACATTAAGATAACAAGGAACCTTCTTACTTTAAAACTTTGTCACTGGCGTGGTTTTTACACCCTTTACCCTGATGCATCACCCTTAACCAAGATATACCCTCGAAGATAATCAATTGTGGTCCTATATGTACACAAAGGCACGTGTCACACCACCCATTGCTTTTCTATTATTGCAGTAAGTGTGCCTCGACATGAGCTCAGAATCCCCCCTATTAATGATATACGTAGTGGATTAACTGGCTTAGCATTATAACGTAACAATTCAGTTATTACTTACACGACAAACTAACCTCTAAGCTGAGCCAAATATCCCTAAGTGACAATATGCGTACTTAATAGTTACAATCGGACACAAATGTACCTGCTCTTCGTTCTCTGCCAGTTAAAGTGTCCTAAAAGAAATATATTATACGACATTCATTCTAGTTTTTTATATGTATTTCGTGTTGTTTTTTTAGTTTTTGTTGATGAAGGGTTGTGTTGTAAGTTTTCTGTGTATATCAAGTAACACTAGCATGTGGAAAATTGTTTGCAAAAAAATATTGTATTATAGTTATATGTATTATAAATAAACGTGATTATAACAGCATTTATGTTCGTGGTGTTAACGAGAATGTACTTGAATATCCATTTGTAATCCCGGACCAGGACTGTCTTCCGGTTTATTTAGGTGTGGAGGGAAAGAATGAGAGATTTTTACTAGTGAGTGTAAATTATGCTCTAATTTGGTGTAGGATGTGTTTAGTGTAATCATTTATACATTTAATGTATGTTATTTGTATTAATTATGACATTTATTTACATGTGAAGTTTGTGGGTTTGTTGATATGTATGTGTCGAGGTGATACCTTGTGTTTTAATGTTTACTTGATATTGTGTGGAATGGACTTTCAGTTTGTCGCATGTATGAGTTGGCAAATGAACTGCATCCTCAGAAAGGAATATATATATATATATATATATATATATATATATATATATATATATATATATATATATATTGTGTGTGTGTGTGTGTGTTGTGTGTGTGTGTGTGTGTGTGTGTGTGTGTGTGTGTGTGTGTGTGTGTGTGTGTGTGTGTAAGTGTGCGTGTGTTACATTATATAACTCCTTTTTTAGGGTTAGAGATTTTAAGGGTTTAAGGTAGTATTATGAACCTCCTTCAGTACATAGAGGAGAAACCCTTGAATACAAATAGTATACTCCAAATAACCGTACAAAATGTAAAAACATTTCAAGCATTACAATACTGAACTCCTAAATATATTATAGGTCGTAGACACATTTTGTTCTCATAAAAAACTCCAAAAAACCATTTATTCCATAACTTTATCTATTTTATCCGTATCCACATCCAAACCTAAACAAAACAACCAAAAAGTCAGTGTTAGTGGTTGAAAAATGAGTTCGTTTTAGTAGTTCTTTCATTTTTCATCGGTAATTTAAAAGGCCCGTTATCAAAAAACCGTTTAGCGTTCACTTTTCTCCATATTTTTTAAAATTTAAAAATATAATTGTAAAAAGACGATTTGTATAGACTAAGTTAAACAATGGAGCGCTAGCCAGAACCACACTTAATATAAACTATGTCATAGAATTTTAAAAATACATAATTACAATACAGTAAACAAGAAAAACAAGAGAGTAAAATTTATATTTTAGATAATGCAGTTTTACAAAAAATATGTATTGTAAGTTTATTATCCTGAAATAAATTACAGAAATTGAAATAAATTTTCAAAAGATATTTTTAAATATATTGTTTACTTTTATGGTCCCATTGTTTGGTAATTTACACCGTCAGACATATTTTCTTTTTAACTGTTATTTTATGAAATACTCGGTCTATTTATTTTGAAAAGTTGTATCTTTCACTAATTTTTATTTTCTATAAAATTTTCGAATGAGCTGAAGAACATAAAGCCCTCTTGGCTACGTATATGAATTTGTAACAATAGGATATTTGTAAAATTGTTTTTCTATATATGAGTGCAATAACAAGCAATAAATATTTGTAATAAAATTCCAATAAAAAATAGTAATTGTAAATTAGTACAATTTCTTAGTCCTCAAAAATAAATACAATTTAGTTACAAAAAAGTGAATAAACTTGAAAGTCAATTAAACTTCTTTCTATTTGAAATGCACTAAATGTTTAAAGAGTATTCATCGTTTTCGTACATGAACAGATTAAGGTTTATTTAAAGAAAATCAGCTCAAAAGCCCTAAAAGGAGCCAAAGAACGTAAGGAAACGGGCCACTGAAATCATCGGCTCGGTTATGTGGAGAAGGAGCGATACATAAAGACTGCCCACTTCAAAAATCCGACCAAAACGCCCTAACTCCAGTTTCCCGAAACGGCTGGACTAACATTATGCATGTAATAAAGCCAAATGCCACTTAGTCAAAGGTTAAAGTACTTTACATTTCTGTATTTTGTAGCCGTGGTAGTAGTTGAAGTTAAAACATAAATTCTAATGAATTAATCAATTTTACCAAGTAAATAAAACAACTAATTGCGATTATTTTATTTGTTTTAAATAATATTAAATAGATTTTAAAAAAATTGACCTAACTGCAATAAATTTGACCCATTTTATTTTCTGGATAGTGTGATTATACTCACGGTTTTACACAGGTTTTTGTAATTGTTCAGTTCAACGTAAACCAACGTGAACAATTTTATTTAAAAAAGATATAAAGAGGAAGTAAATAGAATACTCTAAGCGTATAGTTTACTGGTTACACTAAATGTTTCTTCAGCGATCAAGGTACCGTGGGATCGAAGGGTGAGCGAAGAAACTCTGCATTGTTAATTCCTTCGCGTTTAACCCTTCATACAAGAAAACTGACCCGCCTTCTAGGGTAAGAAAAGCCTTTATTGCTATCGCCTTCCTTCCTAAACCCATCAGACAAGTATCTCCAAACTGACCAGTTTCCGGAGCAATTTGCACTGAAAGGATCTCATTGTGTTTCCCTTCTCCGAACTGCAGAAGTTCGTAAGTGGCCTGGACTACGGAATACTTGATTAAAATGTTTATCACTTTAACTAAGTTATAGGCGTGACAAATGACTAAAATTTCTAATTCACCACTACACTAAGTGTTTTCAAACTAAGTGTTATATTTCAGAAATAACCGTCACAAAAATATACGTGAATGTATAGGCCTATTACATTTGTTATTACATTTAATGTTAAAAAGTATTGTTCAACGATTAATTAAATGTAATATATTAAAAAATTATTTTTCCTGAAATTATTTATTTGAATATATTTAAAATTCCGGATTTCAAAAAGACTTCCTTCTTGGACAAACACACACACACACACACACACACACACACACACACACACACACACACACACACACACACACACACACACACACACACACACACACACACACACACACACACACACACACACACACACACACACACACACACACACACACACACACACACACACACACACACACACACACACATACACACACACACACACACACACACACACACACACACACACAAACACACAAACACACACACACATATCTATATATATATATATAATATATATATATATATATATATATATATATATAATATATATATATATATATATATATATATATATATATATATATATATATATATATATACAATTATTAGTCTTTTAAGATTAAGATTATGAGATAAACTATTAATCTCAGGCGTACCAAATATACCACTATACCAGATAAGCTAGAATCGTATTTTTACACATTTTAATGACCTATATTATATGTCTATATATATAATACACACAGAAATACACACACACACACACACACACACACACACACACACACACACACACACACACACAGAAACCCCCCATTTATATATATATATATATATATATATATATATATATATATATATATATATATATGTGTGTGTGTATCCTCACATGGTGTGAATATGTTAGATGATTATTTTTTGACATGTATCTGTAAAAAAATTAAAAATAGAATATTTAATTTCCATTGTATTCTTTAAGTAATGAACGTTTTAAAACATGAAATGGTAACCCCTGTTTGATATCACCAATGCAGTAATGTACATTACAATTGGCATTATGGTACATTAATAAACGTGCTAAGTGTTCCTTATATTACGCAGATTTCAAAAACAACTAATCTCAAGGCTGGTGATTTATTTTCGTTTGGTATTCAAGCAACATTTGCGTTTAATACCAAGTTTGGTTATTTAGTATATTTCAGCCGTTAATGAAAAAAACATTACACATATCAAATGCTAAAAACCAGCAACAGTTTGGTACATAGTTGCTTGAGTAAGTCTAAATGTCATCTCATCTGAGTAGAGGGTCTAATTGTTACAAATGAGGTGTGCTTATAGACATTTAAAGCAATCACACATTCTTTAGGAGAACGGGCATTCGCAAGTATGGAAGGTCCCTCATGGAAGATTCCATTTTATGTGCCTTAGAACAATTGTTTGGGGGTGAGTTGAAGTGAACGCAAGTAAGCACCGTTGGAATGGTTATAAATAAACGTTGATATACAAACCAACTTAACGGCGGGAATCTAACCCGCTTTTAGTAGCCAGTGATCGATATTTATTCAATAATAAATGTAATTAATAAAGGTATACCTTTCCATTGCACTAATTAACGGCAATTCGATTTTATAATTACTAATTAAATTTATGAAAACGTGCTGAGTCAAAACGTCTTCGACGGTACTATGCGATGGTTTTAAGTAACTCAAAAATAAGTTGTGAACGTTTTTTTATCTATATGTTTTCCATTAACGTAATTAAATAGTAAATTTGGGAAGTCGTTAGTTATTTCAATAGAATGGTTACAGTTCCTTCGGCCGTGATGAACAATTGACAAATTTAATGCATTACGCAATAACATTTCTTCGTACAATTCTAGTTTACAAATTCCATTTATGTATTAATTGAAAAATGTTTTCCCAAAGAATTAGTTACTAAATATGTACCTATCTATGTTTGCTTAAGTCATAAAATAATTCATTCTAAGAAAAACACTTTTTGAAAAAGAAATGGAATGTTAAAATGAATGTTGTGGTATCTAATCTTTTAGTAAATAGAAAATGTTACTATATTAGGGTCTGTATTAGGGGCTGTATAGTTTCTAGCATGTTGACTTTATATCATTATTTATTTTGCTTTTTGCAGTAATTAGGACTAAACATAAACATCTAAACCATGAAAACAGTTTTTTTTTTAAATTTTAAAATTTCATCAAAGTATTAATATATTTTGTCCAACTAGCTGAATAAAGCCTCAACAGGACCTGGCCTAAACACTACACTTTCGGCATTTCCATTCTTAAATGAGGCCTAACCTAGCTCATAATTTGACTCTTCTATTTAAACTAATTAGATGTTACAGTGTGATTTTCTTACTGTTTCTGTAATGTTATTTTTCTTAGGCGGAAGTGAGGTATTTAGTAAACGTCACTAACGCCTAATCGAGTAGAAACACCTTTATTAATGTTGAGAAAAACGTAATTCTTTACCAAAATCTTTACTTTATCTCTTTAATAAATCTCAACAGCTTACTTTAACTCTTTTCACTGTTTACTGTAGCTGAAATGAAAAAAAATCTTAGTAAATGTTTGGAAAATCCACATAAAATTCATGTATATATATATATATTACAGTATGATTATATATAATTTATAATATAATTTTACCGAAATTGTAAAAATGTAAAATAGGTCTACTATATTGGGTTTACACAGTTATTTAAGTTTCTTATATAAAAATATTTTAGGAATTAATTTATCATAGAAAGTTTGCTCGTGTGGAAATTTTTAAAAGTTAACCTTCATTCCTTATGAGTATTCTGTATAATTATTGTTTTATAGTTTGTTGAAAATGTACACATAGACAGCAAATGAAAATGTTCTATAAAATAGTTATTTCTCAAACGTTTTTGAAAACAAAAATTATAGCTAATACTAAATATTTAGAACCTTTAAAACTTTGCAGGTAATTTTTTAGTATAAACATAGATTTATATCAAACGTTTTATCATTTTGTTTAGATCAAAAGATTTTTAATAATACAGTTTTCTTTTAAAAATACAAGCAAATTACTTTGAATGAGCCCTGTGCTATACCTTAAAGTTTTAGTAAGCTTATTTTTCTGAAATTATAATAAAAAAATATTAAACTATTTAACTAGTATCATCAACATGGTTTCTTTTAAATTGTGTTTAATTGCCTGTTTTTTTAAAAATACCATTGGAAAGTTTTTATGGTGTGTAGAGTTAAATTTACACCGGTTACACCTCTCTTTGTGAACATTAGGTAAAAATATAAATATTTGCATTTTAATTGTAAACTGTAAAGGAAATTTATAAGAAGTAATTTTCTACAATTTATTTCAGTAATAAAGTGAGAAAAGGTAGTAGTAATACAAATCACTGTGGGAAATCCTATAACTTATTTTGCCACCTGATTGGTGTGTTGCTTCAATCACTACACGCCTATAACACAAAGTAATGATAAGTTATTTTGGAAAGTAGAATACATTAAAGCATGACGTCACGCTATGTCTAGAAATAGTTCTAGTGACTTCCAGGGTCGAAGTTTGTTACAGCGGTAAGGGAGGCTGTTGTTAATAAATTTTAAACTATAAATAAACATAGCCTATAAATAGAATATAAAAAACTAAATTATCAGATAAATAAAAGTATATATAAACATGCCTTAAATATATGAGTTACTTCCCATTAAAAATCTCCCAAAACGTTTGTGCTCGTTCAAAATTAAAGTAAGTGCCAGAGTAGATTCGGCAATGTAAAGTGTGCAGTTTTACTCTAGTAAATCGAGTTTCACATGATCTTTATTCTTTAAGCCCACATTCTTTAAGAAATCACGAAATTGGAAAATTACTATTCTTTTAGGGCTACATTTCAAGGTAATGGAATTTAGGCTACTTTAAAAACAAAAACTAGTTCTTTATACAAGTATTTTCGTTACTCTTGTTATTGTTTGTTTAGACCTTCCTTTCATACTTACTGTTCAGATCATATTAAGTATAGTTTTTACGCTTTCAGCTAGTTCCTAAAATATAGTACAAATTTAGAACTTAGGGTCTCATTGATAGCTACTCGGGATGAAAGTAGCTCAAATTACATTTTAGAAGGTAGTAACATAATTTTAAGTGCAAGGAAAACTCTTTATCACGCATATAAATTAACTGAAATTATATTTTAACTTCACTTCACAATAACAATAATTATAAACTAAAAAAATTAAAAGATTGTATCTATCCCATATATACTCCTAAAACTATAGATAGATAATAAAGATTTTTCATTATATTTTTTAAATTAAAATAAGAAATGTTATGAGTAAACTTACGGGAAGGCATTACTTCCATCCCAGTATCGCATAAGCTGCTGGTAGGAGATTTTAGTGGAATATCGATGTAGCTCATTTGCTCACAAGTTTTGTAATAATACACCTCACAATATTTTGATCTGAAAAAATGTTCTGCATAGTTATTTTAAACACTTATACCTTTTAAAATATTTCCCAATTTATACATGAACAACCCAATGCAGAAAAACCGATATAAAATGAATTATGAAGGCTGTACACGAAGAAAACATAAAATTTAATAATTTCTGAGGAGATAATAAATGTCTACGACATTTCGTTTTTCAATTTAAAATTTTTAATTTAATGATGCTTTCATTTATTCAAATAATATATTCACTTTTTATTTAGGAACGAAAATTAGAGGTCATTGTTCCTGAAAAAGACCACAGGTTTTGTCGAAATATGTAGCTCAAATTCATTGTGATTTCACTTTGTTACTTAATTTTATTATTTAAAACCCATTTCTAGTAGCTAAATAGATTAAATTTTATTTATTTATTTTTATGCAACAATTATTCTAATTATGACATATTAAATTAGCAAATACAGGCTTTTACTAAATGGAGTTATTGCATATTGTATTAATAAAAAATTGCTTAACGTTTATTCATTTATATAGAAGATGGAGAGTGAAAAAAACTAATAGCATAAATAAAAATTTCTGATTGTCTATTAAATTAAAAATTGCCTATATACAAATATTTATAAAGAACATTTTTTTAAATATGTATACGTTTAATTTTTGTTAAAAATATTATAGGTATATATCTAAAACGAAAAAAAAATTGTAAATATATGCTACAAAAACGTTCACTTCCAAGTTATAAAAAGGAGATAGAAATACTGTTTCGGTTTGAAAAGTATAATAGTCTATTATATTCAGTTTGTAATATTTTAGTATTTAATATATTAATAAAATTTGTTTTTTTAATTTTTTATTTACAAACCTTAGCCGAAGATATAGCTAAGCAAGTTTCATTCGGCCGTACAATGAAAACTACAATGCTAATAATATTAAGGGGAGACTGTGGTGTTTGAAAGCAGAAATATTTATTAGAGATAGTTTTTTTTATTTTAAAAGTAATAAAACATATGCAAGGATATTTATATATAATTATGAATACAATACAATGTTGGATACATGTTGCTAATATTTATATTTCTAAAAATAAATGATTAAAAAAATGGCATGGATGATATTTGTATCATGTTCATAAAAAAAAGTAATTTATAAAAAAATATTATATACTGTATATGTAAAAGAAGTGATTTTAGTAATTATATGTGATCTTATAATTATTTTTTAATAGGGGATAATTTTTTTAAAAATATTTTAATGACAAAATTTAGAAACTAAAAAACTTGTAATGATACAATAACTTGCAATTATCTATTTAAAAGATAAAGAAAATTATAAGTAGGTGTTAAAATAATTTATGATCCCTTGGAGTCATATTGTAACACATTTAAGCATTATTAGAATGATATATAAAATACAAGTTTGGGAATTATGCAAAAGGTTTCATTAAACTAAATATTTTATTTCTCTTCTAAATTCAAACTTATCTGAAATAAATACTTCTTCTAGTCACTACAAGTAAGGCCTACTATTGTCGCACAAAATATACGTTATATTTTATTCTGTATTTTATCAGTGTTGAAGTATTTTTTCTGTTGTAATTAAATGAAAAAAAATATTAAGGCAAGAAAAGTTTTTTTTTGAGAATATGCAAGAAAGAATATTTCCTATTAAAATTAATGAATTTTTAAGAGAATAATAATAAGAATTAATAATTTTGTTAATGTAACTTACAAAATCAGTGTTGCTGGGATGTCAGCTAGGGAACAAGTGAGCGTGGAATGGAATTTTGATGAGAGGCTGTATCGACCCCGCCCTCCAATAATATCCAATGGGATATTAATTTGAGCCTCCTACGTTTTAGCCAATGGGATGAAGTAGGCCGATACATGGAAACTGTAGTAGGAGTAGATACTTCGGCACTTTGGCACAACTACCCCTAACTCGGCCTGTACGTAACCTAGGACTATAGGGGTAGTTTTGGATGATTCACCAGGTCGATACAGCCTTGACCGTAGCCTTGGGGGTGGTTTCGACCACGTTTAGAGGGGTAGGGGGTAGTTTTTCGAAGAAATTTAATTCTAACCCACTGACCTAAGCTAGCCAAATTGGATCCAACCTAACCTAACTTAAGTGTTGGGGGTGACCTCAGCTACGTTCAGGACCATCTCCGGGGGTAGCTCCGGGGGTGGAATGGGGGGTGGGGGATAGTTTTCGAAAAAATTTTGGAAAAAACGTTTCCTGACCGATAGGGTGAGTTTAGAGTGCATTATCGCGTCGGTAGGGGTTAGTTTCACCTAGGGGTAGATTTTAAATAAAATATGAAATTGCCGAAAATCGATCGGATGGATCAACAGAGAGTACGGGATATGTGTAGAGTCCAGTACGGGCTGCTGCGGGGGCGGGTTCACCAAGGGGTAGTTTTAAATAAAATATGAAATTGCCGAAAATCGATCGGTTGGATCAAATGACCGTATATGGTATGGTTAAAGTCTATTATGGACCGTTGTGTGGGCGGGTTCACCTGAGGGCCGATTGTCAAAAATAATCGGGGTCCTAGGTAAAATACACCCGGGAACCGGGCATTAGTTAAACCCGCCAAGGTAGAGCCAATATGGAGCACGCTCTCGGTTAAAGCCAATCCGAGACTAGCCACCCAGCAGCTAGGCCTTAGGTAAAGCTAACACGGAGCAAGGTAAAGCCAACCTGAGTAACCCTGGCCATACCTAGAGACCCCCAGGAGCCAGGCCCGTGGTAAAGCCTCTTTGGAGTCAGCCCTAGGTCCAGGGTGGTCGCTATATCAATTACAGCCTATCGACTAAGACAAATACCTCCACCAAGTCCTAGCTAAAGCCATCACGAGGCCGACCCCTCGGTAAAGCCACCCAGGACTTAGGTAGAGCCAATATGGAGAAAGGCCACAGGTAAAGCCACCCAGGACTTAGGTAAAGCCAATCCTAAGCTATGCCCTAGGTAAAGTAATCCGGGAACTCGACCTTAGGTAAAGCTACCACGAAGTCGCGGCCTAGGTAAAGCCTCCTCGGAGCAAGACTTTAGGTGAAGCAGTCAGCCCTTAGGTAAAGCTACCCAAGAGTCGGGCCTTAGGATGGATGCTATATCAAATACAGCCTCTCGACCAAGACAAATACCTCCACCAAGTCTTGGTGAGCGTTCAGCCCCCACAGAGTATGGGCTTAGGTTAAAACCACCCCGAAGCCGGGCCCTAGCTAGAGACACCCTGGAGAAAGGCCTGAGGCAAATTCACACTAGAGCAAGTGGGGGGTTGATTGCCAAAAATGATCGACCAATCACAACACAGGGGCCCTGTAGGTCTACGCAAACGGTCGCTGTAAGACGCGAAGGCTTATATACCGCGTTAAACCAATATATATGATAGCCCACATAATGTGTTAAACAAATATCCATGTAAACCTGCATACATACCATGCTAAGCCGACCTACATGGGCCTACTATGTCGGTAAACCACTGGCCAAACCCCTTATGATCTGAGCTATTTTTACCTCCTCTATCAGGTTGATCCTGGCAACCGTATAATATTGGAGGTACTATAGGGTACATCTACCAATGCATAACCTATCAAGCCCACGTAAAGATTTAATATATTTGATGACGTATCCGCGTTCGAGCGACTCTATGCAGGTATTAGGCCCACCCTAACTAGAGTGTTCTACCCCTAAATGATATGGCTGATGCGGGGCAAGGGGCTATGATTGCCAAACTCAAAATTTGTCTATGCTACTAAATTAATACACAGTGCGACAAAGCCTTATCGTGTGAGGGAATACGCTTGACCGTGTAAAGCTAGACATCTACAGACTTGCAGCGATAACGCATTATCTAAAAACCGCAACGGCAGCCGGCGACCGCTATAGCAGGCATAAAAACCCGCACGGCTGTGTCGATGTGAATCTAGGCGCGTGTTTATGTTTTGATTACTGTATCAACTTACTGTGTACTGTCGGCATACCAAGGCCTACATATATAATCAGAAATCAGTGTAAATAATCAAATAGTCTCAATGGATATATCCTATAGCTGTAAATGTATCTAGATATAAAGGTATATATGGAGAAACACTAATAACGAGGCCTATCACAAAACGTGAATAAATATATGATATAAAACGATCCTAAAACGATGCTAAGCCAGCATGCAAGCTATCATACATAGGCGTATATACCACGTTAAGCCAACATACGTGATAGCACACATAATGTGTTAAACAAATATGCGTGTAAACCTGCATACATACTATGCTAAGCCGACTTACATGAATCCCTAAATGCGCCTACTATGTCGGTAAACCACTGGCCAAAGCCTATATGATCTGAGCCTGACACACATTTACACCTCGTTTATCAGGTAGAACCAGGCAACCGTATAATATGGGGAGTACTATATGGTATAGCTAACACTGCATAACCTATCACGCCCATGACGGTCAACAAATATTACAATATAATTAAAAAGTTACGCAACCTATATACATACTATGCTAAGCCAACATTCAGGCATATATACTATGTTAAACCAGCATGCAATATACTCTAAATAGCCATATATACGCTGTTAAACCAATATGCAGGTTAACCTATATACATCCTGTATTAGGCAAATATCCCCGTTACCCACATAGGCCTATATAATATGTTAAGCCAGGATGAATGATAGCTTATATAGTGTGTTAAACAAATATGCTTGTAAACCTACATAAATAATATGCTAAGCCCACATATTGTGCTAAACAGATATGCGTGTAAACCCACATAAATACTATGCTAACCAACATGGATGCTATCCTACATAGGCTTATATACTATGTTAGGCCTACATACGCAATTACCCTATATAGTGTGTTAAATAAATATGCGTGTAAACCAAATAAATACTATGCTAAGCCAACATGCATGCTATCATACTATGTTAGGCCTACATAATGTGTTAAACATATATGTGTGTAAGCCTGCATAGATATTATGCTAAGAAGACATGGGCCTACAAAGTATAACACATTATATCCAGTGCACAGTTTAGCTAATGGTTATCACACACACTATCCTACAAGCTGCCCACAAATTACCACATAATACCTGATAAATAGCTTGGCTAATCATTAACACATAGTATGACCCAACACATAATATCCGGTGCATAGCCTCGCTAAATAAGCATAAACTCCCCAAAATTGGCTTATCAATTATGTATGGTCTAGATATAGTCACACATGTCATTTCAAAAGTCAGCTGGAAAGAAACACTAGCCTGGTATATACTATGTTAAACCAGCATGCAATATACTCTAAATAGCCATATATACGCTGTTAAACAAATATGCGTGTAAACCTACATAAATACTATGCTAAGCCAACATGCATGCTATCATACTATGTTAGGCCTACATAATGTGTTAAACATATATGTGTGTAAGCCTGCATAGATATTATGCTAAGAAGACATGGGCCTACAAAGTATAACACATTATATCCAATGCATAGTTTAGCTAATGGTTATCACACAGTAGCCTGACTACAACTTGTCCACATAATACCTGATACATAGCTAGACTAATCATTAACACATAGTATCGGATGCATAGCCTGACGATGGGTTAACATATAGTATCCGATAAGTAGCTTGAGTATGCCCCCACATATAATATCCGGTGCACAGCCTCGCTAATGGTTAGCACATAGTAGCCGATGCTGAGCCTGGCTATGGAATATCTGATGTGTAGCCTGACTAATGGTTAACACATCCAATGCATAGCTTGGCTAATGACCAACATAAAGTATCCGATGCATAGCCTAACTAGGGCTAACATATAGTATCCGATAAGTAGCTTGACTATAGCCCAACACATAATCTCCAGTGCATAGCCAGGCTAATGTTCATCATGTAGTACCCAATGCATAGCTTGAGTATGGTTTAACAAACAGTATCCAAAGCATAGCTAGACTATGATCATCACATGAGTAGGTTGATTACAAACTAACACATAATATCCGATGCATAGATTGACTACAAGTTAACACAAAATATCCGATGCCCGGGCTGACTAGGGTTTAACAAACAGTATCCGATGAGTAGATTGACTAAGGTCTATCTCATAGTATCCGTAGAGTAGGTTGATTACAAACTAACACATAATAGTCTGGCTAATGGTTATTAAATAGTACCTGTTGCATAGCTAGGCTAATGGATAACACACAGTATCCGATGCATAGCCTGACGAAGGGTTAACATATAGTATCCGGTGAGAAGTATGAATACAAAGTAACACACAATATCCATTGCATAGCTTGGCTAATGTTCATCATATAGCACCCGATGTATAGCCTGACTTGGGCTAACACATAGCATCTGATGAGTGGCGTGATATAAGGTAACACATAGTATCCGATGCACAACTTAGGACCGAATATGACGTCATCCAGGGCGTAGAACAAGATGGCGGCTATGTTGATACCGTGATGGCCAGTGCAGGCTAGATCAAATAACCAACGTTTCAACTAAACTACTGTCTTACGCTAAGTTTAACCGACCAACATTTACACCAAGTTCAAATAGGCTACGGCTGGTGAAGGCCAGATCAACGTTTCAGCTAATGGGTTATGGTTAGTGAAGGCACAGGCAAAAGCCTTAGGCCTTAGGCATAATTATAGCTACCAACGCATAACAAAATAGCTATATAGAAACCGTCAAGGCCTTTACACATATTGTCTAGGTATGTTGTATCATTTACAGCATCCTAACTAAGGTAAAGCTACCTTTCAGGTAGGCCCTAGGTAAAGCTACCTTTGAGGTATCCCCCCAGGTAAAGCTACCTTGGAGTCAGGCCATAGGTAAAGACACCGTCGAGTCAGGTCGTAGGTAAAGCTATCTTGGAGTTACCCTAGGTAAAGCAACCCCTGTGTCAAGCCATAGGTAAAGCCAGCTTAGAGTCGGGCCTCAGGTAAAGTTATGCTTGAGGCTAGGTCTCAGGTAAAGCCACCCAGGTCTTAGGTAAAGCTACCTTGGAGTCAGGTCTTAGGTAAAGCTACCTTGGAGAAGTTCCTGTGTTTTGCCCTAATCAGATTTTAACGACAGTTTATGTTAGAAATACCACGCTAGATTTAGACCTAGGACACGAGTTTACATGTTTTTGCGAAGTTATATTTAGCCTAAATTACGCCGGGTGATTGGAATTTTTACAGTTTACAGAAGAAATGTCTAAGCTAGTGTTAAACGTGTCTAGAGGCCGAGTTGATGTATTAATTACCTAGATATCTAGTAATGTGTCTCATGCGGGTTGCGACCTGTCAAATGTATTGTTCAAATGTAAATATACGTCTCTATTATCAAGACACTAGTACTTATTACCTTATCCCATGTTGATCTACCTATATAGTTTGTTTTATTAAAGGAGTTTCGTTTTTCTTCGACAATAAGTACAAACTCATGTAAACAAAATCATTTTATTGATCACATAGTATTATTTACATTAGGCTTAGCTACGATAGATATACTCTTATCGTAGCGGATGTCTGCACTCTGCATATGCTACACTCTTGAAGGTTCAATGCACACCCCAGACAGGCAAACACACGGTAGAAGGGCAACCTGTATTTCATCTATACAGCAAATCTTGCACAGCGCACGACCATCCTGATTGTTTACACCTTCATCGTCCAAGTAGTTTTCATCGTCTGTTGTACAGATGTCTACCCCCATCTGGGCCTGTTTAGCACATATACCCACTACGTATTTACATTTAGGAAACCACTTTGCATGTTCCTGTAACGGATCATCATTCGCTGACCAATCTTTAAGGCCTCCGGCGCATGTAAAGCACAATGTTTGATCTTCTTGGCCGGTGTAAAAGAATCCCGCTTCGCTGAGACGCCCGGGGTTGACAGTATCATTTGACACTCCTTTCCAAGTACGAAACGATCGTAATCTACGACGATACGGTGATAGTTTGGGGAAGGCTTTCTTCTCGATTGTGAGAGTATCTGTCCAGTAGTAGACGCTTACCATGGTGTTGTCTGAGGACTTGGGTCTGTGCTGTCCGTACTTATATTGTTCTCTTGGTTAGGGGTTGATTACGTCAAGGTTGATAGGGGTTACCACGGAGACAGAGGTATGTTGAACTCGTTCAGATTTATGCCCGGCAATAGGCCGATTTCTGTGATAGATGGACTAGTGTTAAAGTAAGTATAAGCAACAGTTAAACCTATACAGATGACCGTCCGTCATTTTGTTAGACGCCGTCTTGACCGACATTGTGTTTGACGTCATTTGCTGCGGTTAAGTTGATATGTCCAGAGTACGCTATCGTGGTCTTAACAATATTACTGTAAAGGTTTTAGACAAGCATTTATTTGTCGAGCTCTGTGTATGATCTACACCTGCAATGAAACGTAATAACACTGTTTATTGACTTAGCACAATCTGTAGGATAATGTAAGGTAACGTGCATATTGGCCTAATACAGGATGTGCGTAGATTTACAGGTATATCGACTTAACACACTATGTAGGACTATGTAGGTTAACATCCATATATACTTAATACAGGTTTACATGCATATTAGCAAGACCTGACTCGACGGTGTCTTTACCTATGGCCTGACTCCAAGGTAGCTTTACCTGGGGGGATACCTCAAAGGTAGCTTTACCTAGGGCCTACCTGAAAGGTAGCTTTACCTTAGTTAGGATGCTGTAAATGATACAACATACCTAGACAATATGTGTAAAGGCCTTGACGGTTTCTATATAGCTATTTTGTTATGCGTTGGTAGCTATAATTATGCCTAAGGCCTAAGGCTTTTGCCTGTGCCTTCACTAACCATAACCCATTAGCTGAAACGTTGATCTGGCCTTCACCAGCCGTAGCCTATTTGAACTTGGTGTAAATGTTGGTCGGTTAAACTTAGCGTAAGACAGTAGTTTAGTTGAAACGTTGGTTATTTGATCTAGCCTGCACTGGCCATCACGGTATCAACATAGCCGCCATCTTGTTCTACGCCCTGGATGACGTCATATTCGGTCCTAAGTTGTGCATCGGATACTATGTGTTACCTTATATCACGCCACTCATCAGATGCTATGTGTTAGCCCAAGTCAGGCTATACATCGGGTGCTATATGATGAACATTAGCCAAGCTATGCAATGGATATTGTGTGTTACTTTGTATTCATACTTCTCACCGGATACTATATGTTAACCCTTCGTCAGGCTATGCATCGGATACTGTGTGTTATCCATTAGCCTAGCTATGCAACAGGTACTATTTAATAACCATTAGCCAGACTATTATGTGTTAGTTTGTAATCAACCTACTCTACGGATACTATGAGATAGACCTTAGTCAATCTACTCATCGGATACTGTTTGTTAAACCCTAGTCAGCCCGGGCATCGGATATTTTGTGTTAACTTGTAGTCAATCTATGCATCGGATATTATGTGTTAGTTTGTAATCAACCTACTCATGTGATGATCATAGTCTAGCTATGCTTTGGATACTGTTTGTTAAACCATACTCAAGCTATGCATTGGGTACTACATGATGAACATTAGCCTGGCTATGCACTGGAGATTATGTGTTGGGCTATAGTCAAGCTACTTATCGGATACTATATGTTAGCCCTAGTTAGGCTATGCATCGGATACTTTATGTTGGTCATTAGCCAAGCTATGCATTGGATGTGTTAACCATTAGTCAGGCTACACATCAGATATTCCATAGCCAGGCTCAGCATCGGCTACTATGTGCTAACCATTAGCGAGGCTGTGCACCGGATATTATATGTGGGGGCATACTCAAGCTACTTATCGGATACTGTATGTTAACCCATCGTCAGGCTATGCATCGGATACTATGTGTTAATGATTAGTCTAGCTATGTATCAGGTATTATGTGGGCAAGTTGTAGTCAGGCTACTGTGTGATAACCATTAGCTAAACTATGCATTGGATATAATGTGTTATACTTTGTAGGCCCATGTCTTCTTAGCATAATATCTATGCAGGCTTACACACATATATGTTTAACACATTATGTAGGCCTAACATAGTATGATAGCATGCATGTTGGCTTAGCATAGTATTTATGTAGGTTTACACGCATATTTGTTTAACAGCGTATATATGGCTATTTAGAGTATATTGCATGCTGGTTTAACATAGTATATACCAGGCTAGTGTTTCTTTCCAGCTGACTTTTGAAATGACATGTGTGACTATATCTAGACCATACATAATTGATAAGCCAATTTTGGGGAGTTTATGCTTATTTAACGAGGCTATGCACCGGATATTATGTGTTGGGGCATACTATGTGTTAATGATTAGCCAGGCTATGTATCAGGTATTATGTGGTAATTTGTGGGCGGCTTGTGGGATAGTGTGTGATAACCATTAGCTAAACTATGCACTGGATATAAGGTGTTATACTTTGTAGGTCCATGTCTTCTTAGCATAATATCTATGCAGGCTTACACACATATATGTTCAACACATAATGCAGGCTTAACATAGTATGATAGCATGCATGTAGGCTTAGCATAGTATTTATTTGGTTTACACGCATATTTATTTAACACACTATATAGGGTAATTACGTATGCAGGCCTAACATAGTATATAACCCTATGTAGGACAGCATCCATGTTGGTTAGCATAGTATTTATGTGGGTTTACACGCATATCTGTTTAGCACAGTATGTAGTCTTAGCATATTATTTATGTAGGTTTACAAGCATATTTGTTTAACACACTATATAAGCTATCATTCATCCTGGCTTAACATATTATATAGGCCTATGTGGGTAACGGGGATATTTACCTAATACAGGTTGTATATAGGTTACCCTGCATATTGGTTTAACAGCGTATATATGGCTATTTAGAGTATATTGCATGCTGGTTTAACATAGTATATATGCCTGAATGTTGGCTTAGCATTGTATGTATATAGCTTGCGTAACATTTTAATTATATTGTAATATTTGTTGACCTTCATGGGCGTGATAGGTTATGCATTGTTAGCTATACCATAGAGTACTTCCAGTAGTATACGGTTGCCAGGTTCTACCTGATAGACGAGGTGTAAATGTGTGTCAGGCTCAGATCATATAGGCTTTGGCCAGTGGTTTACCGAGATAGTAGACACATTCAGGGATTCATGTAAGTGGGCTTGGCATAGTACGTGTGCAGGTTTACACGCATATTTGTTTAACACATTATGTGTGCTATCACGTATGTTGGCTTAACATGGTATATACGCCTAAGTATGATAGCATGCATGATGGCTTAACATCGTTTTAGGATCGTTTTATATCATATATTTATTCACGTTTTGTGATAGGCCTCATTATTAGTGTTTCTCCATATATACCTTTATATCTAGATACATTTACAGCTATAGGTGTGCCGACAGTACATAATAAATCGATACAGTAATCACAACGACACAGCTGTGCGGGTTTTTGTGCCTGCTATAGCGGTCACCGGCTGCCGTTGCGGTTTTTAGATAATGCGTTATCGCTGCAAGTGTGTACATGTCTAACACACGGTCAAGCGTATTCCCTGAAACGACAGGGCTTTATTGCTTTGTTTATTATTTTGTAGCATAGACAAATTTTGAGTTTGGCAATCATAACCCCTTGCCCCTCTAGTTAGGGTGGACCTAATACCTGCATAGAGTGGCTCGAACGCGGATACGTCATCAAATATATTAAATCTTTACGTGGGCTTGATAGGTTATGCATTGGTAGATGTACCCTATAGTACCTCCCATATTATACGGTTGCCAGGATCAACCTGATAGAAGAGGTGAAAATAGCTCAGGTCATACGGGCTTTGGCCTGTGGTTTACAGACATAGTAGGCCCATGTGTGTTGGCCTAGCATAGTATGTATGTAGGTTTGCATGGGTATTTGTTAACACATTATGTGGGCTATCATATATATTGGCTTAACATGGTATATAAGCCTTCACGTCTTACAGCGACCGTTTGCGTAAGCCTACCGGGCCCCTGCAGTGTGATTGGTCGATTCTGCTTGTTGACTATTTGAACTCTATAATTGTTGGTCGGTTAAACTTAGCGTTTGGTGGGAACGTTGGTCATTTGATCCAAACGATCATTTTTGGCAATCAACCCCCCACTTGCTCCAGTGTGAATTTGCCTCAGGCCTTTCTCCAGGGTGTCTCTAGCTAGGGCCTGTCTTCGGAGTGGTTTTAACCTAAGCCCATACTCTGTGGGGGCTGAACGCTCACAAGGACTTGGTGGAGGTATTTGTCTTGGTCGAGAGGCTGTATTTGATATAGCATCCATCCTAAGGCCCGACTTTTGGGTAGCTTTACCTAAGGGCTGACTGCTTCACCTAAAGTCTTGCTCCGAGGAGGCTTTACCTAGGCCGCGACTTCGTGGTAGCTTTACCTAAGGTCGGGTTCCCGGATTACTTTACCTAGGGCATAGCTTAGGATTGGCTTTACCTAAGTCCTGGGTGGCTTTACCTGTGGCCTTGCTCCATATTGGCTCTACCTAAGTCCTGGGTGGCTTTACCGAGGGGTCGGCCTCGTGATGGCTTTACCTGAGGCCTTGCTCCGTGTTAGCTTTAACTAAGGCCCGGCTCCTGGGTGTCTCTAGGTATGGCCAGGGTTACCCAGGTTGGCTTTACCTGAGGCTTTGCTCCGTGTTAGCTTTATCTAAGGCCTAGCTGCTGGGTGGCTAGTCTCGGAGTGGCTTTAACCGAGACCGTGCTCCATATTGGCTCTACCTTGGCGGGTTTAACTAATGCCTGGTTCCCGGGTGGATTTTACCTAGGACCACGATTATTTTTGGCAATCTGAAAACAGGTGAACACGCCCACACAGCCTACCATAATGGACTCTACACAAATCCCGTACTGTCTGTTGGCCCAACCGATCGATTTTTGGCAATTTCATATTTTATTTAAAAACTACCCCTAGGTGAAACCACCCCCGCATCGGTCCGCACTGGACTCTACACATATCCCGTACTGTCTGTTGATCCAACCGATCGATTTTCGACAATTTCATATTTTATTTAAAATCTACCCCTAGGTGAAACCACCCCCGCAGCAGTCCGTACTGGACTCTACACGTATCCCGTACTGTCTGTTGATCCAACCGATCGATTTTTGGCAATTTCATATTTTATTTAAAAACTACCCCCTGGTGAAACCACCCCCTACCGACGCAATAATACACTCTAAACTCACCCTATCGGTCAAGAAACGTTTTTCCAAAAAATTTTCGAAAACTACCCCCACCCCCCAATCCACCCTCGGAGCTACCCCCGGAGATGGTCCTGAACGTAGCTGAGGTCCCCCCACACGTAGGTTAGGTTAGGTTGGATCCATTTTGGCTAGCTTAGGTCAGTAGGTTAGAATTAAATTTCTTCGAAAAACTACCCCCTACCCCTCTAAACGTGGTCGAAACCACCCCCAAGGCTAGGATCAAGGCCGCACCGACCTGGTGCATCATCCAAAACTACCCCTATAGTCCTAGGTTACGTACAGGCCGAGTTAGGGGTAGTTGTGCCAAAGTGCCGAAGTATCTACTAGTAGGTAAAATAATTTTGGAAAATGGTGAAAACAGTAAATTTTGTTTACTAAAACATGTCTATCAAATTTAGATTACGTATTACTAACTACAGATCTTTATCTTATATTACAATATATAGTCAAATGTTTGCATAGATCCTACTTAATTATCCTTTTTTTTTTTTTTTAAATATTGTCTTTTTTAAATGATTCCGTCATTGTGAAATGATGCTAGATAGGCCTTCTATCGTGGTGACTTTATCTTGCTTTTTTTCATACAAAATAAGTAATTCTACGGGAAGACTGCATTTCTGTGTTTAGTAAAACAGCTTATTGAACGAAATTTTGAAAACCAACACGTGCGAACGTTATAGAGAGGTGTTATGGAAATGTATTTGGATTGTGAACGCTCTTCTTTCTGCTCTGGTTATGGAATTAAAGTGCGAAATGGAGAAAATGGCGAAATGTCTCAAGTCTCTTGGGATAGTTAACTCTTATTAAAAAAGTATAGAAACCGATACATAACATTAAACATTATGTTAAAGAATATTTTACACCTGCAAACATTCTACAAACGAAGTCATTTTACAAGGTCAGATGTGGAGAAGTAGTCAGTCAGTCAGTCAGAGAAGGAGGGGGTTTGGTGGCCCCCGAGATTATGCAGCGTCTGTCACGGGTAAGACTATGTGTCGGGTAAGAATGGGATCAGGGCTTTTTGGTTTGGGCTGGATTTGAGGAGAGGTTTCTGCAAGGCAGGACGTTAGTAGTAAGGGGTTTGCTGTTCCCACCGGGCGTACGCAGCCGGTTCTACCGGGTGTACGTAAATTACGTCATCACGTTGCCCCTTCCTTGGCGGGGAGCTTGGAGCCCCGCCAAGGATGGACGTAAGAGGATAGAAATAGAATTGGCACAGCATCACTACACGCGTCTAGAAAAACCTTAGACGAAACAGTGTCAACAATTAGCAGACAATTATAAAAATCAACAGAAAATATTGCTACAAATAAACACAAGTAATATTTTAAAAAATGTTTAGAGTAAATTCCCACTGAGGTCGACAAAGAAAAATTTTATTTAAGTTAATTTTTATGTTAAAATAACAACTGATATAAATATGTATATACACATGATATAATCCAATATTAAATGCAAAATAGAAATCCCCTTTCTTGAAATTTTCCATTTTTTTCTCTACACAGAATATGGTGTTGGACTATTATTTTTGTTTGTTGCTATTTATTCCCATTTTTTCATTTCTAATTTATAAACCTAATGGTGTTATATAACTTTTCCCAATCTATCAATCTCTTTTAATACTTCATTATTTCATGGAAATCCTCTCTTTTAATTTCATATACATCTTTAAGTAAGAGATATCTACGAATAGAAAAGTTGGCTCAGTGCCAAAACGCTGGATTTCAAACATTCAGTTCGATTCCCACCGAGTCATCAACTTTTTAAAATTCAATTAATAAATAAATATTATTGTAAAACTGTATCAACATCAATTGTCATCCACTACAGGTTGTAAAAAAAAGGAATTTGAACTTCATTGGATGAATAAAAACGTATTTTATTAACGATTGAAAATTTGCACAAGATATATATATATATATATATATATATATATATATATATATATATATATATATATATATATATATATATATATATATAAGGAGAGTGTGAGTTAATCGAAGGAATTGAATGACGGTTTAAAAATAAAAACCAGGCAATTTTTTTAGAGACAAACTTTCATATTATACGCAGATTAAAACGTAGTAAGTGGTTTTGCTAACCATAACTATATACCACATGTGGTAGGTCATACAGCACAGCAGAATAGTGCGTAATTTACAAGTCACAGAGAATAAATTTCTTTTTATCAGTGTTCGAATATTTTCTGTGACGTAAATCATTTCAAAGCTATCACCAGACGATGATAAGACTGTAAGAAGGATATTTAATGCACAAAAACGTGGAAAAGAATTTTCGAGGGTTGATGAATGAGGACTACCCTGACTTTAGTTCGGAAGGTGAGGACAATCATTGCCCATGTGGCCAGAGCTTCTTCTCATGTTGTAAGCTTCATCCCATCCCTACAGAAGGTATCTTTGTCTACAGTTTTAGTAAAATAAGGCAAGGGAGGAACAAGATGAATATCGGTAGAATTAAAATGCGCGTATTGCAATGCCTAGTAGTGGTCGTAATGGAGAATGTAAGGCCCACTTGTCAGAAACATAGGTCCTTATTTTACTGTATCGAGATGTTTCTAAGGATAGGCATGTTTCCCGTATAAGGATATATATATGTTTAGTATGTTTTCTTGTAAAATAATCAAAAACAACTGAAATTATTCAAGTACAAGAATTACTTATTAATTTCTTATTTCCACTCTATTTATATACTTCGAATGCTTCACATACATTCATTCTTAATCCTTTATTTTTATCTTTTTTAAGTTTATTATTTCAATATTTGGAAATTGGTGGTTATTATTAGTACCATGATTTAACATATGTTTTATATCTTGAATTATTATATTGATTCAGTCTTGATGATGTTGGTACTGTTTAATGTCGGTATTATAGTGTCTGCCGTCGCTGTCCGATTTCTAAACTCCATCTGTATGTTTTCTTATTGTAGCGGTGTTACACCGATATGCTCCTTTCACGGCTTTACTGATTGTTTCCCCTTGATAGTTTGGGTCTTCCCTATCTTTTTTCTCCGGTGGCGTCCATTCCCTAGGAACTCTTGGTAATCTGCGACATCCAATGTTTCTCGTCTAAAGAATGACATGATCTCCTAAGAGAGTCCATTTTTACTTCGTTTATCTTGCTCTTGTCTGTTTGAAACATTATCCACGTTTCTGCACTGTACGTCAAGGTACTCTTTACTACAGTGTTATATTTTCGTAGGGATGAGTTTGTAAGGGAATATTATGGATATAGTTACAACAAGGATAAGCAGATACGGAGGTAGTGGACGTGAGTGTAGAGGATTAGCTTCGTAAAAGGAACGAACGTTTTGAAACGCGTCAGCAAGTAAGCAATTACGTATTCACTTAGTTAAGTAGTTTAAATTTAGTTTAATCAGTGAATTCGAGATGATTACATCAAGAAACTTCAATGGATTATTATATGAAAAAAACTATATTTGAAAAAAACATCTACTACAAGTTTAAAAAAAATGTATTTGAACTTGAGTGGATGAATAAATAGTATTTTATTAACGATTAGAAAATTTGAACAAGACATATAAAGGGAGATTATGAACTAAGAGAGAAATTGAAAAACGTATTTTGAGAGAAAATATTGTATTCTAAATCACAAAATGGTTATCAGGCAACAGCTTGAGCAACTCTAACAATGACAAACCGACGCAACCAACTCAACCTATGGGCTACCTTCTTCCATATTCAGTCTCACAACGACACCCCAACTCAACCTATGGGCTACCTTCATCCATATTCAGTCTCACAACGACACACCGACGCAACCTATGGGCTACCTTCACCCATATTCAGTCTCACAACGACACAGCCAACTCAATCTATGGGCTACCTTCTTCCATATTCAATCTCACGACACAGCCAACTCAACCTATGGGCTACCTTCGTCCATATTGAGTCTAACAATGACAAACCGACGCAACCAACTCAACCTATGGGCTACCTTCTTCCATATTCAGTCTCACAACGACACCCCAACGCTATTCCAACTCAACCTATGGGCTACCTTCATCCATATTCAGTCTCACAACGACACACCAACGCAACCTATGTGCTACCTTCATCCATATTCAGTCTCACAACGACACACCGACGCAACCTATGGGCTACCTTCACCCATATTCAGTCTCACAACGACACAGCCAACTCAATCTATGGGCTACCTTCTTCCATATTCAATCTCACGACACAGCCAACTCAACCTATGGGCTACCTTCGTCCATATTGAGTCTAACAATGACAAACCGACGCAACCAACTCAACCTATGGGCTACCTTCTTCCATATTCAGTCTCACAACGACACCCCAACGCTATTCCAACTCAACCTATGGGCTACCTTCATCCATATTCATTCTGACAACGACAAACCAACGCAACCTATGTGCTACCTTCATCCATATTCAGTCTCACAACGACACACCAACGCAACCTATGGGCTACCTTCACCCATATTCAGTCTCACAACGACACAGCCAACTCAATCTATGGGCTACCTTCTTCCATATTCAATCTCACGACACAGCCAACTCAACCTATGGGCTACCTTCGTCCATATTGAGTCTAACAATGACAAACCGACGCAACCAACTCAACCTATGGGCTACCTTCTTCCATATTCAGTCTCACAACGACACCCCAACGCTATTCCAACTCAACCTATGGGCTACCTTCATCCATATTCATTCTGACAACGACAAACCAACGCAACCTATGTGCTACCTTCATCCATATTCAGTCTCACAACGACACACCAACGCAACCTATGGGCTACCTTCACCCATATTCAGTCTCACAACGACACAGCCAACTCAATCTATGGGCTACCTTCTGAGGGTTTTATTTTGAAAATAGTAATAAAAACGAAAAAATATGTTGTAAAGATGTAAATGACTGTATGAGAAAACAAATTCATAGTTGGCAGGAAAAAGACGTTCCAGCTATTGAACATCGTATTTATTCACCAAAATGTAACAACGCAACCTATGTGCTACCTTCATCCATATTCAGTCTCACAACGACACACCAACGCAACCTATGGGCTACCTTCACCCATATTCAGTCTCACAACGACACAGCCAACTCAATCTATGGGCTACCTTCTTCCATATTCAATCTCACGACACAGCCAACTCAACCTATGGGCTACCTTCGTCCATATTGAGTCTAACAATGACAAACCGACGCAACCAACTCAACCTATGGGCTACCTTCTTCCATATTCAGTCTCACAACGACACCCCAACGCTATTCCAACTCAACCTATGGGCTACCTTCATCCATATTCATTCTGACAACGACAAACCAACGCAACCTATGTGCTACCTTCATCCATATTCAGTCTCACAACGACACACCAACGCAACCTATGGGCTACCTTCACCCATATTCAGTCTCACAACGACACAGCCAACTCAATCTATGGGCTACCTTCTGAGGGTTTTATTTTGAAAATAGTAATAAAAACGAAAAAATATGTTGTAAAGATGTAAATGACTGTATGAGAAAACAAATTCATAGTTGGCAGGAAAAAGACGTTCCAGCTATTGAACATCGTATTTATTCACCAAAATGTAAATTAGTTAATAAGTAAACAGGAAAAGATGTAAATTAGTTTGTATAAAATAAATGTTTCAATAGTTGGCAGGAAAAAGACGTTCCAGCTATTGAACATCGTATTTATTCACCAAAATGTAAATTAGTTAATAAGTAAACAGGAAAAGATGTAAATTAGTTTGTATAAAATAAATGTTTCAATAGTTGACAGGAAAAAGACGTTCCAGCTATTGAACATCGTATTTATTCACCAAAATGTAAATTAGTTAATAAGTAAACAGGAAAAGATGTAAATTAGTTTGTATAAAATAAATGTTTCAATTTATGTGTTAAATAATTTATTTATTCACCTTTACATTGAGAAAAGATAATTGTCTATAATAATTTCTGTTACTGATTTTGAACGTAAACACACATGTCACAACAGCTCCTATTGTCCTAACATTGAAAACAGGTAATTGTCCATCATACCTGCTATTACTGATTTTGGACGATGACCCCACCTTAATAATTTTCTGTATTGTTCGGCGCTGAGTATTGTAAACAACGGTGCGAAAATACACATGTCACACCAACTGCTAGGGTCCCAAAAAATGTTTTGCAAAATTGACCAATTATCTTCTCTTTTATATCTGTAAGTTATAATCACTCTGGTAAAATCGTCAAATAAGAAATCTCCACTTCTGTAAAGCAGTTTTGTGATACAGCCCCTGCACAAATTGTTATATCGATTATCATAGGAGAAATGTTCAAATAGAATAAAATTATCAACGTAAACAAATTCAACATAATCGTTTTTCGGATGGTTCATTAACATTATGAAATCATTACTCAATAAACTCTCTTTGGAATACACTCTTAAATATTCGTATACTTCATTATCGGGTATATATATAGTCATAATATTTTTTAATAATGAATAATTGTATCCATCAGTATTGCGTTTGATTAAAGTCATAAACACTTCCTTATAAGATTCGTGCAGACACTTAATAATCGTAGTGGGTAATTCAAGGCTATCCAAATAATCCTTTCTTATTATACGCGAACACACTTCAATAATACACAATTGAAATAACGATTTAATCATTTTAGGCTAGTCAGAACAACAACAATGACAATGTCAACTGCAACAGTGAGGAGAGGCATTGCAAGAGAGATTTATAAACAGGCTCGTAGGAATTCTCCCACTCGTCATGTTGAGGTGAAATGATTGTATGATCTTTACCAAGCCGACTTTGTGGAAATGCTGTCATTCGCTAGAGCGAATAAAGGTTATAAATTGTTTTAGTAAATATGCGTTGACGGTGCTGATGAAATGGAAAAGTCATTACAACCGATTTTAGATACATATTCTATGCGCCACTTACAGTATTGTACTCCTGAGGATGTTGGTAATGTAAACCAACGAAGGGCTTTGAGTTTATTATTCAATAAATTGAATATTCCTGTATTTGTGTGACCAGAGGTGCCGATTTCATGACATGTGTGGACTTTACAGGGATTCCGGGACAAATTAACCAGGTCTCATGGTTTGACATATTTCATGATATAATTTTTAAAATAAATGACTGTACTTTTTGAATGGCATAGCATATGGCGGTATAAAAAACAAAGGCTTATTAAATAAATTTTAAAAAATTCTGTAAATGGCTGTATAAAAACAAGCAATATAACAAAAACGTTTTTGTAAGTAAATTTCTACTGAGGTCAACAAAGACAAAAATTATTTTAGTTACTTTTTATTATATAATTACAATTATAAATATGTACAAAACATTTGGCTGAAGTACCTTTGATGAGGGCTTCTAAGGCAGACCTGTAGTTGCCGAATCGGTGTAATTTTTTTATTATAAATAAATAAAACAGTTTTAATCACAATGTACTTTTTTATTGTAAAGGAATCGTCATCAGAGGATATGACTACAAGAATGAGACTTGTGGTTAGGAGGTTTTATTTATTTTATAGTTTTAAAAAACTTAAATTTTATTGAAATAAAAATATATGAATGTAAAAAGATATTTGTAGAGCAAATACTATGTAGATGTCTTTGTTACCATTGTAGCTGTATATAATGGTAAAAAGTATATAAGTAGTAATCATTAATATGAGAAAATAAAAAGTTGTACACAAAAATAGTGTATTTTATTTATAAGACCCACTTTCTGTTACCAAAATTTATAGGATATAGACAATGGATAATTCATAAAATGCTATTTTGTTTTATCTTTATTAATTTACAAACATTAACATAACATAATTTTGTGTTTCCAAAAATTTGTAGGATATAGGATTAAATAACTTTTCACAAAATGCTATTGCTGTTTTTTCTTTATTAATCTACAAACATTAACACAGGAGAATTATTTATCTTTTAACATCTAATTTACTCAGATTTGTGCTCATAAATTTATATGTATCAATAAATCGTAATGCAATACCATTTTTAGTATTTTTCGAAAATGTAATATACTTCTCGTTTGTGTGTGGTATCACACGAATGTCATTTGTATCGCAACCCAATTGTCGGACAATGAAATGACTGTCATAACTAGAGCTGCCGTGTATAAATATAGGCAAGAATTTTTGTTGTTGCCTCAACAAATTGCACTTACTACATAAAACAGATCTGAATTTACCAGTAATATGACAATGATCTTTAACAGGACTATTAAATAGAGTAAACTGTTGGTTACAAGATTCACATTTATTGGCTGTTTCAAATCTATACTTTTCATCTTCACTTAATTTTCTCATTGATTTATTAGTTTTACATATTTCACCAATATTATTAGCAAGTTCAATAAGATACGACATAAATTGTTCTGCCGCTCCTAAACCTCTATACACATACGGTTTTTTAGGTAATTTGTCTAAAATTTCGTTCGGCAAAACCAAATCAACATCAATAACTAAATATACTGCAAATGACATTGGTTCGTGGATGTCGTTTAATTTGACACACTTGCTAATTTTTTTGTTTACCGGTTTCAACAGACACTCAAAATCTGCATAAACAACAAAAGGCACTCTGTATTTATAGTGATAATGTTTAAATTTCAAGATACTATCATCATGCGAAGGCATTTTTACCTTTACAGGTTTTGTTTTTTCACACACACTCAAATGATTGTTCAAATTTACATCTTTATTTTTTCCACTATAATGTACTAAACATCTTTTACAAAAAACCAATTTTTTTGTATGTTTATTGATTTGACTATTCATTAATCTTGAAAAATGTTTAATATAACAATAATGACTATTTCCCGACTGATTAGTTAACAATAATAAATCATAATGATTTTTCTTAATACTCTTACTGATTCTTAACGGATAAATATTGTTATTACCATCTTGACTTATTGCATAAACGTTTACACTGGTATTTACATTATGTTTTTCAAATTTTGAAATCTGACGCAAAGGCGTTGGAAAATCAATACCCTTAAGATTAAATATATTAGACAATTTAAAATAACGATTATTTACTATATTCAAATGTTTGATATCTGTTTTTATATACGGGACTAAAAGTGACCATAAAAAGCATTTATTATCATAAAAATTTTGAGGGTTTATAATGGCCTTTTTATTTTTTATTGAATTAGGTAAAGGCAGATATGAGCTGGGAGCTAGCGGATTAAATTTACTAAATCGAAGTATAATTCGGGTAACCCTATCCAACGACCAACCGCTTCCTTTATCTATATATTCTTGCTCCTCGACACATATCTTACGAAATGAATTGTTTAAAATATTGTATAAATTGGAAGTCACAAATACAGGCACTTTTTTTGTTTTGAAATACCTTAATTGTCTTTCTTGCGTCAACAGTTTTATGTAAGAAACTTCAACCACTATATTGAATTTCAACATATTATAAGTCCTAATCATAATGTTAATTAAACGGATCATTTTCGCTCTAGTGAATATTAACAATAGACAGACATCGCGTATGCTAGAAGTGTTATTTAGTAGGAATGTTTTTAAGTTTCCTCGGAACGCATGATCAGTTTCTACGAAATCGTCGTCATCATCAACATCCATTGGTGCAACGTTCCCTTCATGGTCCATAATTATGATAATAAACGCCTTTTATGACAAACTGTAATAGAAACAAATCCTAATTAAAAAAAATTTCTTTTTTTATCTAACTTCACAATTTCGTTATTTACATGTTTAATTTTACTGATTCTTTCGGCAGCAGTACATATTGTCTCATCAATCTTCTTATACAATTCGTCGTCTGACGACTTGACCAGAAAATAAGCTTTCTTATATACCTTCGTCCAATACTGAGACTCGCTTACGCACTCTTTTAAATCGCGACAATCAGTTACTTCAACTTTTATAAGGAAACTGCCTTCCTCGCCTGGGGAAATTAATTTCCGTCTGCTACCATTTTTTTGATATTGCACATATTGTTTAATAACTGTCGGTGCTCTTTTAATTTTTTTAAAAATATTTTCCAATTTTTCTTCGCACTCAGATTCTGAAGCGGCCTCCGAATCTGAACCGATATCGTCAATATTTGACGAAGGCATATTTTTTTTCAAAATTTTCTTGTTAGATTTTCGTTTTCTATTTTCACTATCATTATTACTAAAGTTTAGGTTTGGTAGTAAACCGGAATTATTTCCTTTAACCTCTTCCAAAGCAGGTCGTATACAGGCAAGAGCCCTCTGCACAATTTGTATAGAAAACTTAACAGGTATTTGAGCTAGGCCAACATTTCCACCCAATATTTCAATAATCTCTTCAATTGTTAACTCTTTGTCTAAATATTTAGGTATTTTATACTGCGAATTTACGGTAGAGTGGAAATGTTCATTAAGATTTATATAAATTTGCTTTAAATGTAAATATAATGAGGTGAACTCATTCTCTACAATCTTATTTTTTTGTATGTTAATAAAAATAGCAGCTACTCCTATTTCCCATTTACTAACGGACGTTAATCCTGCGAGGAATAAAGTTTCAATTAATGCTAAAAATGTTACTACATTTTTGTCATGTTGACCACCATCTGCAAGTACTTGCTCCTCGTGGGCCACTATTTCCAAATCGACATTGTCTGCTTGCGACGACGACGACGGTTGTGACGACATAACTATTAGGAAAAAAAATATATTAATTGAGGCCAGTTGATCCAAAACCCTTATCTCCCCTTTCCGTAGTTTCATCTAAATTAATTATTTCAATTAATTTGGGATAAGCACACATCTCACAAATTAGTTGGGCCACTTTATCACCCCGTTTTATAAAAACATCTTTATTTGAATGATTAAATAACAGAACTTTAAGACCACCCGTAAAATCTTTGTCAATTACCCCTGCACCCACATCTAGAAAATATGTCAATGCGAGCCCAGAACGAGGCGCTATGCGACCATAACATTGGGGGGGTATTTTAATGGCTACATCTGTGTTTACTAGACACTTTCCAAATTTAGGCACTACGTAATCATAAGCACTTCTGAGGTCAAAACCGGCTGCATTTACAGTTGCCTTTTCAGGAGCATAAGCATTTTCGGTCAATTTTGTGTACCCTAATTCCATACTGAAATGATATGAAACAAATTATAATTAATATTTAAAAGCAAATGTAGAAAAAACATTTTTTGACAACTTTTTAGAGAACAAATATTCAAATACTATTTATTAAGACTTTATTTTTTTTTTTGACAATTATAACAATGTCAACGAATTACAAAAAGCTCTGATTAAATGAGACTTTATTTTAGAGTCAAATTTCTATACCCTAATTCCCTAATGAAATAATATTTACCTACAAAATGATATGAAACAAATTACAATTATTATTTAAAAGCAAATGTAGGAAAAACATTTTTTTTTTTGACAACAATGTTAACGAAATGACAATTATAGCTCTGATTAAATGAGACTTTATTTTACAGACAAATTTCTAAACCCTAATGAAATATTTAGAAAACACTACGAATTACAAAAAGCTCTGATTAAATGAGACTTTATGATATGAAACAAATTATAATTAATATTTAAAAGCAAATGTAGGAAAAACATTTTTTGACAACTTTTTAGAGAACAAATATTCAAATACTATACTATTTATTAAGACTTTATTATTTTTTTGACAATTATAACAATGCCAACGAATTACAAAAAGCTCTGATTAAATGAGACTTTATTTTAGAGTCAAATTTCTATACCCTAATTCCCTAATGAAATAATATTTACCTACAAAATGATATGAAACAAATTACAATTATTATTTAAAAGCAAATGTAGGAAAAACATTTTTTTTGACAACAATGTTAACGAAATGACAATTATAGCTCTGATTAAATGAGACTTTATTTTACAGACAAATTTCTAAACCCTAATGAAATATTTACCTGACTCGCGGCGTCGTTCAACGAACTGACAAAATAATTCGTGATAACCAAATTTCAGTCGTTCAACGAACTGACAAAAAATAACAAAATTTCTCTCTTGACTCTGAAAGCATTCATATCTATTACACGCCCAGCGCAATTACTTTGAATGAGTTCCGCGTGCCAAGGTGATGACGCAATTTACGTATTACACAACGCGATAGACTTGTCTGAGCCAGAGAACTGAGAGGGGGGAGAGCTGGAGCTCCGTGCCAAGGAAGGGGCAACGTGATGACGCCATTTACGTACACCCGGTAGAAACGGCTGCGTACGCCCGGTGGGAACAGCAAACCCCTTACTACTGACGTTTTAGTGGGTGGGACGGTTCAGGTTTTAATGCCGGGGGCAACGTTTATTTAATTCATGTGGGACTGGCTGACTGACATTTTTTTTCTTTTCTACATGACATAATAAATATATTTCTCCACATGTGATAACGTGTGTAGTGTATGGGCTTGTGACATATGAGTGTAGTAATGTGTATAATAACTTAATGTAATGGAGTTAATTGAAGAGAGGAGAGGGCGTTAAAGATTGGTGTTATGGGGGGTCCAGGAGGATTTTGGGACGGGGGCGATAGATGAGAGGAGGACCAGTCGTATCGCTGATGTCTCGGGTGTGTGGGTTTTTTGAGCTTTCGGCAGTGCCGAACAGCTTTGCGTGTGAATTCGGACAGGGTGGGAGCGTGAAAGGATTGGCGTATGTTGAGGTTTGAGATGAAGAAAGGGGAGTTTGAGATGAATCTTAGCGTTCGGGACTGGACTGCCTCGAGACGGTTTTTTGAAGTTTTGGTGCAAAGCGGCCACCAGACAGGTGCGGCGTAGGTGAGGACGGGACGAATGAGCACGGGGT
>JBAIZL010000009.1:21305681-21325681 GCA_036971475.1 Prosapia bicincta | reverse complement strand
TCCGAATCCTTTCCTGTTGGTGGAAGCTCCAGAAGTGCTGAGTGAATTCCTTGCGGAAATCCTGGTATGTCTCAGACCCCTTCTTTATAGCTCTCCACCAACTGTCGGCTGAACCCTGTATATATCGTTCTATGATCTTGAGCTTTGTAATTTCCTCCATCGTATTATCGATTTCAGAAAATAACGACTCCATTTCACAGAGAAACTCGATCGGGTCTTCCCGCGATGTACCCCAAAACTCTATTTTCCTATAGGATGCCTCGTTCAATTTGTTTGACACTGTAGGCAAACATATTTGTGTTATTGGCCCTGCCGTCCCTGAACTAGTAAGCCTATGTTCTAATTTTTTCACCTGTTGGTTTACAGACTTTACGTCCTCCCTTACTTTATTTACTTTCTCGCTTAACTGCGTTGTTTGAACCTCTACATCGTTTTTTATTTTTTCGATCACGGTGGCCTGTTCGGTCATTTTCCCTTCTAGGTTGCTCGTTCGACTTTCCGAATCCGCCCTATATTTGTTCATTTCATCGTGAAACGCTTCTAGGATCTTTTGGCGTTCTAATTTCTCTAACTCCCACCTTTTTTCGGCTAACTCTAACTCTTGTCGACGTTGTTTCTTGTCCTCCTCCCTTTCGGCCTCTCTTACCGCTTTATCTAATTCCCTTTCTTTTAGCCGTCTTTCTTCTTCGCGCTTTTCCCTAGCCGCGTTTTCTAGTTCCCTTTCTTCCTTATCTTTTACGCGCCTCTCTTCCTCGCGCTTGTCCCTAGCCGCATTTTCAGCTTTCATATAGGCTAAAAGCTTATCCATGTCGGATTTCGCTTCGGGTTTTGCCATTTTGTTTAAATTTAAAGTTTGTTTAACTAAATTTATAGATGCGACTAGATATTTATTTTTATATGTGATTTCTAATTTTATAAATTTATTTTATATTTGGTTTGGCCGTTCGGTGCGGGTCGTAGATAATGCCTAAGGTGTTGTACTCTCGTACCTAGTTAGATTTCTTGATTTTAATTATTTCTTTTTAATTTAATTTTTATTTAATTATTTATTATTTAATGGCTTTACTCCCTGCCTATTCTCGTTTTTTTTTTCTTTTTTTTTTTTGACATTTTATTATTATTATTATTATTATTATTTTTTTTTTTTTTAATTTTGTTTTTATTATAATTAATTACCCACTAAAATTCTTTAGCTGGGTTAAATTAATTTAAAATTTATTAATGATTTTGCCTAATCGTGCCTTCCTTATTCGAGTCCCAAGTGCGGGCGCCATATCTGCAACGGACCTTCACCCAGCTCACTCACTCCCGACCCTAGCAAACTCGACCTGCCACAAACCTGTCGACGTTTGCCCAACTCGCAATTACAAGAACATGAATTTAAATCGTAATTAAAAAACCCACCCTGTGGATTCTGTCTACTAAGATTGAAAAGGTCATGGTAAGGTCAGTGATGTGTCAAACGGTGTAACATTGGGTAGTTGAAAAACACAGAAATTTATCACACAAATTAATACCTTACCATGCTTTGTAGACCTGTTTGCTCCATGTTCCTGCTCTCGTGAAGTCCGTGTCAGATAACATCCTACCATATCCTCTTTACTGAGGCCCTGTGTTATATATGATAAGATCTGCCAGTGGGTATCAACCCCTGGACTTGGAAATAAAACCAGCTAGTGTTGGCCTAGCTCAAACTGATTTGGTTGTTAAATTTAATTCTTTGGGTGGGTTCCTCGATTATTATAAGGTGCACTTTAATCATTTATTATATGTAATTTATTAAAATAAATGACCCTATTAGGCTTGCTGGTATGGCATTTAAAGCTTTCAATGGTTTTATTAGATAAATTTTCTAGCTGGGAAATATTACATTTATTACTTAGCACACAGGATTATTTAATAAAATTTTTCACTAACCTTTGCTTGAAATATGAATTTAATAATATTACAATAACGAAATTTAAACAAATGATCATATTCTTTAAATCAAAATAATATCTTGACATCTAGTTTTACTTTTGAATTTAATCGCGTGAAAAATAATAATTGTTAAATAAAAGGATCATATTCTTTTAACAACATAATTTCATGACGTTTATACATATTAGAACATAAATTAAATTGTCTCTTACTACCCAAATACATATTTTCATTGATTGCAGGGAGGTTGACAAATCCTATATCAAATTGCTGCACTCATTTAATTTATGGGCTGACTTTGCACCAGCAGTTACTTGACATTTATTTATTTATATATGAAATTACTAGAGAATAAAATTGTTATTAACACTACTTGTTAACACTTAAGAATTGTTTACCAATTTTTTGGACATATACAATTTACCTTAAATTTCTGATAAACTGAGTTTGGATTCACAACAATCCTTTATAAATTATCAAACAAGTTATACATGATTTTACGTTAATTAATAAAACATATCAATTTCTAAACATCTTAATGATTGTGCTTTTATAAGTTTATCTTTCCAAATTATAACAGTTATTACTTTAACATTTATCAATCATTTAAAATTTCACATAAATCTTTTATATATATTTAATAAGCTTCATATTTAAATTTATTTTTCAAGAAATAAAGCCATGACTTAGTTATTTAAACCTTTAATTTGTCGTTTTTGACTTTAGAAATTTTTCCAAATAATCTGGTTTATAATATTTAAAATTGTACAGAAATTATGACTTGCCCGACTCGCACTTTCCTGGATCCCCCTTGTATGTCCTGGGTGGCCAGATCCTTCCTTTCAGACTGGCAGTTGTTCTCGTCTGAAGGATTTTCCTTCCAGGCAGCGGCACAAGGCGACGTCATCTTCTTCAAGAAAAGAAATCTACCCGAGGTTTTCTCATTATCGAATGACTAGCTTGCGCTAGTCGTTATTGTTAGACATTTTACGACCAAATCGCGCACTCCGCGGCCAGATTAATGAAATTTAAAAGTCCATTATGACTTTCTCTGCAATTTAATTTAAACAGTGACCTTCTCGGTCGAATCCTCAAACGAGAGTCCTTTTTTTCTAAACCTGCAAACAATTCACTAGCTGCTTACCCCCACTACTTGATTTTCATGCACAGTTTTGATTTTAAGCGTGCTTATTTAATATTCTGTTGGAACTTGATTTTGGTTCTAGCACACAAAGCACTCGCAAAGTCATCATTTGTGTACATTACAATCGGTTTTTATCTTATTCAATTAGCAATTGAGTTTCATGGCTTAGCAAAACTAGATAAACTTATTCTATAAAAATTTAAGATTTTTCAATTTCTATTCAATTGTTACGGAACCAATTTTTTCCGTTACAACCTCCCTGCTATTAAATGAAATTTGGGATCATTTTCCCAAATTGAGCTTAATACTACTTACTACTATTTAACACTATTATATATTGGCTTCATGTCCTCAGGCGTCCTTCTCCCTAAAACTCACATAACACATATATTATTAGTATCTTACACTTTCAACACATTGAAACTTTGTCTCCTTGCACTCACGATGCAAGCCATTATTTCCATATCATACAATTTATTTGAACTTAATACCCATAAACAATGCTTTATTTCTTGATCCATAAATTCTTTTTATACCTTGTACTCATATTTTAACATTTACATTCTTTATATTTATAAGTTACATAGAATTAACATGGATTTATTTCAATTTCACCTACAGTTTATACTTAATCTGTTATCTGGACAAATTTATATGTTTGAATTACGCGACTTTCGCGCTGTTGGCCACTACAGCTGATTCTGACAGCCAGTAGCCTTGAACGCGCTTGGCAACGTCCGCTAGTTGGACTTTGGGCATCCCCTCTCTTTTGAGCAGGTCAGCTACCGCATTTCATTTTGCTGTTTTCGACTTTATCTGTGCAATGCTACGCAATATCCTACAAGTTTTATTTAGCTTGATTTACTCTAGGCCGTCGCCCCATGTCCGTCCAAGCAGCTGATTGCTTATCTTATTTGTTGTTCGATACGCAACTACTTAACTTATCGCAGCCTATTCAAATTCCATTTCTAAAGTTATTAGAAGTTACCTAATCCATCCAGATTATTACATTACGTTTATTTTTGTCCCTTTAAATTTTTAAAACCTTTCATAATTGTACATTTAAATACTTCGTAGCCTAATTAATCTTTTTACATATTTATAATTATTGATGAAATTTTTTGATGTCCCTTACATCGTAAATTCCCCTAGATTTATTTGTAATTATGTTTTCTACCTGGTAAGTCCTACGTCCAATTTTCCGCGCTATACGATAAGGCCCTTGATACAATAGTAATAATTTATCGGTCTGGTTTTTACTCAGATTTGACCGGTTATGTTTGGTAATTAGCACTAACTCCCCTTGTCTGAAGGTGATCTCCTTACATTGAAAATTTTTTATTTCCGCTCTTCTTATGCCTTTCCTTCTGATCCTGTCGAAAGCTGTGTGTACTACTTCTCTCTGGGTTAACCCGCCATCGTTAATACAAGCCTTCGGTAGAAATCTCTCCCATATATACACTGGCCGCGTTCCATGGTGTAACTGGATAGGTGCATATCCAGTTATTTCATGAGGCGTCGTGTTTAACACCTGTTCTATATAGGGGAGATATTTCACCCATCGTGATTGTCTTTCGTGACAATAGGACCTCAAAATTCTTCCTATCTCCCGGTTTATTCGTTCGGCTTGATTTACTTGTGGATGCCTGACAGGAATCAATGTATGCTGGATATTATTCTCCTGCATCCATTGTTTCCAGTGTCGGGAAATAAATGCCGACCCGAAGTCAGAAAGAATTTTTCTTGGCTTTCCTATTGTCCGAAAATATTGGGTTAACCTGTCGATTGTAGTACGTGTATTAGGTCGTTGTACAGCGTATAGTTTCACCAATTTAGAGAACACATCCACTACAACCAGTATATCCCTGACTCCCCCAGTTCCTTTTGGGAGCGGGCCTAAAAAATCCACTGCTACCATCTCGCCTGGTTGTTGTGTTAAAATGGGTTTTGTCTGAGCCTGTGAGTATCTATTGGTAGGTTTGGAAAATTGGCAAATTTCACATTTTCTAATTACTTCCATTATTCTTCTGTATGCATTTTTTATATAAACAGTATTCCTTATCATATTGTATATTTTATTGCGGCCTATATGCGCGTAGGACTGATGTACTTGCCCAATAAACGGGGCAATACTTAAATCAGGGATCATCAATTTAAATTTTCCATTTATACATTTACATAATTTATTTTCTATGATTTCGTAATTATTACAATTTTCTATATTTTGAATTATATATAATAAATTAGGTTGCATTTCTTGTTCCTGTCTCATGTTTACGAACAGATTTCGGAAGGACAATGGACACTCAACCTTTATTTGGCCAATTTTTACAACATTTAGTCCATTTTTTAATTTTCCTCCCTCCCCGTCCGTTTGATACATCCGACTGATGGTATCACACGGGATATTTTCTTTCCCAGGGCAGTGTATCATACTGGGTTGGTACTCTTGTATTGCCAATATCCACCTTGTGATACGCGAGTTCGTAAAGTTACAGGAGTATAGGAATTGTAACGCTTTGTTGTCAGTTATGATTGTTACCGGAGCTCCTAACATCAAAGGTCGGAACTTCTTTAACCCATGCACAATGGCTAGGAGCTCCTTCTCACACACAGTATACCCTAACTCTGCGTGTTTAAGCGTTCTAGATACAAAACCTATAACTTGTAATCTTCCCTCGGCATCCTTCTGGTAAAGTTGGCTAGCTATTGCCTTATCGCTAGCGTCAGTTTGTAGAAAAGTACCCTGCCCTTCAATCGGATGTGTCAAAGTGACAGCGTCAATAAACAAATCCTTCACCCTTTGGAACGCGACCTGCATCTCATTATCCCAAGCCCAGGGCTGTCCCTTTCTTATTAACCTTAACAGTGGTGACGTTTCTTGGGCATATTTACAAGTGAACCTAGCATAGTAGTTCACAAATCCGAGAAACGATTGTAGCTGGCGTTTGTTTCTCGGAGCGGGAAAATCGTGTATTGCTTGTAATTTCTCCGGGTCTGTTGCTACCCCTTTTTGGTTAAATATGTACCCAAGAAACTTAACCTCCCGTTGGCAGAACAAGGTTTTTTGCGGATTTATTGTTAAACCTCCCTCCCTGAACTTGGAAAAAATGATTCGCAGGTGCTCTAGGTGCTCCTGATATGTCTCCGACAGACATAATAAATCGTCCACATACACTAATATATTCTCTTGTACTTCCATGCCCAGTGTTATGTCTATGGTTCGTACAAGAGCGGCTAATGAATTTTGCAATCCAAATGGGACTACTTTAAAATTATACACCTTATTTTCAAATAGAAACCCTGTAAATTTTTTAGACTCATGCGTTAACGCTATTTGCCAGA
Source organism: Prosapia bicincta (assembly GCA_036971475.1). Lineage (NCBI taxonomy): Eukaryota > Metazoa > Arthropoda > Insecta > Hemiptera > Cercopidae > Prosapia > Prosapia bicincta. The sequence goes on along the minus strand of JBAIZL010000009.1, from coordinate 21,319,272 downwards.
AGCTTGCCGTGAGGTCTATTTTTGAAATGTAGCGCCTGTTACGACCTTTCCTTAAGATTTCGTCTATGCTCGGCGCGGCCTCATAGTCCGGAACCGTTATCTGATTTAACTTTCTGGCGTCTAGGCATAGTCTAACTGATTTGTCTGGTTTTACTACGACTAACATTGGGTTAATATACGGTGTTCTTGATCTTTCTATTATGTCTTGTCGGAGCATATCTTCGATTTCTTCGCGGACTTGTTTTCGAAAATTCATAGGGATGGGATAGTTCCTATTTATGAACGTGCTATCCTCTTGAATTTTTAACGCATGTTTGTATTTAGTCGCCCTGCCTGGCTTGTCACTAAATATATCTTTAAATTCATTTAATAAATCATTTAATTTTGCCTGTTGATTTTCACTTAATATACTATTTTTATCTTGGACATGTTGTAGTTCAATTTTACTTATTTTTACACATTGCTTATCGGTATTAATTTTGAACCGTTTTTTACGGAACCTCTTCCATTCGGCCCGTCCCTTGTAATTTATTTCCTTTTCTTTATTTAAGGTTTTTCCAATTTTGCCGCGATCAGTGGGCTTTGATTTTAGCGATTCGTTAGTTGACGAATTTATGTTATTAGACTGTGTATAAAATGAGCAGTTGGCTAATTTATTATAATTAGCTTTTTTCTTTGTTGTGACTTCAGGTCTATCCTGCAAGTTACTTAATTTTTTTATTTGTGGCTCATGGCCTTTATTTGTGGATTCTTTGATCCCGTTTCCTCCTTTAATCTCTTTCCTTAATTTCCCTTTATTTATATTTGTTGGGTTTATACCCTGATTTATTTTAGTTTCACCATTTTTTAATGGATTTGAGTTGCTCCTTTTATTACATCCTACATTCATTCTTTTATTTTCTAACTTCTCTCGCTCCCTGCTATTTCGGGGATTACCGCCTACTGACATATTTGCATTAACTTTTATTTTTGGTCCTAGTTTCGGATTCTTTACATTTTTGTTTTGTTTACATTTTAAATTTTGGTTTTTTTTTCCTGTCTGTGACAGAGTACGTTGTATATCGAGATCCCTTTGTTCTCGATGTACAACGGCTAACGGCCCCATATTCTCGCCGTTGGCAACCAACCCCTCCACTTCCGGCTGGTAAGATAGTATTTTGCCTTGGTTAATTGGGTTGTCTTGTTTATTTTGTTTTACATTCATTTTATCACTTTTCATTTTTACGCCTACATTCTTTTCATTTACATTGTTTATTTGATTTATATTTTCTATTTCCCTGTTGGCTTCTAGCCTTTGTTTATTATTTTTATCGGGTAAACATATTTTTCCGTCTTTTCCCGTTTTTTCGAAATCCTGCCAGAGCATTTCCCCGTCCAGCTCATAGGAGATAAACGATTTCTCCAGATTTATGCGGGTCTTAAGCTCACACAAAGTATTCATCCCCAATATGAGGTCAACTCGTAAGTTTTCCACTATTAGGAATACAAATTCCTTTGTGTGACCCTGAAGAGTTAGAGGTAAGAAAGTTTGTAACTTAACCCGTCTGCATTTCGAGCCGATTGCTGTTAGAACCCCCATGTTAGCTACTGGTAGTTCGTAAAACATGTTTCCTTGCTGTTTCAAGGCCAGGTATTTGCTCGCATTAATCACGGACATTTGTGCACCAGTGTCCACTTCTGCGAATATCTCCATACCATTTATCTTGCAGCTAATCAATGGGCATTGCTCTACTTGCTCAATTTTATTTATGCAACTATCGGGTTCCTCTAACAATTCGTCCCGCATAAATAAGGCTAAACCGTTCAGGCTCACTATCTCGTCACGATGATAAACTTGACGATTTTTGCTTTTCGGGCTATTGCGTTCCGGCGATCTCTTTCCTCGGATCCCTAGACGCGCTAACGGACAATGCTCCTTGTTGCTAGAGATCCTCGTTTCTAGTTTTTTTGCTGTGTGTCACTAGGTCCGGGGATAGAACGTGGCAGATTGGGTTTCTTAGGATACTTCGGTGGGGTTGTTTTTTGGTGTTCACCATAGGATCTTGGGTTATGGTCGGGTCTTTGGTGGTTAGAAGTGACGAAGCGCGGTGGTGCCCGGTTTGCATTTCCGTTAGCGCGGTCGTTCTCCGTCACGTTGTCGAGTTGGATTAGAAACGCAATAGCTTGTTTAATGTTCTGCGTGGGGTTGCCCACACTAGCTAATTGAACGTTGGTCCCGAAATGCTTCATGATCATGAAGATTAATTGCTTTTCGGGAATTACTGGATCTAAGTTCTTCGCCTTGTTTACCATCATGACGAAATATTCCGCCATGTTGGAAGGTCCGTTATTACTATATTTGCCCTGACTTAATTTCCTCCGAATCCTTTCCTGTTGGTGGAAGCTCCAGAAGTGCTGAGTGAATTCCTTGCGGAAATCCTGGTATGTCTCAGACCCCTTCTTTATAGCTCTCCACCAACTGTCGGCTGAACCCTGTATATATCGTTCTATGATCTTGAGCTTTGTAATTTCCTCCATCGTATTATCGATTTCAGAAAATAACGACTCCATTTCACAGAGAAACTCGATCGGGTCTTCCCGCGATGTACCCCAAAACTCTATTTTCCTATAGGATGCCTCGTTCAATTTGTTTGACACTGTAGGCAAACATATTTGTGTTATTGGCCCTGCCGTCCCTGAACTAGTAAGCCTATGTTCTAATTTTTTCACCTGTTGGTTTACAGACTTTACGTCCTCCCTTACTTTATTTACTTTCTCGCTTAACTGCGTTGTTTGAACCTCTACATCGTTTTTTATTTTTTCGATCACGGTGGCCTGTTCGGTCATTTTCCCTTCTAGGTTGCTCGTTCGACTTTCCGAATCCGCCCTATATTTGTTCATTTCATCGTGAAACGCTTCTAGGATCTTTTGGCGTTCTAATTTCTCTAACTCCCACCTTTTTTCGGCTAACTCTAACTCTTGTCGACGTTGTTTCTTGTCCTCCTCCCTTTCGGCCTCTCTTACCGCTTTATCTAATTCCCTTTCTTTTAGCCGTCTTTCTTCTTCGCGCTTTTCCCTAGCCGCGTTTTCTAGTTCCCTTTCTTCCTTATCTTTTACGCGCCTCTCTTCCTCGCACTTGTCCCTAGCCGCATTTTCAGCTTTCATATAGGCTAAAAGCTTATCCATGTCGGATTTCGCTTCGGGTTTTGCCATTTTGTTTAAATTTAAAGTTTGTTTAACTAAATTTATAGATGCGACTAGATATTTATTTTTATATGTGATTTCTAATTTTATAAATTTATTTTATATTTGGTTTGGCCGTTCGGTGCGGGTCGTAGATAATGCCTAAGGTGTTGTACTCTCGTACCTAGTTAGATTTCTTGATTTTATTTATTTCTTTTTAATTTAATTTTTATTTAATTATTTTTTATTTAATGGCTTTACTCCCTGCCTATTCTCGTTTTTTTTTTCTTTTTTTTTTTTGACATTTTATTATTATTATTATTATTATTATTTTTTTTTTTTTTAATTTTGTTTTTATTATAATTAATTACCCACTAAAATTCTTTAGCTGGGTTAAATTAATTTAAAATTTATTAATGATTTTGCCTAATCGTGCCTTCCTTATTCGAGTCCCAAGTGCGGGCGCCATATCTGCAACGGACCTTCACCCAGCTCACTCACTCCCGACCCTAGCAAACTCGACCTGCCACAAACCTGTCGACGTTTGCCCAACTCGCAATTACAAGAACATGAATTTAAATCGTAATTAAAAAACCCACCCTGTGGATTCTGTCTACTAAGATTGAAAAGGTCATGGTAAGGTCAGTGATGTGTCAAACGGTGTAACATTGGGTAGTTGAAAAACACAGAAATTTATCACACAAATTAATACCTTACCATGCTTTGTAGACCTGTTTGCTCCATGTTCCTGCTCTCGTGAAGTCCGTGTCAGATAACATCCTACCATATCCTCTTTACTGAGGCCCTGTGTTATATATGATAAGATCTGCCAGTGGGTATCAACCCCTGGACTTGGAAATAAAACCAGCTAGTGTTGGCCTAGCTCAAACTGATTTGGTTGTTAAATTTAATTCTTTGGGTGGGTTCCTCGATTATTATAAGGTGCACTTTAATCATTTATTATATGTAATTTATTAAAATAAATGACCCTATTAGGCTTGCTGGTATGGCATTTAAAGCTTTCAATGGTTTTATTAGATAAATTTTCTAGCTGGGAAATATTACATTTATTACTTAGCACACAGGATTATTTAATAAAATTTTTCACTAACCTTTGCTTGAAATATGAATTTAATAATATTACAATAACGAAATTTAAACAAATGATCATATTCTTTAAATCAAAATAATATCTTGACATCTAGTTTTACTTTTGAATTTAATCGCGTGAAAAATAATAATTGTTAAATAAAAGGATCATATTCTTTTAACAACATAATTTCATGACGTTTATACATATTAGAACATAAATTAAATTGTCTCTTACTACCCAAATACATATTTTCATTGATTGCAGGGAGGTTGACAAATCCTATATCAAATTGCTGCACTCATTTAATTTATGGGCTGACTTTGCACCAGCAGTTACTTGACATTTATTTATTTATATATGAAATTACTAGAGAATAAAATTGTTATTAACACTACTTGTTAACACTTAAGAATTGTTTACCAATTTTTTGGACATATACAATTTACCTTAAATTTCTGATAAACTGAGTTTGGATTCACAACAATCCTTTATAAATTATCAAACAAGTTATACATGATTTTACGTTAATTAATAAAACATATCAATTTCTAAACATCTTAATGATTGTGCTTTTATAAGTTTATCTTTCCAAATTATAACAGTTATTACTTTAACATTTATCAATCATTTAAAATTTCACATAAATCTTTTATATATATTTAATAAGCTTCATATTTAAATTTATTTTTCAAGAAATAAAGCCATGACTTAGTTATTTAAACCTTTAATTTGTCGTTTTTGACTTTAGAAATTTTTCCAAATAATCTGGTTTATAATATTTAAAATTGTACAGAAATTATGACTTGCCCGACTCGCACTTTCCTGGATCCCCCTTGTATGTCCTGGGTGGCCAGATCCTTCCTTTCAGACTGGCAGTTGTTCTCGTCTGAAGGATTTTCCTTCCAGGCAGCGGCACAAGGCGACGTCATCTTCTTCAAGAAAAGAAATCTACCCGAGGTTTTCTCATTATCGAATGACTAGCTTGCGCTAGTCGTTATTGTTAGACATTTTACGACCAAATCGCGCACTCCGCGGCCAGATTAATGAAATTTAAAAGTCCATTATGACTTTCTCTGCAATTTAATTTAAACAGTGACCTTCTCGGTCGAATCCTCAAACGAGAGTCCTTTTTTTCTAAACCTGCAAACAATTCACTAGCTGCTTACCCCCACTACTTGATTTTCATGCACAGTTTTGATTTTAAGCGTGCTTATTTAATATTCTGTTGGAACTTGATTTTGGTTCTAGCACACAAAGCACTCGCAAAGTCATCATTTGTGTACATTACAATCGGTTTTTATCTTATTCAATTAGCAATTGAGTTTCATGGCTTAGCAAAACTAGATAAACTTATTCTATAAAAATTTAAGATTTTTCAATTTCTATTCAATTGTTACGGAACCAATTTTTTCCGTTACAACCTCCCTGCTATTAAATGAAATTTGGGATCATTTTCCCAAATTGAGCTTAATACTACTTACTACTATTTAACACTATTATATATTGGCTTCATGTCCTCAGGCGTCCTTCTCCCTGAAACTCACATAACACATATATTATTAGTATCTTACACTTTCAACACATTGAAACTTTGTCTCCTTGCACTCACGATGCAAGCCATTATTTCCATATCATACAATTTATTTGAACTTAATACCCATAAACAATGCTTTATTTCTTGATCCATAAATTCTTTTTATACCTTGTACTCATATTTTAACATTTACATTCTTTATATTTATAAGTTACATAGAATTAACATGGATTTATTTCAATTTCACCTACAGTTTATACTTAATCTGTTATCTGGACAAATTTATATGTTTGAATTACGCGACTTTCGCGCTGTTGGCCACTACAGCTGATTCTGACAGCCAGTAGCCTTGAACGCGCTTGGCAACGTCCGCTAGTTGGACTTTGGGCATCCCCTCTCTTTTGAGCAGGTCAGCTACCGCATTTCATTTTGCTGTTTTCGACTTTATCTGTGCAATGCTACGCAATATCCTACAAGTTTTATTTAGCTTGATTTACTCTAGGCCGTCGCCCCATGTCCGTCCAAGCAGCTGATTGCTTATCTTATTTGTTGTTCGATACGCAACTACTTAACTTATCGCAGCCTATTCAAATTCCATTTCTAAAGTTATTAGAAGTTACCTAATCCATCCAGATTATTACATTACGTTTATTTTTGTCCCTTTAAATTTTTAAAACCTTTCATAATTGTACATTTAAATACTTCGTAGCCTAATTAATCTTTTTACATATTTATAATTATTGATGAAATTTTTTGATGTCCCTTACATCGTAAATTCCCCTAGATTTATTTGTAATTATGTTTTCTACCTGGTAAGTCCTACGTCCAATTTTCCGCGCTATACGATAAGGCCCTTGATACAATAGTAATAATTTATCGGTCTGGTTTTTACTCAGATTTGACCGGTTATGTTTGGTAATTAGCACTAACTCCCCTTGTCTGAAGGTGATCTCCTTACATTGAAAATTTTTTATTTCCGCTCTTCTTATGCCTTTCCTTCTGATCCTGTCGAAAGCTGTGTGTACTACTTCTCTCTGGGTTAACCCGCCATCGTTAATACAAGCCTTCGGTAGAAATCTCTCCCATATATACACTGGCCGCGTTCCATGGTGTAACTGGATAGGTGCATATCCAGTTATTTCATGAGGCGTCGTGTTTAACACCTGTTCTATATAGGGGAGATATTTCACCCATCGTGATTGTCTTTCGTGACAATAGGACCTCAAAATTCTTCCTATCTCCCGGTTTATTCGTTCGGCTTGATTTACTTGTGGATGCCTGACAGGAATCAATGTATGCTGGATATTATTCTCCTGCATCCATTGTTTCCAGTGTCGGGAAATAAATGCCGACCCGAAGTCAGAAAGAATTTTTCTTGGCTTTCCTATTGTCCGAAAATATTGGGTTAACCTGTCGATTGTAGTACGTGTATTAGGTCGTTGTACAGCGTATAGTTTCACCAATTTAGAGAACACATCCACTACAACCAGTATATCCCTGACTCCCCCAGTTCCTTTTGGGAGCGGGCCTAAAAAATCCACTGCTACCATCTCGCCTGGTTGTTGTGTTAAAATGGGTTTTGTCTGAGCCTGTGAGTATCTATTGGTAGGTTTGGAAAATTGGCAAATTTCACATTTTCTAATTACTTCCATTATTCTTCTGTATGCATTTTTTATATAAACAGTATTCCTTATCATATTGTATATTTTATTGCGGCCTATATGCGCGTAGGACTGATGTACTTGCCCAATAAACGGGGCAATACTTAAATCAGGGATCATCAATTTAAATTTTCCATTTATACATTTACATAATTTATTTTCTATGATTTCGTAATTATTACAATTTTCTATATTTTGAATTATATATAATAAATTAGGTTGCATTTCTTGTTCCTGTCTCATGTTTACGAACAGATTTCGGAAGGACAATGGACACTCAACCTTTATTTGGCCAATTTTTACAACATTTAGTCCATTTTTTAATTTTCCTCCCTCCCCGTCCGTTTGATACATCCGACTGATGGTATCACACGGGATATTTTCTTTCCCAGGGCAGTGTATCATAATGGGTTGGTACTCTTGTATTGCCAATATCCACCTTGTGATGCGCGAGTTCGTAAAGTTACAGGAGTATAGGAATTGTAACGCTTTGTTGTCAGTTATGATTGTTACCGGAGCTCCTAACATCAAAGGTCGGAACTTCTTTAACCCATGCACAATGGCTAGGAGCTCCTTCTCACACACAGTATACCCTAACTCTGCGTGTTTAAGCGTTCTAGATACAAAACCTATAACTTGTAATCTTCCCTCGGCATCCTTCTGGTAAAGTTGGCTAGCTATTGCCTTATCGCTAGCGTCAGTTTGTAGAAAAGTACCCTGCCCTTCAATCGGATGTGTCAAAGTGACAGCGTCAATAAACAAATCCTTCACCCTTTGGAACGCGACCTGCATCTCATTATCCCAAGCCCAGGGCTGTCCCTTTCTTATTAACCTTAACAGTGGTGACGTTTCTTGGGCATATTTACAAGTGAACCTAGCATAGTAGTTCACAAATCCGAGAAACGATTGTAGCTGGCGTTTGTTTCTCGGAGCGGGAAAATCGTGTATTGCTTGTAATTTCTCCGGGTCTGTTGCTACCCCTTTTTGGTTAAATATGTACCCAAGAAACTTAACCTCCCGTTGGCAGAACAAGGTTTTTTGCGGATTTATTGTTAAACCTCCCTCCCTGAACTTGGAAAAAATGATTCGCAGGTGCTCTAGGTGCTCCTGATATGTCTCCGACAGACATAATAAATCGTCCACATACACTAATATATTCTCTTGTACTTCCATGCCCAGTGTTATGTCTATGGTTCGTACAAGAGCGGCTAATGAATTTTGCAATCCAAATGGGACTACTTTAAAATTATACACCTTATTTTCAAATAGAAACCCTGTAAATTTTTTAGACTCATGCGTTAACGCTATTTGCCAGAAGCTTGCCGTGAGGTCTATTTTTGAAATGTAGCGCCTGTTACGACCTTTCCTTAAGATTTCGTCTATGCTCGGCGCGGCCTCATAGTCCGGAACCGTTATCTGATTTAACTTTCTGGCGTCTAGGCATAGTCTAACTGATTTGTCTGGTTTTACTACGACTAACATTGGGTTAATATACGGTGTTCTTGATCTTTCTATTATGTCTTGTCGGAGCATATCTTCGATTTCTTCGCGGACTTGTTTTCGAAAATTCATAGGGATGGGATAGTTCCTATTTATGAACGTGCTATCCTCTTGAATTTTTAACGCATGTTTGTATTTAGTCGCCCTGCCTGGCTTGTCACTAAATATATCTTTAAATTCATTTAATAAATCATTTAATTTTGCCTGTTGATTTTCACTTAATATACTATTTTTATCTTGGACATGTTGTAGTTCAATTTTACTTATTTTTACACATTGCTTATCGGTATTAATTTTGAACCGTTTTTTACGGAACCTCTTCCATTCGGCCCGTCCCTTGTAATTTATTTCCTTTTCTTTATTTAAGGTTTTTCCAATTTTGCCGCGATCAGTGGGCTTTGATTTTAGCGATTCGTTAGTTGACGAATTTATGTTATTAGACTGTGTATAAAATGAGCAGTTGGCTAATTTATTATAATTAGCTTTTTTCTTTGTTGTGACTTCAGGTCTATCCTGCAAATTACTTAATTTTTTTATTTGTGGCTCATGGCCTTTATTTGTGGATTCTTTGATCCCGTTTCCTCCTTTAATCTCTTTCCTTAATTTCCCTTTATTTATATTTGTTGGGTTTATACCCTGATTTATTTTAGTTTCACCATTTTTTAATGGATTTGAGTTGCTCCTTTTATTACATCCTACATTCATTCTTTTATTTTCTAACTTCTCTCGCTCCCTGCTATTTCGGGGATTACCGCCTACTGACATATTTGCATTAACTTTTATTTTTGGTCCTAGTTTCGGATTCTTTACATTTTTGTTTTGTTTACATTTTAAATTTTGGTTTTTTTTTCCTGTCTGTGACAGAGTACGTTGTATATCGAGATCCCTTTGTTCTCGATGTACAACGGCTAACGGCCCCATATTCTCGCCGTTGGCAACCAACCCCTCCACTTCCGGCTGGTAAGATAGTATTTTGCCTTGGTTAATTGGGTTGTCTTGTTTATTTTGTTTTACATTCATTTTATCACTTTTCATTTTTACGCCTACATTCTTTTCATTTACATTGTTTATTTGATTTATATTTTCTATTTCCCTGTTGGCTTCTAGCCTTTGTTTATTATTTTTATCGGGTAAACATATTTTTCCGTCTTTTCCCGTTTTTTCGAAATCCTGCCAGAGCATTTCCCCGTCCAGCTCATAGGAGATAAACGATTTCTCCAGATTTATGCGGGTCTTAAGCTCACACAAAGTATTCATCCCCAATATGAGGTCAACTCGTAAGTTTTCCACTATTAGGAATACAAATTCCTTTGTGTGACCCTGAAGAGTTAGAGGTAAGAAAGTTTGTAACTTAACCCGTCTGCATTTCGAGCCGATTGCTGTTAGAACCCCCATGTTAGCTACTGGTAGTTCGTAAAACATGTTTCCTTGCTGTTTCAAGGCCAGGTATTTGCTCGCATTAATCACGGACATTTGTGCACCAGTGTCCACTTCTGCGAATATCTCCATACCATTTATCTTGCAGCTAATCAATGGGCATTGCTCTACTTGCTCAATTTTATTTATGCAACTATCGGGTTCCTCTAACAATTCGTCCCGCATAAATAAGGCTAAACCGTTCAGGCTCACTATCTCGTCACGATGATAAACTTGACGATTTTTGCTTTTCGGGCTATTGCGTTCCGGCGATCTCTTTCCTCGGATCCCTAGACGCGCTAACGGACAATGCTCCTTGTTGCTAGAGATCCTCGTTTCTAGTTTTTTTGCTGTGTGTCACTAGGTCCGGGGATAGAACGTGGCAGATTGGGTTTCTTAGGATACTTCGGTGGGGTTGTTTTTTGGTGTTCACCATAGGATCTTGGGTTATGGTCGGGTCTTTGGTGGTTAGAAGTGACGAAGCGCGGTGGTGCCCGGTTTGCATTTCCGTTAGCGCGGTCGTTCTCCGTCACGTTGTCGAGTTGGATTAGAAACGCAATAGCTTGTTTAATGTTCTGCGTGGGGTTGCCCACACTAGCTAATTGAACGTTGGTCCCGAAATGCTTCATGATCATGAAGATTAATTGCTTTTCGGGAATTACTGGATCTAAGTTCTTCGCCTTGTTTACCATCATGACGAAATATTCCGCCATGTTGGAAGGTCCGTTATTACTATATTTGCCCTGACTTAATTTCCTCCGAATCCTTTCCTGTTGGTGGAAGCTCCAGAAGTGCTGAGTGAATTCCTTGCGGAAATCCTGGTATGTCTCAGACCCCTTCTTTATAGCTCTCCACCAACTGTCGGCTGAACCCTGTATATATCGTTCTATGATCTTGAGCTTTGTAATTTCCTCCATCGTATTATCGATTTCAGAAAATAACGACTCCATTTCACAGAGAAACTCGATCGGGTCTTCCCGCGATGTACCCCAAAACTCTATTTTCCTATAGGATGCCTCGTTCAATTTGTTTGACACTGTAGGCAAACATATTTGTGTTATTGGCCCTGCCGTCCCTGAACTAGTAAGCCTATGTTCTAATTTTTTCACCTGTTGGTTTACAGACTTTACGTCCTCCCTTACTTTATTTACTTTCTCGCTTAACTGCGTTGTTTGAACCTCTACATCGTTTTTTATTTTTTCGATCACGGTGGCCTGTTCGGTCATTTTCCCTTCTAGGTTGCTCGTTCGACTTTCCGAATCCGCCCTATATTTGTTCATTTCATCGTGAAACGCTTCTAGGATCTTTTGGCGTTCTAATTTCTCTAACTCCCACCTTTTTTCGGCTAACTCTAACTCTTGTCGACGTTGTTTCTTGTCCTCCTCCCTTTCGGCCTCTCTTACCGCTTTATCTAATTCCCTTTCTTTTAGCCGTCTTTCTTCTTCGCGCTTTTCCCTAGCCGCGTTTTCTAGTTCCCTTTCTTCCTTATCTTTTACGCGCCTCTCTTCCTCGCGCTTGTCCCTAGCCGCATTTTCAGCTTTCATATAGGCTAAAAGCTTATCCATGTCGGATTTCGCTTCGGGTTTTGCCATTTTGTTTAAATTTAAAGTTTGTTTAACTAAATTTATAGATGCGACTAGATATTTATTTTTATATGTGATTTCTAATTTTATAAATTTATTTTATATTTGGTTTGGCCGTTCGGTGCGGGTCGTAGATAATGCCTAAGGTGTTGTACTCTCGTACCTAGTTAGATTTCTTGATTTTATTTATTTCTTTTTAATTTAATTTTTATTTAATTATTTTTTATTTAATGGCTTTACTCCCTGCCTATTCTCGTTTTTTTTTCTTTTTTTTTTTGACATTTTATTATTATTATTATTATTATTTTTTTTTTTTTTTTTAATTTTGTTTTTATTATAATTAATTACCCACTAAAATTCTTTAGCTGGGTTAAATTAATTTAAAATTTATTAATGATTTTGCCTAATCGTCCCTTCCTTATTCGAGTCCCAAGTGCGGGCGCCATATCTGCAACGGACCTTCACCCAGCTCACTCACTCCCGACCCTAGCAAACTCGACCTGCCACAAACCTGTCGACGTTTGCCCAACTCGCAATTACAAGAACATGAATTTAAATCGTAATTAAAAAACCCACCCTGTGGATTCTGTCTACTAAGATTGAAAAGGTCATGGTAAGGTCAGTGATGTGTCAAACGGTGTAACATTGGGTAGTTGAAAAACACAGAAATTTATCACACAAATTAATACCTTACCATGCTTTGTAGACCTGTTTGCTCCATGTTCCTGCTCTCGTGAAGTCCGTGTCAGATAACATCCTACCATATCCTCTTTACTGAGGCCCTGTGTTATATATGATAAGATCTGCCAGTGGGTATCAACCCCTGGACTTGGAAATAAAACCAGCTAGTGTTGGCCTAGCTCAAACTGATTTGGTTGTTAAATTTAATTCTTTGGGTGGGTTCCTCGATTATTATAAGGTGCACTTTAATCATTTATTATATGTAATTTATTAAAATAAATGACCCTATTAGGCTTGCTGGTATGGCATTTAAAGCTTTCAATGGTTTTATTAGATAAATTTTCTAGCTGGGAAATATTACATTTATTACTTAGCACACAGGATTATTTAATAAAATTTTTCACTAACCTTTGCTTGAAATATGAATTTAATAATATTACAATAACGAAATTTAAACAAATGATCATATTCTTTAAATCAAAATAATATCTTGACATCTAGTTTTACTTTTGAATTTAATCGCGTGAAAAATAATAATTGTTAAATAAAAGGATCATATTCTTTTAACAACATAATTTCATGACGTTTATACATATTAGAACATAAATTAAATTGTCTCTTACTACCCAAATACATATTTTCATTGATTGCAGGGAGGTTGACAAATCCTATATCAAATTGCTGCACTCATTTAATTTATGGGCTGACTTTGCACCAGCAGTTACTTGACATTTATTTATTTATATATGAAATTACTAGAGAATAAAATTGTTATTAACACTACTTGTTAACACTTAAGAATTGTTTACCAATTTTTTGGACATATACAATTTACCTTAAATTTCTGATAAACTGAGTTTGGATTCACAACAATCCTTTATAAATTATCAAACAAGTTATACATGATTTTACGTTAATTAATAAAACATATCAATTTCTAAACATCTTAATGATTGTGCTT
>JBAIZL010000009.1:21230681-21278181 GCA_036971475.1 Prosapia bicincta | reverse complement strand
CAGAGAAACCGACTTTATGCAATAAAACTACGGATTGGGAAAGTTTTAAATTAAAACTGGATCAGGGAATTACCCTCGACATTGACCTGTCTACTGGGGATCATCTTGACGAGGCGGTGGCAAAATTTACCAGTCTTATTCAACAAGCAGTGTGGGATAACACTAGAACAATTACTCATAAAACACCTGGATACAACTACCCTATGGAAGTAAGAGACCTAGTAAAGAACAAAAGAAGAACCAGGCAAAAATGGCAGCGTACAAGAGATCCCGTCATTAAAAATCATCTCAAAAGAGAATCCCAACAAATCAAAAGATTGATCCACCAACTGAGAGAAGACTCTGCAAACTCCTTCCTCGAGAATCTGTCTGCAGACAAAAACACTAACTATTCCCTCTGGAAAACAACGAGAAGACTGAAAAGGAAAATCCATCATGTACCACCCATCCTGAAAGAGAACAATGAATGGGCAAGATCGGACCAAGAAAAAGCTAACACGTTTGGAGATCATCTTGAAAACATCTTCAAGCCGAATGAAGCCACGAATGAAGAAGAACTTCACCTAAACACTAATAATCAGTCTAAAATTATTAAAAAAGTGACATTAAAAGAGCTTAAACGAGAACTAAAATACAACTTGAACCCGAAGAAAGCACCAGGATACGATTTAATCACAGGACTAGTGCTGAAAAAACTGACAACAAAAGGACTAAAAATGTTTTTATTATTAATTAATGCGTCCCTTAGACTTATGCACGTCCCTGCAACATGGAAAGTGGCGGAGATGATCATGATCCTAAAACCCGGCAAAACAGCAACAGAGGTCAAGTCGTACAGGCCGATATCACTTCTACCCATAATGTCAAAACTCTTTGAAAAGCTGCTTCTCAACAGGCTTAAACCTATCATCGTGGAAAAGAACTTACTGCCCGACCATCAATTTGGATTCAGGCGAGGACACTCTACGGTGGAACAGGTGCATCGACTAATTGACATCATTGAAAAAGCACTGGAAGGTGAGGAGGTCTGCTCGATTGTCTTCCTGGATGTTTCACAAGCCTTCGATAAAATTTGGCATGAAGGCTTGATTCACAAACTCAACATGTTTCTGCCAGCCCAGTTTGTGAATCTACTGAAATCGTACATATCGAACAGACTGTTTCGAGTAAACCACGAATCTACGTATTCTGACTTCAAGGAAATACAAGCTGGAGTCCCACAAGGCAGCGTATTGGGACCAATCCTGTACTTGCTGTACACCAGTGATCTTCCGCAAACAGCCAACGTCATCACGGCCACTTTCGCAGACGACACAGCAAACGCAGCGACAGCGAAAACCGTTCAAGAATCGACAACACGCTTACAAAGATCAAACGATTCAGTTGAGGCTTGGACCAAGAAATGGCGCATCAAACTCAACGACCAGAAGGCAGTCCATGTGAACTTTACAAACAAGAGGATCCCAAACCCTCAGAGGCTCGAAATGAATGGAAGTGTTATCCCATATCATGATTCAGCTAAATATCTCGGCATGAATCTTGATGCAAAAGCCAAATGGGTCGAGCATGTCAAAATAAAACTCACAGAACTCCAGACTCGCTACAGGCAAATGTATTGGCTACTCGGTCGAAATTCACGGGTATCAATATACAACAAGCTATTGGTATATAACCAAATCCTCAAAACCGGTTTGGACGTATGGTATACAGCTTTGGGGCTGTGCCAGCAAATGTCACATACAAGGGATACAACGCTTCCAGAACAAAGTACTAAGAAACATCGCCAACGCTCCTTGGTATGTGCGTAACAGTGACTTGCATTGCGATCTTGGTGTACCCATGGTCGAGGAAGTCATAAAACAGAACGCCATCAAACACGTAAATCGGCTCACTCAACACGAAAATCCTGAGGCACTGAGACTTCTCGACAACAACCACCTGACAAGACGACTCAAAAGGACAAAACCATTTGAACTCGTTGAACGACAAGAGTGACAACAATACTCTTCCTCACGCCGGTTGGCTTCCAACATCAAACAAGATACAATAGAAGTCAATGGATTCTTTGTAATAAAAGCTAAAATCTAATTATCAAATGTAAATTAATGGTTGGTCAGAAATGACCAGTTTTATTAAAAAAAAAAAAATAAAAAAAAAAAAAAAAAGTATACTTATCCGCTATTAGGGTCATAAATAGGTGTATATTCCTTAAATATTCTTGTAGGACGAGTAGAAGAAACTAGTAGAAAACCTATTTGGGAATAATGAATGAAAATATAACGATACAGAAATAATAATTAGAAATATCGTGAGATTTTATACTTCTTTACCTTCTTAAAGTAGTAGATTTATAAATAAATATTCATAGTAGTAAATTCATCCTAAATAATCTTTACTGTTTGCCTACAATTTGTGTTACACATTTGTATTAATATTACGAACAAGTGTTGAAATAACACGTGGTTTAATGACGCAATGGTTTATGTTTAGCACGTTCGGGTTTCGTCACTCTTCTTAGGTGTAACACCACCAAATTTGATTTCTCAACAAACGTAGTGATAAGTGTCAATCGATTTATTGACGATTTTTCATGACAAGGTATTTTTTCGATACATTTAGACGTAAAAATGATATAAATAAGTAGTTTGGAAAATGTGGTCATAGATTTAGTGTTTTAGTAGCTAACGTCTAGTGAAGGAAAAACTTTGTTTTTTAAACTTTGTAGAAGATTAATCTTGGACTAATGCCGTATATTTGAGAAATAAAACTCACGAACAATGCCTAAATGGTCTACATATTATTTTTATGGCAAATTTTAAGCAGCATTTATGTTCGCGACGCTTCAAATCAACTGTTTCCTCTTCAGAACCGATAAGGGAAAAATAAAGAAATTTTTAAAATTTTTTAAAAATGTTAAGAATAATAATGTTAAATAACTCAGTGAAAATAAAAAAATTAAATACTTTTAGAAAAATTTTAAAATGTCGTTCTTTTTTAAGAATATTGTTATTGTTATTGGATAAATAGTAACTTCAGATCTCTTTTATCGTTCCACAGTATCCACTATAGACCCTATCTTTCCCGAGTCTAAGAACAGATAAGAGCAGTGTCATATCTCCCACCCACCCCCAGTGCCAAAAGACATTATGCCTTTCCTTAAATAATCAAATCTACCTTGGTGTACATAAATATAACAGATGAACACGTTTTTAGGGTCCCGATAGACATAAAATATATTAATCCTTTATATCATGTAACAAGGTTTGTTTACCATAACTTTATCCTATCTATATTAACAATAGTTTAATATCTTTTGCTGGTGCTAATAGGTGCACTGGGTGATCTTAACACTACGAAAAAAGGGAAGCTTTTTGTAAACTATTTCTAAACAAGAGGCTGTCTAGCCGAATGCAAAGAAATTTTTAATAAGTTCAATGTTTGACTGAAACTTTACTCATTGTGTTGCTAACATCTTCATTAGGTAAAAATAAATTTACCAAATACGTGTAACCATGTACCAATATAATACCAGCAATAACGCTTGTTGTGCTAGGAATATACACTGAAATTTTAAACTATATTCTACGTTTCTTACACGGAAACCTGTTATATGCTATCGTAAAACCAAACGGTCTTTCCTATGCAAAGCCATGATCACACCTCAGAATGATGGTTTTCTCCTACTTTCCACTACCCTGGACAAACTAGGCGAGTATTCTCATTGCGTTGTCCTTATTGATTAGCAGTTAACAAATTTATGAAGTGATTATATTTAAATAAACAAAGGCTTTACGTTTTTGCTGCGAAATGATGTGTACATTTTTATTATATTGTGTGAACTCTCATCAATGACTTGATTTTCAAAACTGTGTAAATATGAAGTATTATAATGTACTAAAAGTAGAGATACAATTCAAACGCAAATCTTGTTTTATCTTGTAAGAGGTTCGGCAAATCCTAACAGTCGAAAGTTTGTCTTAGTTTTAAATGAGCCAAATATTTCGTTTCATTTTAACAATTCATTCCGAAGCTGACGCTATACTACAAAATAATTTATACCTTGTAAAACAACTGCTCTAACACAACGTAAAGAACATTATTTTATTAGTTTTAGACCGGAATTCAATAAATTGGCCTAAGTTTAGCCAAAGTCGAGCTTAAATAATTTTAGATGAGCCGCTATTTTTAAAAAATTGTAATATTATTACCATTATTACTTATAATTATTCAATTATATTTTAAATTCATTTATATATTTAATTTTTATTTAATAATTATATCGTCCCAATATAAAAGAAAATTGTTGTTTTATTGGTGCACATTGTGAAGCTAGCGTAGGTGGTGAGCGCTCCTAGCGGGCGTAATAGAATATAATTGAAAAAATTAAAGATATAAAAATTGATAATAAAACTAAATTAATTTCTTTAGATATTAAAAATATGTACACTAACATACCATTAAAGGACACATATAAAATAATACATGATAAATTAAATGTAAATTTAAAAGACAAAGAAGAAATTCTTGAAATAATAAATACCGTAAAAATAATATTAGAACAAAATTATTTTACATATAATCAAAAAATATATAAACAAATGGATGGTTTGGTAATGGGTTCCCCATTATCATCTATAATCTCAGAAATATTTGTACAAAATTTAGACAATGACATAATTGAAATCATAAATAAGTATGACAAAAATGGAATTTGGTACAGATATGTAGATGACGGAATTTATATTTCTACAAATAATGGCATAAATTTAGATTTAATAATTGAAGAAATAAACAACTTGCATCACAATATAAAATTTTCCCACGAAATTGAATGTAACAACACTCTTAATTACCTTGATATTACAATATATAACCAGATTGACAAATTAGATTATGCAATATATAGAAAACCCATGATTACTGATAATATTATACCAAACCATTCCAATCATCCATATAATCAAAAGATGGCATGCTTTTACAACCTATTGTATAGGATGTATAAAATACCATTAAATAAACAAAATAGACAAAATGTATTAAACATAATATATCAATTAGCTTCAGTAAACGGTTATAAAAGGAAGATTATAGATAAATTGAATAGTAACGTTCAGAATAAATTACTAAACAGACAAATTATAAGTAAAAATGAAACAAAATGGACTAAATTTATTTACACGGGTTATGAAATTAAATCATTTAAAAAGTTGTTTAAAAATACTAATATTAAATTTGCGTTGTATACAAACAATACAATCAATAATCTTATTTTGAATCAAAGTAATTACATTAGTAAATTGGATTTATGTGGGATATATAGTATAAATTGCCAAGATTGCAATAAAAATTATGTAGGTCAAACGAAACAGAAAATAAAGGATCCCTACAAGGAACATCTCAATGCGTATATAAAACCAGATACTTATAAATCGAATATGGCTACTCATTGTATTACAAATAACCATAGTTTTCCAGACATACAAAATATGAATTTAATCAAACATATTAATAAAGGTTTGAAAATGAATGTTGTGGAAAACCTATATATCTACAAATACAAATTAAATAACATACTCATTAAAGAACAGTCCCAACTTAAATCTAAACACAACACAATTTTTCATGTTTTGGATAGAATTTAAGAATTTATTAAACAGATAGTTCATTTAATGTAAAACAAATAGATTAAAGGCATAAAGTTATCAGTGGTTTATGTACATAGTGCAATCAAATAAAGTAATGTTTGAATAGTTTATAAATCATGTTAGTAGACTTTGAGAATGCTGGAACTGTAGAGTAAGTCGGGGTAAGAGTGCGCGTGGGGTAAGAGTACGCAGGGGGGGAATTTTAACTTTGTGTTTGCACCAGTTGGTACTACTGAGTGTTAGCTGATGCGAGATGTTGTTTATGTCATTGCTACGAAGTTTGGTGTTTTTGAAGTGATTACTCTATTCACAATGAGGCAAGAAGTGTTTACAACTAATTTGATCTAATATTTAAGTGTTTAGGAATTAGAGTAAGTTATTTCAACTAATAATTCAACCGTTTTAAACCTAAATTATTTCAAAAGCCTCTGAATTCTCTACATAACAACATGGGTTTTTAGTTACCTCTTTGGTCACACAGAGCAGCAGCACCTTGCAAATGAAAATACTACATGTGGGGCAAGAGTTCGCACGACCTTAAGGGGCAAGAGTACGCATGCGCATTTTTGCCCCGTTCATTTATATTTAATGAAGAATGTTATTCAACCTTTTTATTTAAAACATACATTTAAGTTTCAGACTTGTTTCAGGTTTGGCTACAGGACTTCCAGAAGCATGTTGTTTCTTCTCACTCAAATCCTGTTCTTCTAGTCTTAGACAATCATGGTTCCCATATTTCTATTCCATCTATCTTATACTGCAGACAACATAGTATTCACCTACTATCCATACATCCTCACAGCAGCCACAAAATGCAGCCCTTAGACAAATTTTTTTTTAAACGTCTAAAAGAATATCTCAGTGTATTGTCGGACAACTGGCTTATCAATCATTCTGGGCGAGTTATAGCCCAATACCAGATAGCCGAAATATTTGGACAAGCGTATGAGAAGACATCTACAATGGGAAAGGCAATAAACGGATTCCGAATTTGTGGAATCTTCCCTGTTAATCGTAACGTGTTCTCAGAAGATGATTTCCACCCAAGCTCAGCTACAGATCAACCCTTGCCTACAGGTAACACATCACAGAACACATCTGAATCTTGCAATATCCCAACTGTTATGAACCTCAACGCTTCAACTTCAACAAAAGGACAACGTGTAGACCTAGCTGATTGTTATGCCTCTCCCAAAACGGTAAGAAGCTCAAAAAAGAAAGAACAAGAAACAAAAATCGGAAATTGTAACCAGTTCTCCCTTTAAAGCCCAGTTGATTGCTGGTGAGAACAAAAAAAATTCAAGCGAAAGTGAAACTATTAGAAACGCTAGCGAAAAAAGAAGTTGGACTTCACTTCATCAAAAAAATCCAAAGGTAAACGACCAACTGAACAACCCAGTACATCGAAAGATAAAGTAGCCTGTCCTGCATGTGAAGAGGACTTCATCGAACCACCAGAAGAGGACTGGATTCAATGCAATAATTGCAAGAATGGTGGCATGATGCATGTTCTAGTTACGAGGATGGGGTAAATTTCGTATGCGATTACTGTTGTGAATAATGTGAAATAACTTTCAATTGGTTTGAATAAGTTATTTTTTATAACACTCAATTGCATATGTAATTGTATTAAAAAAATCTTTTAAAGGATATACTGCGTACTTTTACCCCATAGACTGCGAACTCTTGCCCCATGTACGGGGCAAGAGTTCGCATATGTAATGTTTTTGTAAATATTTTTTTAAGAAAATTGTATGAAATATAAAAGCGTAAGTTTAAAGTATTTTGGTTAACAACTATTTGAAGATATTTTCCTAAAAGTTTTTGTTCGATCAACCATCAATTAAAATGTTTTATATGGTTATAAACCTTAAGTGCGTGCTCTTGCCCCGTGTTACTCTACACCGGCGAAAAGCTTCAGCAAAATTGTAAATGCTAAATGAAATACATCTTGATTATGAAAATTTTGAAGTTATTAAATAATATATATATATATATATATATATATATACTATACAACTATTCATACTATTATGTTAATAGATACATACATACATACACACACACACATACATACAAATTTATATGTAAATATTTACAATTATATATATATATATATATATATATATATATATATATATATATATATAAGTACATAAGTGAAAGTGATATATATAATTGTATATATATATATATATATATATATAAACATATAATATATCATACATAAAATGATTTCATCAACTGAGCTTCTTTAATGACGGTTTTAAATCAGTAGAACGGACTTAAGACGGACATTCTGAGCTGCATCCTGCATCCTTTTCCGGGCTTTCTACGAGATATGACGTTAATATGATTCTTTATTTGTTCGGCGTCGTGTCGATTTACATCATCCCTAATGTGAATTTACTCTTCAGATCGGAATTTGCTTTAGGTAAATCTGTTATTATTGAATCTCTCTGCTTCTATCTCTCCTTACTCGTCAACAAAATGTTGACTTAGTGAAGCACCTTCAAGGAAGAAATAAATGTCTTCTTAGTCTCTACTTTTCTGTGTTGTTTGACAGCTCTGGATTATTATTTATTTCATTAGTTGTGATATGCTCATCTGTAATAGGCATGTATGCAACATAACTGCAATTTGACAAATTACCGCTAAAGCTCAACTTACCTTAGGGACAGCTTTCATTTCCAATGTTTTCATGAAGCTCACCATTGAAAGAAACGCCAAATTAAAATGCAAACCCTTTTGCAGCTGTTAAGAAATCGCATAATACACCCATCACAAACATGATCACGGGACATGTCGGCAAAGTACTCGTTTGCACTTGGATGATTATGGCCATGTTTATGGTAAATTTTGATTAAACATTCTTACCAATAATCAGAAACATATTTTACAATGACCTTCCTAATTACGGATTCTCTTGCTTCAGTCAGACACAAAATGTAAGAAAGTGCTGGAAAAAGGGCAGAGACTATAGGAATATTGATTGACTCAATTAATCTTAATATTTTTTGTTGTCATAGTGAAAGAAAGTTAAAGAATTAGTTCAATGAAAAATTTGCAATAAAATATGTTAGGAGTAATAATTTATCTATTTATTTTTAATACTTTAAATATTACAATCATAAAGAGAAAAATTTAACTTTAACTGCATTTTTCACTATAAAAAATTTATAATGTACATTACAACCGTCAGGAGAACCGAGCTGGAAGGAATCCAAAGAATGCGTTTACGTCCCCTTTCATTTCGCCCGGCTTTTGGTGTACTACCCTCTGTAGAATTGTAAAAACACCACCACTCCCGCCTGCTTTTGTGAGACTGTCAATTAATACATCTTGAACCTAATTAAAGTGTTTAAAAGATTATATGACTCATCATTTTCGCAAGAGCAGTGCTAGCTTTATCTGAAGGATCCAGCATCATCATTTATTACATAGTAACTTTGATAAAAATTTCAACCGAAGCCTGTATTTTTACTCTCTCACATGTATTATAGTACAAAGTGTTGTGATCGTAAAAAAAATCGATTCTGAAATGTTAGTGGATAAATCTATTTTGAGGTCCCCTGAGCCCAAAAAGGTGGATTTTACAAAATGTTTCTATGCATGTCTGTCTGTGTGTCCGTATTCCGACATACAGCAAGAACTACTGATCTAATTTGATTTAAATTATGTATATTTATGTACATTGATCTCTTATAGGGGTCAAAAACCACAAAAAAGTCGATTTTACCATATTATACTACTTGCTTATTTTTTGTCATAATAATATCATTTTTGAGGAACGTAAAAAATACATAATTTTTTAAATATGTTCTTGAAAAATTTACTAAATGCACAATTTGTTTTAACATGTATTTCTTATTTGCCTAATTTAACATGGCTTCTTATAATATAAGATTATTACTTTCTCACAACACAACACAGGCAAAGGCAACTGACTCGGGCATAATATCAACTAAACAGCTCAGGCGAATGTTCGTGACTGGGCTAGTACTATCCGGCGCGTGCGAGGGACAATGTTGCGGGGTTGGAGGTGATGTTAGGTAGATTGGATTTTCTTTTGATAAACTTTTGAAAATAACGTCTGATTATGAATTTACTTTATATATATGCTCTTTAGGTTTTACCTATAAATGTCTAAATTAACTAAAAGGCTTAATCCCCTCCCTTTAATATCACAATATAATATTTTCATTGCCTTTATCATTTCTTCCGGTGTATAATAATTTATTTTTTTAGTAGCATAGATTCAATAAATCGTTTCACATTTAAACGGCCTTATGTGCTCTCCATATTTTTCTACATAAGTATTTCACATTGTAAACAACCTTATGCGTTCTCCATATTTTCCTACATATGTATTTCAAATTTAAACAACCTTATGTGTTCTCCATATTTTCCTACATACGTATTTCACATTTAAACGGTCGTATGTATTCTCCATATTTTCCTACATACGTATTTCACATTTAAACGGTCGTGTGTGTTCTCCATATTTTCCTACATACGTATATCAGATTTAAACAAACTTATGTGTTCTCCATATTTTCCTACATACGTATTTCACATTTAAACGGTCGTATGTGTTCTCCATATTTACCTACATACGTATTTCACATTTAAACGGTCGTATGTGTTCTCCATATTTTCCTACATATCTATTTCAGATTTAAACGACCTTATGTGTTCTCCCTATTTTCCTACATACGTATTTCACATTTAAACGGTCGTATGTGTTCTCCATATTTTCCTACATACCTATTTCAGATTTAAACAACCTTATGTGTTCTCCATATTTTCCTACATATGTATTTCGCATTTAAACCACCTTATGTGTTCTACATATTTTCCTACATACGTATTTCAGATTTAAACAACCTTATGTGTTCTCCATATTTTCCTACATACGTATTTCAGATTTAAACAACCTTATGTGTTCTCCATATTTTCCTAGATATGTTTTTCAGATTTAAACGACCTTATGTATTCTCCATATTTTCCTACATACGTATTTCACATTTAAAGATCATATGTCTTCTCCATATTTTAATACATACGTATTTCACATTTAAACGGCCGTATGTGTTCTCCATATTTTCCTACATATCTATTTCAGATTTAAACGACCTTATGTGTTCTCCCTATTTTCCTACATACGTATTTCACATTTAAACGGTCGTATGTGTTCTCCATATTTTCCTAGATATGTTTTTCAGATTTAAACGACCTTATGTATTCTCCATAAGGAGAATAAAATATGTTCCATATTTTCCTACATACGTATTTCACATTTAAAGATCATATGTCTTCTCCATATTTTAATACATACGTATTTCACATTTAAAGGTCATATGTGTTCTCCATATTTTCCTACATACGTATTTCACATTTAAACGGCCTTATGTATTCTCCATATTTTCCTACATACGTATTTCACATTTAAAGATCATATGTCTTCTCCATATTTTAATACATACGTATTTCACATTTAAAGGTCATATGTGTTCTCCATATTTTCCTACATACGTATTTCACATTTAAACGGCCTTATGTATTCTCCATATTTTCCTACATACGTATTTCACATTTAAAGATCATATGTCTTCTCCATATTTTAATACATACGTATTTCACATTTAAAGGTCATATGTGTTCTCCATATTTTCCTACATACGTATTTCACATTTAAACGGCCTTATGTATTCTCCATATTTTCCTACATACGTATTTCACATTTAAACGGTCGTATGTGTTCTCCATATTTTCCTACATACGTATATCAGATTTAAACAAACTTATGTGTTCTCCATATTTTCCTACATACGTATTTCACATTTAAACGGTCGTATGTGTTCTCCATATTTTCCTACATACGTATTTCACATTTAAACGGTCGTATGTGTTCTCCATATTTTCCTACATATCTATTTCAGATTTAAACGACCTTATGTGTTCTCCCTATTTTCCTACATACGTATTTCACATTTAAACGGTCGTATGTGTTCTCCATATTTTCCTTCTTACCTATTTCAGATTTAAACAACCTTATGTGTTCTCCATATTTTCCTACATATGTATTTCACATTTAAACCACCTTATGTGTTCTACATATTTTCCTACATACGTATTTCAGATTTAAACAACCTTATGTGTTCTCCATATTTTCCTAGATATGTTTTTCAGATTTAAACGACCTTATGTATTCTCCATATTTTCCTACATACGTATTTCACATTTAAAGATCATATGTCTTCTCCATATTTTAATACATACGTATTTCACATTTAAACGGCCGTATGTGTTCTCCATATTTTCCTACATATCTATTTCAGATTTAAACGACCTTATGTGTTCTCCCTATTTTCCTACATACGTATTTCACATTTAAACGGTCGTATGTGTTCTCCATATTTTCCTACATACGTATTTCAGATTTAAACAACCTTATGTGTTCTCCATATTTTCCTACATATGTATTTCACATTTAAACCACCTTATGTGTTCTACATATTTTCCGACATACGTATTTCATATTTAAACGGTCGTATGTGTTCTCCATAATTTCCTACATACGTATATCAGATTTGAACGACCTTATGTGTTCTCCATATTTTCCTACATATGTATTTCACATTTAAAAACCTTATGTGTTTTTCATATTTTCCTACATACGTATTTCACATTTAAAGGTCATATGTGTTCTCCATATTTTCCTACATACGTATTTCACATTTAAACGGCCTTATGTATTCTCCATATTTTCCTATATACGTATTTCACATTTAAACGGTCGTATGTGTTCTCCATATTTTCCTACATACGTATATCAGATTTAAACAAACTTATGTGTTCTCCATATTTTCCTACATACGTATTTCACATTTAAACGGTCGTATGTGTTCTCCATATTTTCCTACATACGTATTTCACATTTAAACGGTCGTATGTGTTCTCCATATTTTCCTACATATCTATTTCAGATTTAAACGACCTTATGTGTTCTCCCTATTTTCCTACATACGTATTTCACATTTAAACGGTCGTATGTGTTCTCCATATTTTCCTACATACCTATTTCAGATTTAAACAACCTTATGTGTTCTCCATATTTTCCTACATATGTATTTCACATTTAAACCACCTTATGTGTTCTACATATTTTCCTACATACGTATTTCAGATTTAAACAACCTTATGTGTTCTCCATATTTTCCTACATATGTATTTCACATTTAAACCACTTTATGTGTTCTACATATTTTCCAACATACGTATTTCACATTTAAAGGTCATATGTGTTCTCCATAATTTCAACCCCGTGCCCGAGGCGGAAAACGAGTTGGAATGGGTCAGACGTGGACTAGAGGAAATTTTAGAGACTATGAAAAACAACGCTACCGAAGACATACAATTAGGCTTCACCATGTAGAGCTTAAATCTCCGAAACCACGTCCCTGGATATATTGCATTTAGAGCGGCGTCTTCGATAACTGCGGACTCCTTGTTTAACATCTTTGGTTATATTATCCAGAGCAACGCAGACACCTTTAAAGCCGACGACACCTTCAAAGTGACCTGTACAAAGGTTAAAGTACCTATAGGGCGAGGACGTGTAAGACTCGGACTGTTTCATAATTTCAAAGAAGAATCGCGTCGAAGAAGGGGGAGTGTTACGATTAAAAATATGGACGCCCTCTGTTTACCCCGTTCTCTGGTTGTAGCTATAGCGCATCCGATAAGAGACCCCGAGTACAAGCTTGTGAGAATGAACGGCGGCGGGCGTCAAACCAACAGAGCAAACCAGCTAATGACGGACGCCGGGGTGCAGATAGGAGATGGTGGTGCAAGGATTCGAGAATTGCAACAGTTTCAAGATTATCTCTCCGATTATAAAATCACCGTTTACAATTACGGCAGCAGAGGTCATGATATTTACTTTGAGGGCGACGTTCAGAACCCGAGGTACACGCTAAATTTATTATATCATGCAAACCACTTCAACGTTGTTACAAATTTGACAGGTGCGTTCGCTTGTAAATACTATTGCGAATTGTGCCACGTTCCATGCAACGATTGCATGCACCATAGATGCTCTGCCCAATGCAACTCTTGCAAGAGTACCCCACCGTGTGTGCTTGAAGACGATGGCATCCTGTGCGGCGACTGCAATAGACAATTTCAAAATAGAGCTTGATTTAAGGCGCACATCAAAAGCGTATGCCGGGCTATAAGAAAGTGTCCAGATTGTAAAAGATACATTCTAAAGACGGGTAGAAGAGTATGCGGCGAGAGCTATTGTAAAGTGTGTAAGGATTACATGCAGCCAGGCCATCTGTGCTACATGAGAATTGATACACGTCGCAAGCTATCAAATAACTTTCTGTTCGTCTTCTTTGATCTTGAAACTCGACAAGACGTAGTTATTAACGACGCTGGAGTACATCGATTCAACTTGTGCGTATCCCAGCAATACTGTTGGATGTGTATGAACGGCGGCGCGTTCCTACAGTGAACGGATAGAACCCGAGTGTTCAGAGAGGACCCCTTCAACGGGTTCATGGCGTACCTTATGGAAGTGCGAAAGGCGTACAAAAAAGTGATAGTAATCGCTCACAACGGTCAGGCCTTTGATTTTCAGGTTATCCTAAATTACGTGATAGAAGAGACCCAATTTACACCTTACTTGATTACGCGAGGTACCAAGGTCATCCTGATGGAGATTGATAATACAAAAGTTCATCGACTCTCTAAACTACATGCCTATGGCTCTGTTTAAACTGCCTAAAGCCTTCGATCTGCCTCCGGAAAAGAAAAATGGATATTTTCCGCACCTCTTCAACACGCTGGCCAACGAAACGTATGTAGGCCCTATCCCCGCCAAAAAGCACTATTGCCCCGATTCTATGTTTGACAAGAATCACGAAGAGTTTTCACGATGGTATAACGACCAGGTGCGCAACGAGTACGTGTTTGACTTTCAAAAGGAAATATTCGAATACTGCCTATCGGACGTGGAGATCTTGGCACAGGCGTGCTTGAAATTCAGGACCTGTTTCCTACAAGAGTGTAATGTTGATCCGTTTCTAGAGGCGGTGACCATCGTTAGCGCCTGTAACCTGACCTTTAGAAGAAACGTTCTGAAACCAAACACCATAGCAATAGTTCCTAAAGCCGGCTACTGCCTGGCCGATAAACAATCGTTTATCGCTCTCAATGGTTGCTGTGGCTCGAAACAGAGGGCAACCTGCGAATAAGTCATGCAGGTAACGGCCGCAAGATGAAAGTCGACGGCTTAAAGGTCGACGGACTGTGCATGGAGACAAACACTGTGTACGAATTCCAAGGCTGCTGGTTCCACGGCTGTCCCAAGTGCTTCCCCAACGGACGTGACGCTGCTCTGGAGTATGATCCTGGTGTCACGCACAACGCAAGCTTCGAAAGGACAAAAGCTAAAAACTCTAAACTCTCACGGGCCGGATACGAGGTCGTCGAGATGTGGGAGTGTGTATTTAGACAGCAGAAGAAAAACGACAAGTCCTTAGATTACCTTGACAACCTCCCCGTCCTCAACGCAGTGCCTCTAAACCCACGTGACGCTTTCTTCGGCGGCAGGAAGGGAAATATAAAGACCTACTGCGCCGCTAAAGAGGACGAAACAATCCAATACTCCGACGTGTACCCTTGGGTATGCAAGTACGGAAAATACCCGATTGGACACCCAAAGTTGGCCGTCGGTAACGACGAGTGTAGGAAATTGGGGATGAGTGCCGAAGGGTTGCTCAAGTGCACAATTCTGCCGCCTACAGCACTCTACCACCCCGTATTGCCGCTAAAGATGAATAAGAAATTGATGTTTGTACTCTGTCGGACATGCAGCGAAACTCTGAATCCTGACGAATGCGGCCATACGGTGGACGAACGAGCTCTGACAGGCACATGGACCATGGACGAGATACGTAAGGCGGTAGAGAAAGGCTATGTCATTGTGGAAATGCACGAGACGTGGCAGTACGAGATGGCTTCAGGGAACGAAGAGCTGTTTCCGAAAGATTTTATTAATAAATTTCTAAAGATGAAACAGGAGGCGTCAGGTACCCCTGCTGGTGCCGGACCGAAGAGGACAAGGCCAAATACGTAAAAGATTATTTCATCAACGAGGGTGTCCGTTTGGACCAGTCAAAGATCGCTAAAAACGAAGGATCCCGCTCGTTGGCCAAATTGATGTTGAACTCGTTTTAGGGAAAATTCGGGCAGAGGGAGAATCAGTCGAAAACGTCGATTATCAGGGAGCCTCAGGAATTGTTTAAAATGCTGCAAAGCTCTTCTATTGATGAGAATAACATTCAGGAGGTAAACGAGGATGTTGTGGTAGTGAACTGGCAGTTTTCAGAGACGTTTGCGAAATACTACCCACTTTCAATTTTGTGCTGGCCGTCTACACTACCGCCCACGCCCTGCTAAAGTTGTACGAATATATGGACGCTCTAGGCCCTCAACTTATCTACAAGGATACCGACAGCGTAGTATACCTTCATAGGGAGGGCTTGCCAAGAGTAGTAACTGGAGATTATTTAGGCCAGATGACTGACGAGCTCTTAGAATACGGTCCCGGGTAATATATCATCGAATTCGTTTTAGGAGCTCCTAAAGTCTACGTTTACAGAGTCTGGTCCACAAATAAAAACGAACACGTCACCGTATGCAAAGTCAAAGGCTTGACCCTGAATCTCAGTACTTCCGCCTCGGTCAATTTTGAGTCGATGAAACGAACGGTTTTGGAAGGTAATGATCCTATCGTAGTCACTAGTGGTAGGATTCGTCGCACAAAAGATCGTGACGTCATCACAATGTCTGAAAGTAAAATATTCAGGTTAACAGGTGCAAAGAGGAAATTGGACGACGATGGGTACGACACACTGCCTTACTTTTACAAACGTCCTCGCATGAGCGAATAAAATTAAAAGCTATGTACTGTATTGTATAAATATTAAGCTTAACAAATGTTAGATTATATATATGTTATAAAAAATATTATGTATTAAATCTATACAATGATTACCACCTAATGGTTAAAGCTATGGTTAGGTGAAAATAATGATTAGCTATGTATTGTATTGTTTTCTATAAATATTCAGCTTACCAAATGCTAGATTATAAATATATATATATATATATATATATATATATATATATATATATATATATATAATATAAAAAATATTAAGTATTAAATCTGTACAATGATTACCACCTTATGGTTAAAGCTATGGTTAGGTGAACATAATGATTAGCTATGTATTGTATTCTATAAATATTCAGCTTAACAAATGCTAGATTATATATAAATATTATAAAAAATATTAAGTAAGAATTATGCACAATGATTACCACATTATGGTTAAAGCTATGGTTAAGTGAACATAATGATTAGCTATGTATTGTATTGTTTTCTATAAATATTCAGATTAACCAAAAAAAATAATAAAAATTATAAACAGTTTTAAAAGTTAAAAAAAAAAATTATTTCTACACAATGTTTACTACCTTATGGCTACAAAATTCCACAAATGAGTGAACAAAATGAATAGCTATGTACTAGCGAATGTTGATTTTTCACACAAATGTTTTTGAAAAGTAATTTTTAGATCCTCCTGCTTGACGGGTAGTGTGAATGAGAAGAATGAATGCCCACTGGCGTGGCTCTAAGCAGTCCGTAAGGAGTATGCATCCCCTCTGGAGCGGCCGTAAAGGTCCGTAAGGTGAATGTACTTGTCAAGCAGGAGGGTCATTGATATATGGAGGCATCATTTTTTTCGGACGGATGTCACGATGGAGCTGGTGGAGTTGGGGACTCTCCTTTCCCCTTCGGGGGATATTTGTGTGAACAAAGTATAGATAACTTTATTGCAATAACCTTTGTGTTACTTTTCAGACACCTCATGGCATCAGTTGAATGCTTCACCAATCCTCTAATTAGCGATAAGGTTATAAGCTATTTAGATGACGATTTCATCAGTATATTTACCTTTTTAAATATATTTTATACTTATAATCCTTTGTATGTGATTGAGAAAACTGTTCAGACTTTTAAGAAATTTGCCAATAATGTAAACCAACCATATAGATATATAATTTTAGATAAATACTTTACGGGGAAACACATGGGTTACACGGCGGGGAATACTATCAACAGGTTCTCATACGATATTATTAAACACTTCGCTATGAGTGTGTTTTGCCATAATCAGTTTTTAATACACTTTAACGACAGTTTATATTGTTTTAGAAATACCACACTAGATTTAGCATTAGACCTAGGACATGAGTTTACATGTTTCTGTGAATATATATATTGGACCTTTATAAGTTAAATTTAGCTCACAGCCGAAATTACGATGGATATTTGGAATTTTTACAGTTTCCAAAAAATGTGTAATATTACGAGATAGTGTTAAACTTGTAAAGTCTATTTTAGAGGCTGATACAGAGTTATTATATAAATTACCTAGATATCTAGTAATATGTCTCATGCAAGACAAGTTGCGGCCTATTAAGCTTTTGTATAAATGTAACGGTAATGTGTATAAAGCAATAGCAGAGTATTTGTAACTAGATTTAAGATATGTAACATTGAATGTTTAATTATGTTTATTGTTCACATCATATTATTATTAATGTAAATATACGTCTCTATTATCAAGACACTAGTACTTATTACCTTATACACCATCCCATGTTGATCTACCGCTCTTGTTTGTTTTTTTAATGGAGTTTCGTTTTTTTCCAACAATAAGTACAAACACATGTATCGTAAAGAAATAGTTTTATTGATCACATAATATTATTTACATTGTATTAGGCTTAGCTACGATAGATATACTCTTATCGTAGCGGATGTCTGTACTCTGCATATGCCACTCTTGAGGGTTTAAGGCACAGCCCTTACAGGTAAACACATGTCCGCATGGTAGAAGTGCAACCTGTATTTCATCGATACAGCTAATCTTGCACAGCGTACGATCATCCTGGTTGTTTACACCATCGTCGTCCGAGTAGTCCTCGTCGTCTGTTGTACAGATGTCTACCCCCATCTGTGCCCGTTTAGCACTTACACTCACTACTTATTTACATTTAGGAAACCACTTTGCATGTTCCTGTAACGGATCATCAGTCGCTGACCAAGCTTCAAAGCCTCCTGCGCATGTAAAGCACAATGTTTGATCTTCTTGGTCGGTGTAAAAGAATCCCGCTTTACGGAGACGCACGGGGTTGACAGTATAATTTGACACTCCTTTCCAAGTACGAAACGAGCGTAATCTACGACGATACAGTGATAGTTTGGGGAACGCTTTCTTCTCGATTGCGAGAGTATCTGTCCAGTAGTAGATACCTACCATGATGTTGTCTGAGGACTTGGGTGTGTGTTGTCCGTACTTATATTGTTCTCTTGGTTAGGGGTTGATTACGTCAAGGCTGATAGGGGTTACCACGGGGACAGAGGCATGTTGAACTCGTTCAGATTTGTACACACCCGCCCTTATGCTCAGCAAGAGCCCGGTTTCTTCTTTCTGTGATAGATGGACTAGAGTTAAAGTAAGTATAGGTGGCAAACCTATACAGGCAACAGTTAATCCTATACAGATGACCTGCCGATGGTCCAACATTTTGTTAGACGCCATCTTGACCGACATTTTGTTTGACGTCATTTTCTGCGGTTATGCTGATATGTCCAGAGTGCGCTATCGCGGTCTTAACAATATTACTGTAAAGGTTTCAAACAAGCATTTATATGTCGAACTCTGTGTGTGAACGTTTCTACACCTGTAATGAAGTGTATATGATTAACAACACTACATATTGACTTAACACATTATGTAGGCCTATGTACTGTATCATGCATATTGGCTTAATACAGGATGTGTGTAGATTTACAGGCATATTGACTTAACACAATATGTAGGACTATGTAGGTTAACATCCATATATACTTAATACAGGATGTATGTAGGGTAATGTGCATCTTAGCCTAATACAGGATGTAGGCCTATGTAGGTTTACATGCATACCGGGTTAACACATTTTGTAGGCCTTTGTAGGACAACTTGCATATCGGCTTAATAGAGGATGTAGGCCTATTTAGGTGTACATGCATATTGGCTTAACTCGGTATGTAGGCCTATGTAGGGTAAAGTGCATATGGGCTTAACACAGTATGTAGGGCTATGTAGGGTAACATTCATTTTGTCTTATTTCAGGAGGAATGTAGGTTTACACGCTTATTGGTTTAACACAGTATATTGGGTAACATACATAATGGCTTAATACAGGATGTGTACTATTGTGATAGGTTATTGGTTGGTAGCTGTTTTACCACTCCAGGTCGGCTTTACCTATGGTGGGTTGGCTACAAGGTAGCTTTACCTAAGGTCTGATTCCAGAGAGGCTTTACCTGAGGCCTGACTTCGGGGTGGATTAACCTAGGGCCAGACTCCAAGGTAGCTTCACCTAGGGCCTACCTCCAAGGTAGATTTACCTAAGATTAGATGGAGGTATTTGTCTTAGTCGAGAGGCTGTAACTGATACAACATACCTAGACAATATGTGTTAAGCTCATATCATAAAGGCCTTGTCAGTTTCTACATAGCTATGGTGGTATGCATTGGTAGCTATACAATATAGTACTTCTCATATTATACGTTTGCCTGCCCGAGGCTCTACCTGATAGAGGAGGTTAAAATGTGTGTCAGGCTCAAATCATAAAGGCTTTACCGACATAGTAGGCCTTATAGTAGGCGCGTTTATGGATTCATGTGTATATATATATATATATATATATATATATATATATATATATATATATATATATATGGCTTAACATAGTATATAAGCCATATATATATATATATATATGGCTTAACATAGTATATAAGCCTACACACCTTACTGCGACCGTTTGCGTTGTGTTGCGTGGGTCTACCGAGCCCCCTGCAATGTGATAGGTCGATTCCCGCACAGCTTGTTGTCTAGTTGAACTCAATGTATAATTGTTGGTCGGTTAAACTTAGCTTTTAGTGGGAACGTTGGTCATTTGATCCAGCCGATCATTTTTTGGCAATCTGATATATTATTAAAACCAACCCCCCACTTAAAGCCTGACTCTAGTGTGAATTTGCATCAGGCCTTTCTCCAGGGTGGCTCTAGCTAGGGCCAGGCTTCAGAATGGTTTTACCTAAGTCCATACTCTATGGGGGCTATACCTAAGGCCTAGCTCCTGGGTGGCTTTACCTCAAGCACGACTCCTGGGTGACTTTACCTAAGACCCTACTCCAAGGTAGCTTTACCCAAGAATTGATGGAGGTAATTGTCTTAGTCGAGAGGCTGGAATAGATATAGCAACCATCCTAAAGCCCAACTCTTGGGTATCTTTACTTAAGGGCTGACTGCTTTACCTAAAGTCTGGCTCCAATGAAGCTTAACCAAAGGCCTGACTCCAAGGTAGCAGTAGAGAAGGCTATAGTTGGGGTGGGTCGCTTGGGAGGGAGCCAATAGGAAAGCCGGATTTGTTACCCCCCACTTCTCAAGATGGCGGCGCCCATATGGCGGGAACAAGATGGCGGCACCCATTTGGCAGGAACAAGATGTCGTCTCGCTCTAGTGTCCTAACCTAAGAAAAAGTGTTGTATGTTTAGAGTGTATTTTGGTTAGATGTGGGGGTGGGCTTCGCCCTGGGGGTTGTTTTTAATAATATATGAAATTGCCAATAATGATCGGACAGATCAAATGATCAACGTTTCAACTAAACAACAGTGAAACACTGTCTTACGCTAAGTTTAACCGACCAACTTGCACACATAACAATCGACCTACAATTACGTTGATTCCAGATAACCAACAGTCTTTGCGGGAATTGACCAATCACATTTCATTTGCTCGGTAGTGCTGTCAAACACAAGTCACTTAGATGGCCTGTAAGCCACCCCTAAGCGTGTGTTAGGGGTGGGTTTCGAGGGCCACGGGGGATAGATGACATAGAGTCCTAACCTAACTCATCCTTAAGTGTTGTATGTGTTTGGAGTGAATGCTGGGTATATGCGGGGGGTCAGGGGGATGGGGGTAGTTTATAATAATAATACATGAAAGCATCAAAAAATGATCGGTTATATCACATGACCAACGTTTCAACTAAACAACAGTGAAACACTGTCTTACGCTAAGTTTAACCGATCAACTTGCACACATATCAATCGACCAACAATTACGTTGATTCCAGATAACCAACAGTCTTTGCGGAAATTGACCAATCACATTGCATGGGCTCGTTAGTGCTGTCAAACCTAATTCACTTAGTTGGCCTGTAACCTATCCCTAAGCGTGTGTTAGGGGTGAGTTTTGTGGGTCACGGGGGATAGATGTCATAGAGTCCTAACCTAACTCATCCTTAAGTGTTGTATGTGTTTGGATTGTATGCTGGAGATATGCGGGATGGGTCAGGGGGATGAGGGTAGTTTATATTAATAAAATATGAAAGCATCAAAAAATGATCGGTTAGATCAAATGACCAAACAACAATGAAACACTGTCTTGCTCTAAGTTTAACCGACCAACTTGCACACATATCAATCGACCAACAATTACGTTGATTCTAGATAACCAACAGTCTTTGAGGGAATTGACCAATCACATTGCATGGGCTCGGTAGTGCTGTCAAACCCAATTCATTTAGATGGCCTTTAAGCTACCCCTAAACGTGTGTTAGTAGTGCGTTTTGTGGGTCACGGGGTATAGATGTCATAGAGTCCTAACCTAACTCATCTTCAAGTGATGTATGTGTTTGGAGTGTATGCTAGATATATGCGGGGTGGGTCAGGGGGATGTGGGTAGTTTGTAATAATAATATATGAAAGAATCAAAAAATGATCGGTTACATCAAATGACCAACGTTTAAACTAAACAACAGTGAAACACTGTCTTACGCTAAGTTTAACCGATCAACTTGCACACATATCAATCGACCAACAATTACGTTGATTCCAGATAACCAACAGTCTTTGCGGGAATTGACCAATCACATTGGCCAATAATACACATAATGCATGGGCTCGGTAGGCTTACGCAACACAACGCAAACGGTCGCATTAAGGTGTGTAGGCTTATTACTATGTTAAGTCAACATGCATTATAACCCTATATAGTATGTTAAACAAATATGCATGTAAACCTACATAGACTTATATACTATGTTAAGCTAACATATATGAATCCCAACATGGGTCTACTATGTCGGTAAACCACTGGCCAAAGCCTTTATGATCTGAGCCTTACACACACACACACACACACACACACACACACACACACACACACACACATTCTCACCTAGGTATGCTCTATCAGGTAGAGCCTCAGGCAAGCAATCGTATAGTTCATATGGGGTGTACTAAACGGCCTACGCTATATCCTACACACTACAACCTACATACACCACAATACGAGTTACATGTTATACCTTACACGACACAAAGTGCATGCTATATCCTACACTCTACAACGTACACACTATATCCTACACACTAAAACATACGCACTAAACCTTTCCATCAAATCATGACTTTTAAACAATATCTCTGTAAAACTAGCTACCAATTTACACTCTACCACAATAGTTACGTTAAAACAGCTACCGATGCTCACCTTATCATAATAGCTACAGAAACATAGCCTGACAACAAATACCTAGCCTGACCATAGACTGACAACATTTACATAGCCTGACTATTGATACATAGCCTGACAACAGATCATAGCCTGACAGCAGATGCATAGCCTGGCAAGAGATACATAGATTGACAACAAATACATAGCCTGACAACAAATACATAGCCTGATAACAAATACATAGCCTGACAACCGATACATAGTCTGACAACAGATACCTAGCCTAACAACAGAGCTAGATCAAATGACAAACGTTTCAGCTAAACAACATTGAAAAAAACTGTCCTACACGCCGTTTAACAGGCCAACTTACACGAAGTTCAAACAAACAACATTTACACCTAGTTCAACAGGGCTATGGCGATTATGGGTGGTGAAGGCTAGATCAATTGACCAACGTTCCAACTAAACAACATTGAACATAAACTGTCTTACACCCCGTATAACCGTCAAACTTACACAAAATTCAAACGAACAACAATTACACCGAGTTCAATTGGGGTATGGCGGTTGTGACTGGTGAAGGCTAAATTAAATGACCAAAGTTTCAACTAAACAACATTGAAAAATTTACGAGAAGTTCAAACGAACAACATTTACACCAAGTTCAAATAGGCTATGGTGGTTATGGCTGGTGAAGGCTAGATCAAATGATCAACGTTTCAGCTAATCAAAGTTGAAAAATTTACGTTAATCAACCAACATTTACACCTAGTTCAAATGGGTTATGGTTAGTGAAGGCACTGGCAAAAGCCTTTATGATCTGAGCTTTAGACCTTAGACAATATATCCATAAAGATAGCTACCAATGCATAACCTATCACTATAGATGTGTAAAGACAGCTACCAATGCAAACTCTATCGCAATAGTTACGTAAACACCTCCATCAAATCATGACTTTAGACAGTATCTCTGTAAAACTAGCTACCAATTTATACTCTACCACAATAGCTATGTCGAAACTGTTACCGACTCATAATCTAAGACAATAGTTACGTAAAGCCCTGTATCAATTCAAGACCTTAGGCAATATCTTCGTAAAGACAGCTACCAATCCATACTATATCTGTTTCCTATACTATAACCTCACTTCCCATAAACCACGTTTGTTGACATCTGTCATTTTTTTGATATAACCTCGGAACAGCTGGTGTTCCTTACCACAGTTCAATTTCCACCGCCTACTAGACATTCGTTGCCGGCCAGAATCTAGGCTTCTTTTACTGCAAAGAAATAGTTTTGCGATCCAGTTACCAGACGCATTGAGCCTATTCATCTATGTTTTAGACTATGTCCACGTAGTTTCTGATATAGTTACCTTTTGCTAGCTTCTTCCTTTTTCTAAGTTACACTTCTTGCAACATGGCGTATTAGAATTCAGCAATCCTTTCTAGTCAAGTGCTTTTAGCCGGTTACATCGGGTTCTAACCGCGTTATAATATTACACCGGTTATTGATTATGTTCACTTAATGTCTTAAATGCATTCTAACTATAAATTACCGCCGTCAAACTTTAATAAGTCAATCTAAACCGCGTTATAAGTTCAATGAAATTGTCTTAGGTAAACCGCGTGGGATTTCATTATACCGCAGACAGTTAACTATTTAACTTCATGAGTGAACTATCAAGTGGTAATTAAAGATTTTCTATTGTGACGATTGAAATGATTTTACTTTACATTAATTTTAAATGAGTTCTAGTTTATGCCACTTTTCGCAATCTGCGGTTCATCACTTCAGGCCTTAACCCAGGCCTGGGACTACCTCCGCTTCATCTACACTGTATAGTTTGGAATGGTAAGTGGCGTAGACTTAACTTCACTCATATTCTTGAACTATTTCTTTTAATTAACGTTTAGTGTTTAACTTAAATTCAGTGTCGTTTTTATCATTAAAGCAGCCCTTGCACTGCTTCAACAAAGCAAGGTGGCTCCTCCGGACTTTATTGTTTAACCTCGTATAATTCGAACTACCATATGTTTTTCTAATAATTTACATATTTTTCTTTCTTTAGTTTTGCTACCAAAACTATACAATATCACAATAATTACGTTAAAAGAGCTACCGATGCTCACCCTATCATAATAGCTACGTACAGACAGCTAATAATGCATAACTTATCACAAGACCTACGTAAAAACCGCTACCATTGCATAACCTTTCACAATAGCTACGTAAAGGCAGCTAACAATGCATACCCCATTAAAAGAGCTACGAAAAGATAACAACCAATACATACCCTATCATAATAGCTACGTAAAGACAGCTAAAAATGCATAACCTAACACAATTACTCAGTAATGACAGCTACTAAATCATGAACCATCTCACTAGCTTCATAAAGACAGCTACCAATATATACACTATCACAATAGCTACGTAAAATACTGTTACCGATCCATGACCCAAGATAATACTTACGTAAAACCTATATCAAGGCATGAGCTAAGACAATAGCTCCGTAAGGAAAACCTACCAATTCATGAACTGCGACAACAGCAAGGTATGGACGGCTACCAATGCATTATATATCACAATAGCTTCGTAAAGACAGCTACCAACACATAACTCATCACATTATCTAAGTAAATAGCGCTACCAATGCTTAACCTATCACAATTGCTCCGTAGAGACAGCTACCAATACATTCCCTACCACAATAGATACAAAGACATATATCAAAAGCATGAGCAAGGACAATAGCTACGAAAAGACAGCTACCAATGCATACCCTATCACAGTTACGTCGGGCTAATACCAATGCATTCCCTATTAGAATAGCTCCGTAAAGACAGCTGTCTGCCTAGTAAACGATTACGTATAGACATCTATCAATATATGATTCAAGACAAAAGTTACGTAAAGGCCTATATAATTGCATAACCTAGCACAAAAGTGCCGTGAAGACAGCTACCAATACATACCCTACCACAATAGCTACGTGAAAACGGTCAACGACCCATGACCCAAGACAATATTTACGTAACGATCTAGAGCACTGCATTAGCTAAGACAATTGCTCAGTAAAGACAGATACCATTGCAGAACCTTTCACAATAGCTACGTAAAGGCAGCTAACAATGCATACCAAATTAAAATAGCTACGAAAAGATAACAACCAATACATACCCTATCGTAATGTAAAGACAGCTAAAGATGCATAACCTTACACAATAACTCAGTAATGACAGCTACTAAATCATGAACCATCACACTAGCTTCGTAAAGAAAGCTACCAATACGTACCCTATCACAATAGATACTTGAAAACTGTTACCAATGTATAACCAATCACTATAGCTACGTAATGACAGCTACTAACGCATAACCTACCACAATAGCTCCCTAAGGACAGCTATCAATGCATGCCCTATCTTAATAGCTACGTATAGTCAGCAACCATTGCATAAACCATCACAATAGCTACCTAAAGACAGCTACCAATGCATGGCCGATCACAAAAGCTCCGTAAAGAAAGCAATTAATGCTTACCCTATCACAATAGCTACGTAGAGACAGCTACCAATGCCTAACCTATCGCAATAGCTACGTTAATACAGCTACTAATGCAAACGTTATCATAAAATTAGTCCAGTAAAGGCGTTAGGGCAGTTAATAACTGTGTCATGTCCCATTATCCTGTTCTGACGCTAGTCATGAGTTTCTCACTACAACAAATTTTCAATAAAATTCATCTTTTGCCCCCGAAGTGGAGTATCGTCTCTTTCCATCTACAGGGTAATTCCGGGTCATGACCTTACAGTAACGCCTTAGGGCAGTTACATACTTGCACCATGTCCTATGGTCATGTTCTGTAGCTAGTCGTGAGTTTTGCTTTTCATAAAAATATCAAACAGCATTCATCCTTTGCCCCCGAAGTGATATATCGTCTCTACCCGTCTACAGGGCAAACCCAGGTCAAGGATATACAGTAAAGACTTAGGCCAGTTACATACTTGTGTTATGTTCTATGACCATGTTCTGGCGTTAGTTATGTGCCTCTCATTTCAAACAGGATTTATCTTTTACCCCCGAAGTGGAGTATCGCGTCTTCCCATCTAAAGTAGCATACTCTGGTACGGAAAAGGATCATCAAGACATCTAGCATACTTAAGGTAGCACGTCCAGCATACTATGGTAAAGAAGATCATCAGGGCATCTGCCATGTCTAAGATAGACCTTCCAGTATACTTTGGTACGGAAGAGGATCATCAGGGCATCTAGCATGTCTAAGGTAGCATTTCCAATATACTCTGGTACGGAAGAGGATCATCATGACATCTAGCATGTCTAAGGTAGCACTTCCAATATACTCTGGTACGGAAGAGGATCATCATGGCATCTAGCACGTCTAAGGTAGTACTTTCATTATACTCTGATACAGAAGAGGTCATCACGGCATCTGCCATGTACAGAGATATTGTGATAGGTTATGGATTGGTAGCTGTCCTTACGGAGCAATTGTCTTAGCTCATGCACTAACATAGGTCTTTACGTGGATGATTTTACGGAGCTATTGTGCTACGGTATGCATTGGAAGTATTCTTTACGGAGCTTTTGTGATCGGCCATGCATTGGTAGCTGTCTTACGTAGCTATTGGGATGGTTTATGCAATGGTTGCTGACTATACGTAGCTATTGAGATAGGGCTTGCAATGATAGCTGTCCTTAGGGAGCTATTGTGATAGCTCATGCATTGGTGGCTGTCTTGAGATAGCAATAGTGATGGGTTATGCATTGGTATCTGTCTTTACTAAACAATTGTCTTAGCTAATGCATTGCTCTAGATCGTTACGTAAATATTGTCTTGGGTTATGGGTCATTGACCGTTTTCACGTAGCTATTGTGGTAGTGTATGTATTGGTAGCTGTCTTCACGGCACTTTTGTGATAGGTTATGCAATTATATAGGCCTTTATGTAACTTTTGTCTTGGATCATGCATTGATAGATGTCTATACGTAATCGTTTACTAGGCAGCTGTCTTTACGGAGTTATTGTAATAGGGAATGCATTGGTATTAGCCTGACGTAACTATTGTGATAGGGTACGCATTGGTAGCTGTCTTTTCGTAGCTATTGTAATTGCTCGTGCTTTTGATATATGTCTTTGTAACTATTGCGATAGGGAATGTATTTGTAGCTGCCTCTACGGAGCAATTGTGATAGGTTAATCATTGGTAGCGCTATTTACTTAGCTAATGTGATGATTTATGTGTTGGTAGCTGTCTTTACGGAGCTATTGTGATATATAATGCATTGGTAGCCGTCCATACCTTGCTGTTGTCGCAGTTCATGCATTGGTAGGTTTTCCTTACGGAGCTATTGTCTCAGCTCATGCCTTGATATAGGTCTTTACGTAAGTATTATCTTGGGTCATGGATCGGTAACAGTTTTTAACGTAGCTATTGTGATAGTGTATATATTGGTAGCTGTCTTTACGAAGCTAGTGTGATGGTTCATGATTTAGTAGCTGTCATTACTGAGTAATTGTGTTAAGTTATGCATTTTTAGCTGTCTTTACGTAGCTATTATGATAGGGTATGTAGTGGTTGTTATCTTTTCGTAGCTCTTTTAATGGGGTATGCATTGTTAGCTGAATTTACGTAGCGATTGTGAAAGGTTATGCAATGATAGCGGTTTTTACGTAGGTCTTGTGATAGGCTATGCTTTATTAGCTGTCTGTACGTAGCTATTATGATAGGGTGAGCATCGGTAGCTCTTTCAACGTAACTATTGTGATATAGTATGGATTGGTAGCTGTCTTTACGAAGATATTGCCTAAGGTCTTAAATTGATACAGGGCTTTACGTAACTATTGTCTTAGATTATGAGTCGGTAACAGTTTTGACATAGCTATTGTGGTAGAGTTAAAATTGGTAGCTAGTTTTACAGAGATATTGTCTAAAGTCATGGTTTGATGGAGGTGTTTAAGTAACTATTGCGATAGAGTTTGCATTGGTAGCCGCCATACCCCAATTGAACTCGGTGTAATTGTTGTTCGTTTGAATTTTGTGTAAGTTGGCCGGTTAAACGGGGTTAGAGATAGTTTTTTTTCAATGTTGTTTAGTTCAAACGTTGGTCAATTGATCTAGCCTTCATCACCCATAATCGCAATAGCGGTGTTGAACTAGGTGTAAATGTTGTTCGTTTGAACTTCGTGTGAGTTGGCCTGATAAACGGCGTGTAGGACAGTTTTTTCAATGCTGTTTAGCTGAAACGTTTGTCATTTGATCTAGCTCTGTTTTTAGGCTATGTATTTATTTGTTGCCAGGCTATGTATCTGCTGTCAGGAACATACCTAGGTGAGAATGTGTGTGTGTGTGTGTGTGTGTGTGTGTGTGTGTGTGTGTGTGTGTGCGTGTAAGCGTGCGCGTGTGCGTGTGCGTGTGTGTGTGTGTGTGTGTGTTACAACATAGACCCATGTTAGGATTCATACATGTTGACTTATCATAGTATTTTAGTCTATGTAGGTTTACATGCATATTTGTTTAACACACTATATAGGGTTATAATGCGTGTTGGCGTAACATAGTAATAAGCCTACACACCTTAATGCGACCGTTTGCGTTGTGTTGCATAAGCCTACCGAGCAAATGCAATGTGATTGGTCAATTCCCGCAAAGACTGTTGGTTATCTGGAATCAACGTAATTTTTGGTCGATTGATATGTGTGCAAGTTGGTCGGTTAAACTTAGCGTAAGACAGTATTTCACTGTTGTTTAGTTGAAACGTTGGTCATTTGATCCAACCGATCATTTTTTGATAATTTCATATATTATTATTATAAACTACCCCCATCCCCCTGACCCACCTCGCATATATCCAGCTTACACTCCAAACACATACAAAATTTAAGGATGAGTTAGGTTAGGATTCTATGATTTCTATCCCAAAAAACATTATGCCGAATCAAGGTAAAATAGGCCAAAAATAGAATACGTCTTAAACAAAAAAAATGCTACAAATAAAATGCAACCCCAACGTAGTAATAGACCACAAATAAAATGCAACTACAAGCTAATAATAACCAAATAATATTATGCAGAAAATAGGTAAAAATAATCCAAAAATAGAATGTAACTACAAGCTAGTAATAACTACCCAACATTATGAAGAAACTAGGTAAAATAGCCCATAAATAAAATACACCTTATAGAAAAAAGGCCACAAATAGAATGCAACGACAACCTAGCAATAGACCACAAATAAAATGCAACTACAAGCTAGTAATAACCCACCAACATAATGTTGAAACTAGGTAGTAATAGCCCACAATTAGAATGTAACTACAAGCTAGTAATAACAATCTAACATTATGCAGAAACTAGATAAAATAGCCCATAACACGAATACAGGTAAAATAAAATTGCCACAAATAAAATGCAACCACAACGTAGTAATAGACCACAACTAGAATGTAACTACAAGCTAGTAATCACCAAATAACA
The DNA here is from genome assembly GCA_036971475.1 of Prosapia bicincta. NCBI lineage: Eukaryota > Metazoa > Arthropoda > Insecta > Hemiptera > Cercopidae > Prosapia > Prosapia bicincta. Next base: position 21,247,360 of record JBAIZL010000009.1, on the reverse strand, counting down.
TTATGCAGAAAATAGGTAAAAATAGCCCACAGGTAGAATGTAACTACAAGCTAGTAATAACCAACCAACATTATGCAGAAACTAACTAAACCCCTCCCATAAATAGAATAGAGCTAAAACAAAAAAAGGCCGCAAATAGAATGAAACTACAACCTAGTAATGGGCCACAAATAAAATGCAAGTACAAGCTAGTAATAAACCACCAACATTATGCAGAAACTAGGTAGTAATAGCCCATAAATAGAATACAGCTAAAAACAAAAAAAGGCCACAAATAAAAGCAATCACAATGTAGTATTAGACCACAAATAAAATGCAACTACAAGCTAGTAAAAACCCTCCAACATTAGGCTGAATCTAGGTAGTAATAGCCCATAAGTAGAATGTAACTATAAGCTTGTAATAACCAACCAACATTATGCAGAAACTAGGTAAAATAGAACATAAAAAGAATACAGCTAAAAAAATGCCACAAATGAAAGCAATCACAACGAATTAATAGACCAGAAATAAAATGCAACTACAAGCTAGTAATAATACACAAACATTAGACTGAAACTAGGTAGTAATAGCCCACAAGTAGAGTGTAACTACAAGCTAGTAATAACCAACCAACATTATGCAGAAACTAGGTAAAATCGCCCATAAATAGAATACACCTAAAACCAAAAAAGGCAACAAATAAAATGCAACCACAACGTAGTAATAGACCACTGATAAAATGCAACAACAAGCTAGTAATAATACACAAACATTAGGTTGAAAATCGGTAGTAATAGCTCACAAGTTGAATGTAACTTTAAACTAGTAGTAACCAAACAACACTATGCAGAAACTAGGTAAAATAGCCCATAAATAGAATAGAGCTAAAACAAATAAAGGCCACAAATAGAATGCAACTAAAACCTAGTAATAGACCATAAATAAATTGCAACTTCAAGCTAGTAATAACCCACCATCAATATGCAGAAACTAGGTAAAATAGCCCATAAATAGAACAGCTAAAACAGAAAAAGGCCACAAATAAAATGCAACTAAAATCTTGAAATACACCACAAATAAAATGCAACTACAAGCTAGTAATAACCAACCGACATTAGGCTGAAACTAGGTAGTAATAGCCCACAAGTTGAGTGTAACTACAAGCTAGTAATAACCAACCGACATTAGGCTGAAACTAGGTAGTAATAGCCCACAAGTTGAGTGGAACTACAAGCTAGTAATAACCAACCGACATTAGGCTGAAACTAGGTAGTAATAGCCCACAAGTTGAGTGTAACTACAAGCTAGTAATAACCAACCGACATTAGGCTGAAACTAGGTAGTAATAGCCCACAAGTTGAGTGGAACTACAAGCTAGTAATAACCAACCAACATTATGCAGAAACTAGGAAAAATAGCTTATAAATAAAATATACAAATAAAGCAAAAAAAGACCACAAATAAAAGCAATCACAACGTAGTAATAGACCACAAATAAAATGCAGCAACTCACTAGTAATAATACACAAACATTAGGCTGAAACTAGGTAGTAACAGCCCACGAGTAGAATGTAACTACAAGCTAGTAATAACCAAGCTAAATTATGCAGAAACTGGGTAAAATATCCCACAAACAGAATACAGCTAAAACAAAAAAAGGCCACAAATAGAATGCAACTAAGTTCTTGAAATAGACCACAAATAAAATACAACTACAAGCTAGTAATAACCAAAAAACATTATGCAGAATCAAGGTAAAATAGGCCAAAAATAGAATACGTCTAAAACAACAAAAATGCTACAAATAAAATGCAACCCCAACGTAGTAATAGACCACAAATAAAAATCAACTACAAGCTAATAATAACCAAATAATATTATGCAGAAAATAGGTAAACATAATCCAAAAATAGAATGTAACTACAAGCTAGTAATAACTACCCAACATTATGAAGAAGCTAGGTAAAATAGCCCATAAATAAAATACAGCTTATATAAAAAAGGCCACAAATAGAATGCAACGACAACCTAGCAATAGACCACAAATAAAATGCAACTACAAGCTAGTAATAACCCACCAACATAATGTTGAAACTAGGTAGTAATAGCCCACAATTAGAATGTAACTACAAGCTAGTAATAACAATCTAACATTATGCAGAAACTAGATAAAATAGCCCATAACACGAATACAGGTAAAATAAAATTGCCACAAATAAAATGCAACCACAACGTAGTAATAGACCACAACTAGAATGTAACTACAAGCTAGTAATCACCAAATAACATTATGCAGAAAATAGGTAAAAATAGCCCACAGGTAGAATGTAACTACAAGCTAGTAATAACCAACCAACATTATGCAGAAACTAACTAAACCCCTCCCATAAATAGAATAGAGCTAAAACAAAAAAAGGCCGCAAATAGAATGAAACTACAACCTAGTAATGGACCACAAATAAAATGCAAGTACAAGCTAGTAATAAACCACCAACATTATGCAGAAACTAGGTAGTAATAGCCCACAAGTATAGTGTAACTACAAGCTAGTAATAATCAACCAACATCATGCAGAAACTAGGTAAAATAGCCCATAAATAGAATACAGCTAAAAACAAAAAAAGGCCACAAATAAAAGCAATCACAATGTAGTATTAGACCACAAATAAAATGCAACTACAAGCTAGTAAAAACCCTCCAACATTAGGCTGAATCTAGGTAGTAATAGCCCATAAGTAGAATGTAACTATAAGCTTGTAATAACCAACCAACATTATGCAGAAACTAGGTAAAATAGAACATAAAAAGAATACAGCTAAAAAAATGCCACAAATGAAAGCAATCACAACGAATTAATAGACCAGAAATAAAATGCAACTACAAGCTAGTAATAATACACAAACATTAGACTGAAACTAGGTAGTAACAGCCCACAAGTATAGTGTAACTACAAGCTAGTAATAACCAACCAACATTATGCAGAAACTAGGTAACACCAGAAATAAAATGCAACTACAAGCTAGTAATAATACACAAACATTAGACTGAAACTAGGTAGTAATAGCCCACAAGTAGAGTGTAACTACAAGCTAGTAATAACCAACCAACATTATGCAGAAACTAGGTAAAATCGCCCATAAATAGAATACACCTAAAACCAAAAAAGGCAACAAATAAAATGCAACCACAACGTAGTAATAGACCACTGATAAAATGCAACAACAAGCTAGTAATAATACACAAACATTAGGTTGAAAATCGGTAGTAATAGCTCACAAGTTGAATGTAACTTTAAACTAGTAGTAACCAAACAACACTATGCAGAAACTAGGTAAAATAGCCCATAAATAGAATAGAGCTAAAACAAATAAAGGCCACAAATAGAATGCAACTAAAACCTAGTAATAGACCATAAATAAATTGCAACTTCAAGCTAGTAATAACCCACCATCAATATGCAGAAACTAGGTAAAATAGCCCATAAATAGAACAGCTAAAACAGAAAAAGGCCACAAATAAAATGCAACTAAAATCTTGAAATACACCACAAATAAAATGCAACTACAAGCTAGTAATAACCAACCGACATTAGGCTGAAACTAGGTAGTAATAGCCCACAAGTTGAGTGGAACTACAAGCTAGTAATAACCAACCAACATTATGCAGAAACTAGGAAAAATAGCTTATAAATAAAATATACAAATAAAGCAAAAAAAGACCACAAATAAAAGCAATCACAACGTAGTAATAGACCACAAATAAAATGCAGCAACTCACTAGTAATAATACACAAACATTAGGCTGAAACTAGGTAGTAACAGCCCACGAGTAGAATGTAACTACAAGCTAGTAATAACCAAGCTAAATTATGCAGAAACTGGGTAAAATATCCCACAAACAGAATACAGCTAAAACAAAAAAAGGCCACAAATAGAATGCAACTAAGTTCTTGAAATAGACCACAAATAAAATACAACTACAAGCTAGTAATAACCAAAAAACATTATGCAGAATCAAGGTAAAATAGGCCAAAAATTGAATACGTCTAAAACAAAAAAAAATGCTACAAATAAAATGCAACCCCAACGTAGTAATAGACCACAAATAAAAATCAACTACAAGCTAATAATAACCAAATAATATTATGCAGAAAATAGGTAAACATAATCCAAAAATAGAATGTAACTACAAGCTAGTAATAACTACCCAACATTATGAAGAAGCTAGGTAAAATAGCCCATAAATAAAATACAGCTTATATAAAAAAGGCCACAAATAGAATGCAACGACAACCTAGCAATAGACCACAAATAAAATGCAACTACAAGCTAGTAATAACCCACCAACATAATGTTGAAACTAGGTAGTAATAGCCCACAATTAGAATGTAACTACAAGCTAGTAATAACAATCTAACATTATGCAGAAACTAGATAAAATAGCCCATAACACGAATACAGGTAAAATAAAATTGCCACAAATAAAATGCAACCACAACGTAGTAATAGACCACAACTAGAATGTAACTACAAGCTAGTAATCACCAAATAACATTATGCAGAAAATAGGTAAAAATAGCCCACAGGTAGAATGTAACTACAAGCTAGTAATAACCAACCAACATTATGCAGAAACTAACTAAACCCCTCCCATAAATAGAATAGAGCTAAAACAAAAAAAGGCCGCAAATAGAATGAAACTACAACCTAGTAATGGACCACAAATAAAATGCAAGTACAAGCTAGTAATAAACCACCAACATTATGCAGAAACTAGGTAGTAATAGCCCACAAGTATAGTGTAACTACAAGCTAGTAATAATCAACCAACATCATGCAGAAACTAGGTAAAATAGCCCATAAATAGAATACAGCTAAAAACAAAAAAAGGCCACAAATAAAAGCAATCACAATGTAGTATTAGACCACAAATAAAATGCAACTACAAGCTAGTAAAAACCCTCCAACATTAGGCTGAATCTAGGTAGTAATAGCCCATAAGTAGAATGTAACTATAAGCTTGTAATAACCAACCAACATTATGCAGAAACTAGGTAAAATAGAACATAAAAAGAATACAGCTAAAAAAATGCCACAAATGAAAGCAATCACAACGAATTAATAGACCAGAAATAAAATGCAACTACAAGCTAGTAATAATACACAAACATTAGACTGAAACTAGGTAGTAATAGCCCACAAGTAGAGTGTAACTACAAGCTAGTAATAACCAACCAACATTATGCAGAAACTAGGTAAAATCGCCCATAAATAGAATACACCTAAAACCAAAAAAGGCAACAAATAAAATGCAACCACAACGTAGTAATAGACCACTGATAAAATGCAACAACAAGCTAGTAATAATACACAAACATTAGGTTGAAAATCGGTAGTAATAGCTCACAAGTTGAATGTAACTTTAAACTAGTAGTAACCAAACAACACTATGCAGAAACTAGGTAAAATAGCCCATAAATAGAATAGAGCTAAAACAAATAAAGGCCACAAATAGAATGCAACTAAAACCTAGTAATAGACCATAAATAAATTGCAACTTCAAGCTAGTAATAACCCACCATCAATATGCAGAAACTAGGTAAAATAGCCCATAAATAGAATACAGCTAAAACAGAAAAAGGCCACAAATAAAATGCAACCACAACGTAGTAATAGACTACAAATAAAATGCAAATAAAAGCTAGTAATAACCCACCAAATTATGCCGAAACTAGGTATTAATAGCACACAAATAGAATAGAGCTACAAGAATAATAGCCAACAAAAGGAATGGAACCACAACGTAGTAATTGACCACAATTAGAAAGCAACTACTAGCTAGTAATAACCCACATATAGATAGCAATAACAACATGCATAGCCCAGAAATAGAATACAACCACGACATAGTAATAACCCACAAATGATTTCAGCATCAACATAATAACAGCATTTAAATTTACAGGAAATACAAGCTAGAAATAGCCTACAAAAATTATGCAGAAACTAAGTAGTAATTATCCACAAATAGACACACAAAAAATAATAGCCCACCAACAACATGCAAATAAACACTAGAAGTAGCCCACAAATAGAATACAACTATAATCAAGTAATAACCCACTAATATTATGCAGAAACTACGTAGTATCCTACAAATAAAGTAAAACTACAACATTATAAATATTCCACAAATAGAATGCATTTACAAGTTAGTAATAACCCACCAACTTATGTAGAAACTAACTAGAAGTAATAGTCAAATAGAATACAATTACAGCATAGTAATAGCCTACAAATATAACGCAACCACAACGTAATAATAGCCCATACATAGAATGCAACTACAAAAAAGTATTAACCCACTAACATTATAAAGAAGCTAGGTTCAACCGACCAACAATATGCAGAAACTAGGTAGTACTATCCCACGAATAGAGTACAACTACAAAACAGTAATTAGAACACAAATAGAATGCAAGCACAAAATAGTAATACCACACAAATAGAACGCAACCACAACGTAGTAATAGCCCACACATCGAATTACACTAAAAGCTAATAATAACATACTAATATTATAAAGCAGCTAGGTAACAACAGCTTATAAAAAGAATAAAACTACAACATTGTAATAGCTCACAAACAGAGCGCAACCACAAAATAGTAATAGCCCACTCATAGAATTCAACTTCAAGCTAGTAATAACCCACTAACATTATGCAGGCGTTAGGTAGTAATAGCCTAAAAATAGAATTCAACAACAACATGGTAATAGCCCACAAATAGAATGCAACCACAACATAATAATAACATACAAATAGAACGGAACCGCAACGTAGTAATAGCCCACACATAAACTGCAACTACAAGCTAGTTTTAACCCGATAACGTTATGCAGAAGTTAGGTAGTAATAGCCTACAAATAGAATAGAACAAAAACATCATAATAGCCCACAAATAGAATGCAACCACAACTTGGTAATAGCCCACAAATAGAATGCAACCACAACATAATAATAAGGTACAAATAGAATCCAACTATAACATAGTAAGAGCCCAGTCATAGAATGCAACTACAAGCTAGTAATAACCCACTAACTTTATGCAGACGTTAGGTAGTAATAGCCCACAAATAGAATGGAACTATAAGTTAGTATTAACCAACCAACATTATGCAGAAACTAGATAGTAATGGCCCACAATTAGAATGCAACCTCAACGTAATAATAGCCCATAAAGAGAATGCAACTACATGGTAGTAAGAATGAAGCAACATTATGCAAATACTATGTAGTAGTAGCCCACAGATAGAATGCAACCTCAACTTAATAATAGCCCACAAATAGAATGCAACCACAACATATTAATAGCCCACAAATAGAACGCAATCACAACGTAGTAATAGCCACAAATAGAATGCAACCACAACATAATAATAGCTCACAAATAGAATCCAACTATAACATAGTAAGAGCCCAGTCATAGAATGCAACTACAAGCTAGTAATAACCCACTAACTTTATGCAGACGTTAGGTAGTAATAGCCCACAAATAGAATGGAACTATAAGTTAGTATTAACCAACCAACATTATGCAGAAACTAGATAGTAATGGCCCACAATTAGAATGCAACCTCAACGTAATAATAGCCCATAAAGAGAATGCAACTACATGGTAGTAAGAATGAAGCAACATTATGCAAATACTATGTAGTAGTAGCCCACAGATAGAATGCAACCTCAACTTAATAATAGCCCACAAATAGAATGCAACCACAACATAATAATAGCCACAAATAAAATGCAACCACAACATAGGCTAATAATAGCCCACAAATAGAATCCAACTACATGGTAGTAAGAATCCAGTATCATTTTGCAAAAACTAGGTAGTAGTAGCCCATAGATTGAATGAAACCTCAACGTAATAAGAGCTTACAAAAAGAATGCAACTACATGGTAGTAAGAATCCAAAATTATGCAAAACCTAGGTAGTAGTAGCCCACAGATAGAATGCAACCTCAACGTAATAATAGGCCACAAAGAGAATGCAACTACATGGTAGTAAGAATCCAGTATCATTTTGCAAAACTAGGTAGTAGTAGCCTATAATTAGATTATGACCACAACATTATTACATTCTTACTTTTTTTATTAATTTTTGTGCAATTTTAGTTTAATAGTAAAGTTTAATGCCAGTTTATATTTAATAACTGCTACAGAGCAATCGATTATAATTTTTATAATAATTACGATAATATTTATGAATATTATATAACTGAATGTTTTGAAAAAGATTTTATTTTAAACTAAAACTAAACGCGTATTCCTTATTCTAATTCTCTAAAAAGTTTCTACTGTTATAATTTCCTTAAACTGAATCCACGTTATGTTACCTGCCTTAACTTTAGTATTTCTTAGAGTATTGTAACGTTTATTTTGTATTACCACCAAAAGGCAAAAAAATTATGGAAAATTGTTAGGAATTATTTTCAATTCTAGCCGTAAGGGCGTTGCAAACGTTAGTGTCTCGCTATAAGCAGCCGTTAGCCAACCTGATTTTCCTGACCCTTTGAAACAAGTTCTGTTCACGTTGCTTACAGACAGTCATATGCCAGAGTGCCGTGAGTGAAAGAGGTTTACGTGTGAGAAATTCCAGCACGCAAGTAGAGGTGAGTTAAAAAAATCTGAAATAAATCCCGTTTTGATAAATGAATTTCATATACCTAATCTATTTGGAATTATTTAAGTTTTTAATTTCAATGAAACGATTAATAAAAAAATAATCCAAATTAATTTGTGAAATGGTTTCTTCACTGACACAAATATATGAAAACGTTAATATTACAATTTACTAAGTTTAAGTAAGTATTTTATTAAATAGTAGTTGACAATTTATTTCGAAACCAGCATCAGTATAAGAATTTATATGAACAAATAGGCCTATATGTTTTTGAAGTATAATATTTTCAAGAATTACAGTAGGCCTAATAGTCTAAGATTTAAAGATTATTATCAATTTTATAAATAAAAATTATTTAATAAAAGATATTAATATTTTATTATATGAAAGCCATATTTAGCCGTTAGCCAAACCTGACCCTTTTGAAACAAGTTAGGCTTGCGTTGCTTACAGAGTCCTTTGATGGAGTGCAGTGAGTGAAAGAAAATTACGTGTGAGAATTTGCAGCACGCAAGTAGAGGCACACCGTCCACGGCCCTATGAGGGTTTGTTTTATAAAAATTCATTTTATAGTGGGGATAGCCTATTCTGACTTGTAATGAGGGAAATTAATTAGCTATGTAACCCTTCTACGGGGCTGTGTAACATACCTAATATCACTTTAAAATTAAATAAACCTTATAGTAAGGTTAATTTTAAAGACAAAAAATTAAGATGCAAGTGAATAATTAGAAAGAGTTGGAGCGAATAACGCAATGTTTTAAAAATGTAAAAGTTGAACGCAACCTGCAAACAGTGTGTAACAGCGCAAAACTTTATCTGAAAGAATCAAAGATAAAGGATTCTAAAATGTGGTTTAGTTAATGATTTTGTCCATTTATAACGGATAAAAGAAGAAACTGGGATGAGCCCAAGCCTTTGTCGATAAAACGTTATCGAAACAATGAGAGTTTAGCAAAAGAGCTATGAAAGAATTTTTCCCGTCATATTCGTTACTTATATAATGTCTTTTAATTTGTATTCGTTCTCTGACAATAAAACTTAATTTAATAGGATTCTCGTTAAGTAGGATTAATTGGAATAAAGTAGGAAATATAAAAATAATAATATTGCATGTTCTTTCAAATTGTTTATAGTTTTACTTCATCGATATACGTTTTTTAATTGTACCTCTTTCAATTCCCATAAAATTTTACATGTTGTGTAACCTTGTTGGCCTGCAACGAAAGCCGAATAGAATGCGCTAAATATTATAAAACGAGAAAGGGTGATTGTATTAGATGTCGTTATTTGTAATAGATTTTTAGTGTGTGTTTGTGCGTATGTATGTGTATGTGTTTGTTTGTGTGTGGTGTATGTGTGTGTGTGTGTGTGTGTGTGTGTGTGTGTGTGTGTGTGTGTATGTGTGTGTGTGTGTGTGTGTGTGTGTGTGTGTGTGTGTGTGTGTGTGTGTGTGTGCGTGTGCGCGCGCGCGTGCGTGTGTGTGTGTGTGTGTGTGTGTGTGTGTGTGTGTGATACACCTTGTAAGTGAAAAAGTAAAGGAAACTAATTTAAATCAGTATTTTTTTAATTCCCTGTTGCTTAGAGTTACTGCAAAAATACTATTCTAATCGAAACGCAAAACTGCTGCAATTAGGCCGAATCTTTCATTAGTTTTGCACAATGAAATAAAAAACGTTACCTCTCATGTGGAAAAAGCACAGGAAGAAACCAGTTGTCTCCCCATCACCCTCTCCCTGGTTTTGCTGCAGACCTATTACTTCCCTTTAAAACTGCTCAAATATGCCACGTGGGCTCTTTGCCTCCACCTGTCGAACAACACTCAAGCTCCAAATACAAAACTCACACAATACTTGTATAAAATACCGTCGTAATACACACACACACACACACACGTACACTCACTCTTCTTTCTCTATCTCTCCCTCACACCACACTCACTCAAACACTATAATGACTTTGTCGATTTATACGGATAAAAGAAGAAACTGGAATGAGTCCAAGCTTTTGCGTATAAAAGAAACGTAACGAATTATGAGTGTTTTGCAAAAGAGCGATGAATGTTGTTATCTTTCTTAAACGTTATTTATATAATCTTATTTCAATTTGTATTCGTTCTCTGACAATAAAATTTAATTAAATAGTATTTTCGTTTAGTATAATTAAATAGCATAAAGTAGGAATTATGTAAATATATATATATAGGCTATATATAGCATGTTCTTGAACAATTTTTATAGTTTTATTACATCAATATACTTTTTTATATTCCCCCCCATGTCACATTATAGACCTATATTACATTGTGTAAAGACTTGTTGGCCTGCAACGAAAACCCCAAGAACGCACTAAATATGATAAAAAGGGAAAGGGTGATGTAACATGTTATTGTAATGGATGTAATTACTTGTAATAGATTTGTAGTGTGAGTGTGTGTGTGTGTGTGTGTGTGTGTGTGTGTGTGTGTGTGTGTGTGTGTGTGTGTGTGTGTGTGTGTGTGTGTGTGTACATAATTTCCCCAACTATTTTTTTTTTAATATTTTGTCCCGTTTCAGTCGCTTCCAAGCGAGATTGTAAAAGGTAACGTCTGTATATTTTATCCATACATTGCAGAACACCCTGATCCATCCCCTGGGATAGGATCGTAACATTAGCGGGTAGAAATGAAGCACGGATATCATAAGATCTTCATTGGGATGCGACGGTGCATTGTCTAACAGTTATTAATTTTAATTTTTTTGTCATATAAATATAATAGGCTGAAATAAAAATAGGCTCGAATTTAACGGAACTTCGGAAAATCGTGAGTCGGATTTTCGATTGTCTACTGTAGGCCTATACGCACACAAATTTTCGAAAACTAATTATGTCGATTTTTCGGGAAATATTAACTTTGTCCATTGCATTCCTGAGGTAAAACTCCCTAAATCCCAATTTTGTTGAATATCCTTAGAGTAGTTTCTGAGAAAAAATTTACAAATACATATAGTGCCTATATGTCCTATACAGTTTTTCGATGACTGATGTTGAAAACTGATGATGACTAATTTTCACCAAGTGTTGACTTAGTATGTTGGATTACTGAAATTAAAAATCCTCTATATAGGCCTACCAATTTTTGTGAAAATACTTTGAATAATTTCCGAGAAAGATTTACAAATACATACAGGGTATTATAATCGAAAACTGATTATAACGATTTTACAGCAACATTTTCATTTAGCCCATTTGATTTCTGATGGTTAAAAACCACCTATGTAGGCCTACCATTTTTGGTGAAAATCCTTAGAACAGTTTCCGAGAATAAAATTACAAACTCATAGGGCCTATATAGCCTACTTCAGAAGATCTATTTTAGAGTAGGTATAGTTTTACTTCTGAAAAAAGTATCCAACAGCAGAACAAAAATGCGAATATCCTAGGAAGTATTCCTAGTAAATAGCTATCTTAGCAACCTATTTAGCCCGAATAAAAATGTTGTTGAATAAAATTGTTGCACAACTTAAAAATATCTTATCCAAATATTTAACGTGTGCCTATTGATCTATTTCCGAATAGATAATATTCTGTACGTACGTGTGTTACAGGAAATTATAAACAGTACGAAAGTGTAAGACTTATAAATATATTTCCCACAACAGTTTTACATTATTGGTAAATAACCAACAATGCCATTTAGAAAGTAATTTAGTACAAAATTTAGTAAGCCTTGTAATTTGTTTTCTAGCAGACTGAATTTTATGTGTTGTAGAATTAGTTCTTCATATAAACACATACGAGTTTTTGAAATGATTAAAATTTAAGTACATAACAAATACATTTGTAAGGTCCCACTTACTAAAGAACAGTGGTTTCAAAACTTAAGAAACATATTAGGCTGTACTATAGGGGATAGGTAGCAATATAACATCACTGTCAATATAATCTATTAAAAAAAGGGACTTGGTGTAATCGGATAGAAACATTTCAGATTCTAACAGTTGCTCGTTTCGTTCTGAAAGTAATTACTCCCTCTAACCCAGGGGTTACCAAATTTTTTGTCACTAGACTCCCTCCTTTTGATTTCAAAACCTCCCACTTTACACCATCAATAAATGGTAAGGGTTATGGGCTTTAGGAAATGAAGATGATATAAAAAAATCATCCTAAATCCTAATTTATTTTTGTAACAATTTTGTTACATCATTGTTTCTCCTGAGGGTGCTAATATATCACTATTTATTGGCGAAAAGTTTTGAATAATATAAAAATTTAAACTATTCTTGAATTTTAAACACTTCTATTAAGTAATTATATATACTGTATATATATATATATATTTAATTATATATATACATATATTTATATATATTAAAATCCTTAAATATTTTTCAAATACTAAAAAATAAATAATCCACAGTTTATTTCTCTTCCTGAATTCATGCGAACTTTATGCAAATATGAAAGAATTATTATAGTCTATTAGATGTAGGAACACACAAAAAAAATTTTGTTTTATACAATCAATGTTATTTGTCACAAAATGTATTATTGCTTAAAACAAAACAAACAAAAATCTAATTTTGACTGTGTAAAGTACATCTCTCTAAACAAAGAGACCTATTGGCTTTGATGCAGCGTTGTGTTCAGTAATTCAATTAACTGAGCACTTAAAAACATGTTCTCATTGGAAATGGAAAGGTTTTTTAGTAGATTATGATTGTCTGCGAATGTAGATTTCCAATGTAAAACCTTTACCCTCGACTCATCTCTGTATCTTACACGGGATACACCTCTGTATCTTGTTATACCAGCAAGCGCATAAGGATTTTAGTACAAGAACAATTTAAGGTCAGTTTTAAGGTCAAGATAAGCTTAATGCCCGTCTTTCTAGTCTTTTAAGGGTCAAGTTTTATATCTGAGAGCAAGAAGCGTCCGATTTCTCACGCCAGCTTTTCCCCTGTCTTCAAGGGTCAATATAGACCTACGCCTATCTAAAGGGAGAACTGGTTCAGAAAGAAGACGGTAGACCTGCTTCAAAAGACGTTAGACCTGGTTCTTCGAGACTGAACCTGTCGGTGGCATAGAAAAGTAACCAAGACAATGGCACTTAAAATTATTTAATGTAAGATTTTTTAACTGGCCCTTGGGGGCTGCTGGCCTCGGTGAGAGGAGCCACTGGGTAGAGCAGCTCGTTGGTCATTTTCTAAAACATCGACCCTTGAATTTACGCTGACTCATAGAGTTGATCATCCCATTACGATTAACTCGAGTTTCGGAATGTAGCAGTAGTAGTGCTCTGCAACTACTATCAGTTAGTAGTTGCTAACCTCCGAGCGCGTCAACCTACACCGATTGCGAACAATTGTCGTGTTGGATGTGATAGCGTAGGACTTAATATATAGTTCAACGTTTTTTTTAGATACTGTAGATTTGTTAGTTTTTATAAGTTATTGACCTTACAGTTATGGAGCTAGGTTATTATATACGGACATAGCAGACATAAATTTAAAAATAGGGATTAGTGGTAAAGTCCTAAATAAACAAAGCTCTTTGAAGAGATCCAAACTTACAAACAAAAATTATTGTAGTAAGTAAACTTATCCGTGGACATCACTCGACTCCGTGGACAAGGTATGACCGTGGAGGTGAGGTCCACGGAGGTGAGTAAACCTAATATTTGCAAATGCTCTTCTTGACCTAAGGCCTATAAGGTTAAAAATCATCATTCTTACGATTTCCTTATAATTCATAAATATATCTTATCAATGAGAACAAATTTTGTAATACTCATCCTTACCTTTATTCTTTTGTCAATGGAGATGTGACGCTGATCTCGACAAACTTTATGTCTCATTCTTAAATAAATAACCAAGCAACAAACATCCAATAGAAAAACACGAAAGAAAGAATACTCTTGACTTGTTTCTCGGAGTTCTCTTTTCTCTCCCCTGAGGAATGCTGTGTCTGAAAACTCAATTACAGCAGTTTGTTATTTGAATCTTGACTTTATAATGACAGTGGTTGGTTGATGACTGATAGCTTTAGAGGCTTTTGTGTGTGTCATTGAAATTTACATTTTGCACAAGGTTGTTTGGTGCTGAAAAATTTTATAATTTTGACAATTGGTTGAACGGATTTGGTTTGGCTTTAATTTTGCTGAAACGAGGCTTTTAGGTGTTCGACCTTCATGGTGGCTCGTAGACGAGGCAGGGGTCGATTTCTGTGCCTCGGAGTCGGTGCTGGATCTGTGACTATTTCTGACGGATGGGAGGAGCGTTCTGCTAGATCTTAGGGGCATATGATCAGTTGGAGGATGAAATCCTCTAGTTGTGGGACGTTAAGTACCGCGGCTATCATAGTATTTTTCACATACCACGGGGGACTCGAGATTGTTCTGAACGTGACATTTTGGAAAGTGTGCAGCTTTCTCTTTTTAAGTGTCGCTCAGGAGCGAGTACCAAGCGGGAGCTGGGTAAGTGATGATGGTTCTGATGTACATTTTGTAAATAATCAGCCTGACTGATATATGTATGGGATCGGGTTCCCAGGTCCGTGAATGACAGGGAAAAGCCTATAGCGAGTGCCAATAGTCACTGGGATGGGGTTAAAAGTTGAGCTTGTTATCAAGCGTCACCCCTAGATACTTCACTGTGTGTTCCCATGCTATGTGATTGATACTGAGAAAGAGCTGTGCGACAGGACAGGCTCGTTTGCTAGTGAAGCAAACAACTTCTGTGTTGTTCGTATTTTTTACTGTGATCCTCCAAAGCCACGGTTGGAGCAGGTCGAGTTCTCTCTGAAGTGTTTCCCTCCATACGTAGACAGTGCTGCGAACAATGCTATGTGAAATGTCCCTGTTTTAGTATTGTCTATGGATTTGAGGGTAAAATTGGGGATAAACACATTTTATATATAGTGGCAGCCATAGGCAAATTAATTAAATTCTATAACATAACGTTCATAACGTTTATATTGTTCTTTTCAATAATGTAACTTATATTCAAAGCACTGTACATAGGCCTACTGTAGCCTAGTTTATATACTTTGTTTAATGCAGAACGGAAGGTTATAACCTCATTGAAGGGACAGTCCACGGAGGTGAGTTTCAAAAGGTTTACATTTTTTTCTGCCAATATTTCAAAATATTATTGAAATTAGGAAATATTACTCATTTAATTATTTCTTCTCACTTGAATTGCATATTTAAAAAACTTCTGAAAAAGAGTATTATAAAAGAATTGCTTAAGGGGGTTGAATAGATCTATTATTTTGAGAATGGCTCATTTCATTCGCTCTTAGATACAGCCTATAACATTTTTATCTTTTAAAATTAATAACTAAAAGAATTTTAAGTTGCCGATTAATGATTGCACGGTTGCATGGTTTAAGAACCTTGTTGCCGGTTAACGAAACTTTCCGGATAGTAGAACCTAACCTATATGCATTTGGCCTATATATATAGTACGTACAGTGGATAACGTTATGCTAACTAAATTTAAATGTACTGTTGAAATCCTACCTTTCGTATTTCTCTGAAAGCAATTACAAAATTTAGGTAAAAATTATTATTAAAAGCAAACGCACACGCACAAATAATGTTTTAAGAATAAATTAAAGAGAGAAAAGAAACTTATTGCTAAACAGCTTTTTCGTTCACACAACGTTAAAAACATGCGCCAGTAGACTTTACTATAGGCCTACAAAGACTAATGGTTTTATAAGGATTTTTAAAATTATCACGCAGTCCTATGCTTCACTACCTGATACGCGATGACAGATTTTTAGCAAATTTTAAACGAAGCTTCAAAACCTCCTGAGCCTTTGTAGCATTTCTCACCTTCAAAAAAACGTAACAGCATTGTAAAAGCTGTCCTAGCATTATTACACGAAACGATTACTTTTTCTAGAACTATTTCTTGGTTAGGTTGATTAATTAGGTTGGTACTATATTTCTGAAGAATTACATCTTGTAACAACGCAAAGATTACTTTACAGATTAGTTTTTTTCTTTTTTTATATATAAATGTGCCG
>JBAIZL010000009.1:21195681-21223181 GCA_036971475.1 Prosapia bicincta | reverse complement strand
CTTGGCGAAGACAAAGCAACCCAGGTAAAGTTTAGGGTGGCCAACATCTGTTGCTGTTGTAAACCAAAAATAGTACTGTTGCGGTAAATGTAAGCCGGAAACTAAGATGGAAATTGTTTTAAGATGTCTGGAAATTCAAAAATATTTGCTCAAATTTATACGCACAAATATATACTAATATTACGATAACTTTCTTGTCTAAATCATGGTAACTTTGGAAAGAAGTGCACTTAATTACTAGCTTTCAGAAAATTGTTATAGATATATAAGATTCACAAAATATTTGGTAGATAGTTCTCTTCACCCAGATTGAGTGTATATGTGCTTCAGGTATGCTATAATTCTCCTTAATTCTTAGTACCATGGGTATCCTTAGTCACACGCAATTCCACCTACCCTTATTTGCACGTTTTCATACAAGCGACGCCTATTTACTATCCCGATATAGATTCCGTCTACCTCAGGTATGTAACTACACACGTTAATTCCATGATCATACATCTGCAAAGGGACTGTACCTTAATCCATCTTATACTGCAATTTATTTTCAACTGTCATTATTACCTATTAAAACACATAATTTTTAAGTGTAGCCTATTCTGTTTATACCAAAACAAAACAAATAAAAACTCTTCCCTAGTTTATATAAAATCATTTTTCCATGCTACAACACTTTATAAATTTCCCAACTATATAAGACTTCTTCCTAATGGAAAATACTCCATATTTCTTATCAGATAATTACTATCAGCTCTGATATCGATAGAAGCTGCAGGCAATGGTAAAGAAGACAACCGCAGCAAAAACAACAGTTTCTTCTACCCTGACTGACTGACTTATTCAAAATCTTTTTTTTATTTAAAAGAGAAATGTACTCATATATATATATATATATATATATATATATATATATATATATTTGTAGCTTTGCAGCACTGTTTTCTTGTATTCACTTATCACTTTCACTATATCTACTTAAACAAAAATATTACTTGGTATTTATGCGAGTTTGATGGAGACAAGACCAGTCTTTGAAAGTTAACTCGCATAAATACCAAGTAAGATTCTGTTTAAGTAGCCTACATATAGTGAAAGTGATATATATATATATATATATATATATATATATATATATATATATATATATATTATTAATTCTCAGGTGAAATTATTTTTTCTTGGTAAATATATATGTTCAATTATATCCTAATGTAGCCACAGAACTATACCGTACTAAATGAGTTTTGAAAATGCTGATCCTGTTCATCAGTGAAAAGCTTTAGTTTGAAATAAATTTATGAAGTAAAATAAAATATTCTTTTTTATGAAAGTCTTTGTTTATCCATATATATATATATATATATATATATATATATATATATATATATATATATATAGAGAGAGAGAGAGAGAGAGAGAGAGAGAGAGAGAGAATGAACTAGAGAGAGAAAGGTAGATCTTGTTTTTAAATTTAAAGATTGAATTTTCCAGAGAATTTAATTGCTACGGTTTATAATTTTAATCATATATAATGAAATAAATACCTAAGTTTTTTGCAAAGTAATTTTTTAAAATTTAAGTCATGAGCCTATGTCATAATATTTTATGTAAACGTTTAAATTATACTAATATAAGAGAGACAAATTAACTTTATTCTTAAATTACTATGTATTTTCTGAACAACAAATTTAAACGATTTACCTTTGCTGGTTATATAACCTAAAAAACGTCAGTTTGGCCTCAGCTGGTGATAGTGTACTCTATAAGTCTATTAATACTCTATGTTTGTACTTCCTCAATGTAACACGCTCCTAAATTTACTTGCCTTCCTCTTGCTACAGGAAATAAAAGTGCTAAAAATAAGACTGTCAATTGCAATTAAACTAGTTCTTCAGCAATTGCTTTGATATTTTGCATAAGGTCAAATTTTAATGAAAGTTAAAAGTGTGTTAAAGTATTTACTCAACATTTTGTTTTTAAATAATTGGAATCTAATTTAGTTATATATGAATATATATATATATATATATATAAGCAGATATTTATATACGATCTAATTTTATAAGCAGATGTAATTTGTTATTTGTGAGAATGTGTTTGTAAATAGGAAAGATCGATCAATGTATTTATAAAGATTTAAATGCAATCTGAAGGGCACAATTTTATATAGGATTTTCAAAGTACAATAAAAAGTATAGGGGATCGATCATACCCTAAAATACGGAATATTGTCGACGTCTAGAAGGAACATTTTAGATGTCATTATTGATTGAAACTATCATATCTTTAAGTAAAGTACAGTATTTTAGTTTTTTACTATTTATTATGCTAAGATTAGGCATTAGTGTAAATAATTTGTAACTACTATTGCTTGTTATCATTTCTGCATTTCTCTTTACAAGGATAATATAAACAGCATGAAATTTCCTTTTTGGAGCACGAAGAAGATGGTTTAGAACAGTTTGTACATTTGCAGGGTAAAATCAAGGCTTGTGGAACTAATTTTTGTTTTCAAATCCTTTTGATATGTAAAGTAGTTTTTCAACAGGTACAGTTATAATTTTTAATAAGTAGCTGCAGTGTACTTTATAAGATTTCGATTGTTTCCAGGTAGGGCCTACTGTAATGTATCGCGCCCATTGTTTTGGATCTTTTACTTCTGAAAATGGTTTCTTTATTTTTTTTACTGATGGTAGGTATGTTACTGTAACGATATTAAACAATATATGATGGATTTGTTAAGATACTTTCTAGAACTTGGAGCCGTTGGTGGTCAGAAAAATCCTAGAAATTTTCGAAACTTAACGAAATGACATTTGGCATAGAATGAATTAGAGCAATACCATCCAGGTGTGCACTAGGTTATGAAACAGAAAGTCTTGTAAATGCTTGTGACATCTAGTTTCAGACTCAATTACATTAATTAAATCAGATCTCACACTTTTCTTCAATTAGCCATTTTTGCCTGCTAAACGTGAAGGGTAATCTAGATTTTCGTGTTTTAATAACTCTTCCAGCTCATACTTTCTTTGAGTCACTATCATTATAGATTAGATCACGTTTGTTACCACATTTTTCCTTTGGATTAGAATATGTTACATTTCCGAAAATGATGATATAATAAAAATGCTAATTCTATCATTTGGAGAGTCGATTCCTTTACTTTGCTATAGTTCGTTCTATACCAAATACCAATTTGAGCAGTTTCGAAAACTGGCCGTATTTCTTCGACCATCAACATTTCCAAATTCTAGAAAATATTTTAACAGCTCCATATACATTGCTTATCACCGTTACAGTAGCATATCCACATCAATAAAATATTCAGAAACAACTTTCAGAAGTAAAGAAAATTCACAATTATTGGTGAAGATCCACAACGAATTTACTAACTTTTCAAAACAAAGGGCGCGATACATTACAGTAGGCTCTAGCGATAAAACAACCGAAATCTTATAAAGTACGCTGCAGGCTACTTATTAAAATATATCTGTACCTTTTCGAAAAATAGTTTACATATCAAGGGGATTTAAAGACGAAAACGAATGCCAGAAACCTTCATTCACGAATGGTTCAATGTATATAATTTTTTGTAATGTATATTTACGAACGTACTAGTACACTCCAGTAGAAAAGTATAACGTTTCTGAGACTCCGCACCTAGCCCATTTTATTTTGAATATACATATATGTTTTTTTGTTAATAGGCTCCTATAATGGTAATCATTAAAAAGTTGCATTTGCAAGGAAAATAACAAATTAAAAGGCAGATCAAAGATGATAAAAGACAGTAGCCGATGCATGAACAAGAAGTATGTTTCCATAGGTCGATTGTTATTCGGAGTGAGATGTTTAAAATTTCAAACGATTAGTTTTAAATAACTGATAGGCGTACTAGTAGGAAACCTCCAAAACTCTAATGGACCACCCGTAGGTAACCGTCTATCATTTGACAAAAGATTAGTCGAAATCGTTATATAATTTTAACTGTGTGAATTCAGGTTTTGATGAATAAATCTCAGTAAATAACCTTTTCTCTCAAAATGTAAAATACTCAAGTTATTATTATAAGCATCATTTGACTCTAAGATATGGTTTGCATAGTTTAATTATCCATCCCTACAGTAGAACTATATACATGACCATACATGAGTTTCTTAAAAGACCGTCACGTATGTCGAATATCCAGTACATCTAGTATATCTTAGGCTTATACAAGAACATCATGACAGCTTATAGACTTCTGGTTCCAGAGAGTTATCTGTTCTTTATTTATTCTTCTCTATATATTTACCTATAGTTTTAAAAGCAATATTAGTTTCTGTTTGGCTAAAGAGAATAGTTAAATATCTCATTTTCAAATGGAACCGAAGTAATAAATACTGCTGATATGTGCACCATTTATTGTAGGTAGACAAACCTTGTTTAAAGCATAAGAACACAAAGGCAATATTTTCTTTGAAATATTGTCTAACAATGTGGGATTTTATTTATTGTTAACAGCAATTTGTTTTATAAAATTTAGTTCATTTCAAAAAATCTAAATCAGAAAGTGGAAGTTATCAAAAATAATCTTCATGTAATTGGTAAAGTCAATTTTAATGTAATTTAGGTTTTTGTAATTTTTAGTAATAGTTATGGTTTTCTTATCTAAGGAGGAGAAATATGTTGGGGGTTTAATGCCGCAAAAGATAATGTGATTGTTCTGCTGTGCTGTGGTGCTTACGGACTAATATTATCTCAATAGGACATGACTTAACGGTGATGGATTTTAAGACATTAACAATGATGGTGTCAAATATCTTTTAAAAAGTGCGAACCAAGATTTGACGGAAGAATACAGACGGAAGTACAGTGTAGCTGTAATTATTGTTAAAATACCTCTGAAGATGATTACTTTGTAGTCGAAATGTACATAAGGTTAAAATAAAATTTGTTGAATTTGTGGTGAGAGGTTGTTTTAATTAATATAAAAATTTTTAATGTGGAACGGAATCTTCTCCTTTCCATATACAGTTGATTTCAGTATTCACGGTTTCACTATTTTTTTTGAAATATTGTCTAACAATGTGGGATTTTATCCATTGTTAACAGCAATTTGTTTTATAAAATTTAGTTCTTTTCAAAAAATCTAAATCAGAAAGTGGAAGTTATCAAAAATAATCTTCATGTATTTGGTAAAGTCATTTTTAATGTATGTTAGGTTTTTGTATTTTTAGTAATAGTTATGGTTTTCGTATTTTTACGTATGACACAATTTGGATTACCATGTACTTAGGCCTCATAATGGAAGCAAATTAATTTCCGAAAGGTCATCATTATCATAATTTTTAAATGTTTTAAATGTTTATCGAAATATAATTTCAGATTTGTTTCTTAGGTGTTGGTGTTAGGTTATTGGTCGTAACTCACTGCACTTTTCAAAGATTATTGTTGTCGTTTGATGACAGAATTTCGACACTTGACAAACTGTCCGTCCCACTATAGGTATACGAAATATTACATTTTATCCTTGAAAATTCTTTATTTACTTCTGTAATAGTATTTATTTTATGAATTTATTGAATGAAAGCAAGTTGTTTGTATTGTTTCCGTCCATCTAGTAGGAGTCCCATGTGCATTCTTCTTTGGAATATCTCAGTGTCTTTCTAGTCCTCAGTGTCAGCGTTCTTCTTCTTAATCGCTTGATTTATAAACCGTAACAATTTGGTTGGCACCGAAATTTTGCTAATCAATTATGTGCAAAATAACATTAAAAAAACACTACTATACCGCTTTACTCTTTCTACAGCCTTCCGTCAAATTAATACTTAAGATCTAGTACTCCTACTGATATTAGTTGTTGCAACATTGTTGTTTCTCCTTATCTATGAAAATAAATAACCGGACCAGTTCCTTCGGCTCGAAATTTTACACTAACTTGTCGAGATTTCTTCTGTTTGTTTTAAACTATTAAACAATGAACAAAAAGTAAAACCTTAGAGAGGTCATAGTACAAAGCCCTTAGGGTCCTACTGTGAAATTTAATTTGGTTTTTACAACTACTCTTAAATATTCTTTATAGAATCTGGAGTACGGCCTTTTAGTCCGCTACCTATGAAGGCTACATTCAAATACAGTTATTGCTATATTGAGAACATAAATCAAGTATTTGATTTGTTTTGTAAAATTTACTAATCTGTAAAGGCTTTTGACATTGAGACGATCACAGACATTAAAAAAAACATTCGGATGGACGTATTTCCAAAAGTACTTTCACAAATAATAAGAAAGGCGTTAACAGGTGACAAAAGACAAAGACAGGTAAAGGGTGGGAGTGGGGAAACACCTGTTGTCCAGTTTAACAAATATTTTAGTTACTATATTGGGTTGAGAGTCATAGACTAACGACAGTGAGTTAGGTAGTGACCGGAATAATTATATTTCAGAATAGTAGATTCCTCATTTGTAACAGTGAACATAATATCGGAAAGTATAAAATGGACAACGTCATCGGTTTATCAAGTGAATAATGTATGCCAGAGGTTCTAGATTTAATCATTAAAGACGACGATGATACGCCGTAAAGTTAAAGCGAGTTACCAAGCCCGGTTTAATATAAACTGAATTTAACAGTGTACTGTTGCGTGAGAAATTAGTTGACTTAGTTATAAGTGACTGTGTAATTGCTATATGGATAAATCATCTGTGTTGTAGCATATAAGTGATATCAGACTCTCAAGGTAAAGGCTTGATTATTTTCCTTTAAACTACATTTTTCTAGTTTTTAAATGTTATAATAAGCCAATAAGTTTGATGAAATTATTTTAATCAATTCATTTGTTCTATGTTTAAATATTTAACTGAGGTTTACACAGCAATAAATTTGTTTATAATTTTATATTTTGTAGGACATTTAGGCATTTAGCAAACTACACATTTCAATTTAAAAAATATTATTTATGTTTCAATAAAAACAATTAATTAACTAACAACCACAAGTAGGCCTACACTCCTTGATGTTATAAAACATTCTCAATGTATTTATAGTACTGGGTTAATAGTATTACATAATAATATGCTTAAATAACGTTACGGCTACTTACAGATTATTAACATAAAAAAATCCTACATAAATTATTTTTCATATGTGTAGTCTATATCCATAGGAAGGTAATTTATTTTGCTGATGAAAATGTCGTTCTGAGTAAATGAAAACACAGTGGGAGATAGGCTACGAGAAAATCAATATAGTATTACTGTGATTTTTTTATTGTTCTCAGTAGTAAATAGTTTAAAGAGCCTAAACAGAAATTATAGAATAGAAAATTTACGAAAACAAATATAAGTGGTACTAAATATGAAATAGAAAACAATAATAATATTCAGATAAAGTTATTAAACTATAAACGTACATTTTCAATAACCTATAAGATAAACCTTTTCGCAACATACTATAAATATCTATTTTAACGATTAACTACTTACTTAACTTAATAAAATATTCTTGAAAACTGTCGAATTTAATTATTCACAAATTGTGGTATAAAATTTTATTTTTTTGCACACAAATAAATGATAAAAAATGTATCTAAATACGACAGGAGTGTAATGTAAAAGACAGTAATTAACTTTTGCACAGCTAAAAAGATTACAAACAATAAAAGTGTTTTAAATACTACATGATAAAACTTGTAAAATAACTAATTAAAAAAATAATATTTACATTAGAGACATAATCCTACATATTCAAGTTATAAAATGATACATTGATTATATATAACAGGGCAGCTAAATTATAAGAAAAGAAGTGACGTAAACTATAGTACATTCAAATTTTAAATATTATATATTTTGAAATTGAAAAGTTAAAATTGTTACAATGTTTGACAGAATTTAGTTAGAAGGAATATTAGTAGCCTTATATTAAATATTTAGTAAACAATATTTTTAATACATAATTACAAAAACTTTTAAAACTACAGTAAGTAAATGATTAAAACGCTCTTTGTATTCTTTAAGCTTCTTCAAAAATATATAGAAAGCAAAAATAATATTTAGTTTATAATTTTTAAAATATTGTTAAATCCTGTTCTTTACAAAATATTTTATATCTGTCCACTTCCTTGCTGAAAGAACATCGTATTTTGCTATACAAGCGACACAAGATTCTTTACCAGGAATTATGCCAAGTAATATTTCTTTATTGAATTCCTTAATGACAGCTTTTTTCTCAGAATCTGACCAAATTCTTTTCAAACATTTCTTTTTTCTGTAAACTGGTTTTATTTTTAATTCATTTTCCTCGACACTTTTATCAATGAATATTTCCGCATTAACTTTATTAGGAATTTGTTCCAAATTATTATCCTGTTGGGACACGTGATTGTCATTCTTGATATCTGTTACGTTCCGATCGAGAATTCGCATTAAAAATTGAGACACTTTAGCAGTTTGGAAAGTGGCTTCTGGAAGCTTGTAATGTTCTCTGTGGGTTTTAATGTCATGGCCTAAGAAAGTTGCTAACTGTTCTATATCAATTTCGGATAACCCACAAACAGCTGATAAGGTTGCAACTTCCTTTCGTAAAGATGTTGTGGTAATTTTTTTGGGATGTTTTGTTCCGGCTTTTGTCCTAAATTCCCTTATTACATCAGATCCCCTGTAGAACGAATTTGCCGTTCCGGGAATGGCAAACAAAAAGGGATTTTCTTTTAGAACTCCAACTCTTAATCTTATGTTTAAAATTGTTTCAGTCATTTCCTTCATGCTTGGTGTAAGTAAAATTGGGATTCTACGTCCCCTCTTACCTCGCGTTTCAATCCTAGAAAATGCTTTCACAATTTCTTGTTCGCTGGTCGGCAGGCTTTTCAAAACGTCGGCGTGCAATGGTTCCGTATTTCTTTCCTTATAGGATGAGACGGTTAACCTGTGTGCGTCACCTGAACGTTTCCTATTGAAAATAATTATAGAAATAAGAGCCATTTTAGTTAAGCTGATATAATTAATAGTTGATACTTCATTTCTAATATTATTCATTACTTTAATTTTTTCCGACTCCATCAACTCCTTTATTTTTTTCATGTCATCTGAATCAGGGAGCTCATCTCCTCGGTTAAATCGGGCTTCGTAAAGTGTAGTAAGTGCTTTAGATGCAATTTTTGACGGCCATTCTTCATTATAAATCACTAAGAAATTGTCTATATTATTCCGGGTTTTTCATCATTATTTTTAATAGAATTTTTTTGGCAAATTGCTGCACATTTTAAAATATTTTCGCCAGTTTTTTTTGCGAGACTTGGAATTTTAAAAGTATTAACTACTTCATTAAATTGCCCTAAAGTTTTTGTTGCAGTAACAATTTTGTCAAATATTTCTGGCCTAAATACGTCACTTAAGTGTAATAAGTCTCGGTCTATTTTTTTCATTTCTATTAAAAATCTTGCTATTTCTCGAAGTTTGTTTCTTATGTAATGCTTATGCTGAGGAAGGTGGACATATTTTTCATACATTTCTGCTCCATATAGCAGGATTATATGGTCAGAACATATCACATTAAAAATGTCGTCTTCTATCATTCCAGTTAAATCCACTTCAGTGGATGGTAGCATATGTTCTGCATTTTTAGCGACTGCTTGTTTTATTTTTTTGCGAATAACTGGTACGTCCAGATCTGCAAGTATTACTTCCAATTCTAAGTTGACATTTTTTATAATGCCTATAAAGCGTCTTTTTATTGAAATATTTGTTGCAAAGTAAGCAGGGAACTAATTTTGAAGGTGACGGAGGTTCGGCCTGTCTTCGTTGAGGAATTATTGTTCCTTTCTTTTCTTCAATTACTGTATTGTTGTGAATATAATTTCCGCTACTTCTTAATCTGTCTAAAATTTTTGTTCGTTCAAAACTAAAAGGAGCTAGACTCATAAAAGCTATAACTTCTTCTTCTCTACTGTGCTTTTGTTCGAAATGTCTAGGCAGTTTTGTAACAAGTTTTTTGCAGTAAATGCAACATTGTCTCTTGTCCCACTTTCTAATTCCACCCTTATTATTGGTACAAGCAATATTTAGAGGCGACTCTTGTAAAGAACATTTCTCCTCAGGTTCCCTAATAGATTGGTTGATTTTAGTTGGTGTTATAAAAGGCTGCTGATTATCACGTCGAAAGCTATTTTCTAGTTTCAAATTATTGCCTTCTTTAATTTCAGAAAACTGATTTAGACCATTAAATGATTCATTTAGCACAGTTATAGTTTGGGTTTCGTCCAAATTTTCATAACTGCCAGCTTTGTTTATAGCAGCGTTGTCATATATAAAGGGGCTTTCAGATGAAGCAATGTCTGTTTTGTTTAGTATTACATTTTTAACTTTATTTATAATAGGACTTTCTACAAAAACATTTTTACGTTCAAAATTATTTGTGGACAAATTTAAATCTTCAACGGATAATAAATTAATTTGATAATTAGTAGATATATGATCAGCTTCTGAGACGTTGGAATATTTTATCACATTCGGTAAATTTTTATTTTCGAAATTTTGTTGTAATTCTATCATGTCTGTTGACTTATCAGCATGAAGATCTAACTTAGGATTTATTCCTACTGCAGGAGAATTTTGTAAATGTAGATAGTTATTATCCACCTCGTCTACATTATTCCGGCATTTTTCATTAGAGTCTTTTAATGATAGAGTATTTGAACATTTTCCATATTTGGTGGCTTTGTAAGAGAAATGCCTTTTTCTTGTAGGTTGGGATGAAGCAGTAGGAGTTTCGTTTTTGGTTTGGAATTTCTTGGAAGCTGTGAAACGTAACAAATTATAATTAAATAGAAATTTAAAATACAGGTTTAATAATATGGTAAATATGTTCAACTTTGGTATAAATGATAAGTATAAATGATAAAGGTCGCATCGATATTGGAACTTGTTTGATAGGCCTAAAATAACAAAATTTAATAAATATGTTTTAGTTTAAAATATCGAATGCATTTTGTTTACGATAGACTATCTATAATGTATATTATAATGATGATGTACACTATTATAGTGTAGGATATATTTAATTTTTAAATAGTATACACTAAATATTATAATGATTTCTTGAGCAACTGTGGCCTATGTTATAATATTTTATATAATAAACTCAATTACCACAAAATAACTTTATTTATTCACTTTATGTACATTTCAGTTACAAGGTAACCATCTTCAGAAGTACTGAACAAAGAATTAATTTAATTTAAAACGTAACATATATAGCAATAAAATATTGAGGTTATAAATTGTGACAAAGGGCCTATTCCTAATTCAGTTTTATATTCTTTGATTAATTAAATTAAAAATCAGCTGATTTTAAGTGACAATGTTTAAGACAAAATAAGAATTAAATTTATAATCTCAATATTGTATTGCTATAAATGTTACGTTTTAAATTAAACTAATTCTTTGTTCACTACTTCTGAAGATGGTTACCTTGTAACTGAAATGTACATAAAGTGAATAAATAAAGTTATTTTGTGGTTATTGGGTTTATTATATAAAATATTACTAAATATTATCATGAATATTTTGGTAACTAATATTAATGTGAAACACTTACGTAATTTTAAAATGCGTGCAGGATACCAGTGACCATCTTTCCATTTTACCATCCTTATATCTCCCGTTAGTAAAGATGAACTGTCTTTTATATTTGCTATTGAAGTGGTATATTTAACTTTATCCTTATAGATAACTTTAACCCTGTTACCATCTGAAAAGAAGTAATAAAAATATTTCCAAATTAGTGAAGTTTCAATTTTTATTTCATATATTTCAATCATCATCGGTTGATTTTGATGTAGGCTGGATAAGAGAAAACGTTAATTAAGGCAAACGTTGAAACAATAGATATTTTTAGGAAAAATACTTTTTAAATAATAAAAATTATTAAAAATTTTGAATAATTGAAATAAATTTTGCTTGCTTTGATATGATTGCAAAAGCCTACTCGCCAGGATAAACCAATCAAGATTCTCGTTATATAATCCCTAACTCATAATTGTATGCGCAACTTTGAATATATATTTCAATACTGTTTAATACATATTTATATATGCATTTTTTATAATACGTATTTACACTCACCTATACTTAAAATTGTTGCAGGGTAATAAAACCCATCTCGCCATTTTACCTTTCTCTTATCTCCAACTTTAAGACTTGTTTTGTTTTTCACTTTTGATAAAGAACAAGAGTACTTAGTATAGTCCTCTATGAACATAACAATTACTTTATCCTCGTATTCTGAAAAGGGAATATACAAATTATATGAGTGGTATAGGAGTTATAAATAAAGTAGTATGTATAAGTATAATTTTACTTGAACTTAATAGAGTAACAAGACACCATGACACAAACGAAACTTATATATATGGTTGAATACTATTTCCATAAACAAGAATATATATTTTTTTATTTTACCTAATACACTTTTACTATGTTAAATTCGTGAAGCTTTTCGATGATTTGCAGCATCAGCATTCTCAAACTTATAAGTACCACATAGTTCCATGACTAAATTTTTACTGTCCAAAATACTTATAAGTTTCAGAATGCTTGTGCTCCAAATCATCGAAAAGCTTCACGTATATAAGATAATAAAACGTATCAGGACAATTAAAAAATTATAAATTCTTGTTTATGAAAGTAGTATCAAAACATAGGCTATATATTTAACCCTATAATAATAGGGAAAATAAATTTTATACAAGGAATACAATATATATATTATAAAAAACACTGGATTCATTAGGCTGAAATTTTATATGGGCATTCTTAGAGTCCCTATTTAAAAAAATTTTATTTTTTTATTTTTCTTTAGAAATTCTATCAGAGCACCACTCCAGTGGCCTTGAAAACTCTCTTAACACTCAATTATTTATACACCATTATATACTTAGCTTCATCAGCTGGTAGTAAATGTGTTACTAACACATGTATCACATGTAAAAGTTACTTTTAAACACAATTAAACAGTTCATAGTAACTGTTTGTTGTTATTCTTACTTCAAGGCTTGTTATACTTTCCAAATGTCATGTTACAAGCAGAAGCTATTCCTTCTCTTGGTTTCTCAAGATAGTAATCGGTAAGTTTATAGTTTGATATATTTATTGAGATTTAATTTCAGTAAGTTAAATTCAACCCAAATACCCATACAAATTAAACCAATACAAATATAAGTCAACCCCGTACGAAGAACGATACTCTGGGCCAGATTAACCATTTTTAGAAAAATCTTTATTTATGAAAATAAAGAATACATAAAGACAATAATTTTTTTAACTGATTTATCCCCTAATACTTCATTTCTATTATATTTTGCATTAAAGACAAATGCAAAATATGTAATGCAAAATACAAAAATCTAAAAAAACTGTGTTTCTTATTTTTCATGACTATTAAATTTTGAATAGTGCATATCAAACATGATATTGCTTAAATCCTAAAATATATTTACTGTTTATAATAAAAGTAGGATAGTACAATATATTATTTTACGGACTTATAGTTTAATTGGTTTAAATAGCCTCTATTTCTATTCACTCATAATAAATGTGTTTCCATATTATTAAACTTGATTCTATTTAATTACCTATTTCATACAAAACATGGTGAGTTAGTTTATGATATTCCAATGCCACAACTCACATTTCCTAACACTTCAAATAATTATCATTTTAAATGTAGACGTAGGCAATATGTTTCTAATAGTAGTCTATGTTAAAATAGGAATTATGTTGGAAATAATTGAAAAATGTTTCACAACACACCTGTTCCAAATTTAACTACTAAATAGAATGTTGTGTATGTTTATGTAATATTATGTGAAGTCTTCTTACAACATGCACAATATTCAATTAACATTCACTTATTTACCGTGATATTTGATCTGGTCCTTTTTTTTAGTATCCTGTGGGTTTTCATAAAGAGGACCACTTTCCAAGAATTTCATCTTTTTATATTATTTGATTTCACCTGTAATTTAGCATTCAGAAATGTTAAAAATAGTCCCTTAGTTGGTTCTTTCACTAATGTATAAGCAGTTAGTTAATTAAGAATTGCAATGAACTTTATATGATGTCTGTAAATAACTGTTTAATGTGTTTAAGGTAAATGACATATCACACACCAATTCATGATAATACAAATACACGCTACTTTTCGATTTTCTACCCAAAAATCCTTTTCAATAGCTAAAACTTTATCATTATAATACTAAACAATAATTTACAGTTTTTGACATTCATAAACAATACTTTTAAAACAATAAAATCCAATATTTCAATAATCTTACAATTCAAACTGCACTACTAGGCAAGTCAAAATTTTGATCACAACTAATGTAGACATATCACAGATACATACTCAAACTCTTCCATACTTATTAATATCAGAGGCACAATTTTAACACTAAACAACTGCAATCGTTATAATATATACAATACCTAGGTACATCCAAAAGTATATACAAAAATGTTGAATTTCACTTATATTTTCCCTACTATAAAGTTTCATATGAAGATGGAAAATCATTTCATTCTATCATTTTATTCAATGAATTTCTTTAAATATATATATATATATATATATATATATATATATATATACACACTACATTTTAGCAAAATTCCTCTTTTTACAATCTATTTCCTTATGTAAAATATCTATAATATCCCAATATATTTAATGTTCAGTAATAAATTTTTTATTGTGTTCACATATAAAGTAATAATATTTTTTTATCATATTTTATGATTTTTATGATCATTCATTCTCGTTTCTAAACGTCTACCAGTTTGTCCTACATAACACATATCTCACTCTTTGCAATTAAATTAACCCTATATAGAATTAGAATTATATTTAATAGTTTAATATTCTCATTATTATATTGATAACTGATGTCAGTTTCTTCCGCACGCACGGACATTCACCCTGACGACCACAGAGAATTAGGACAGACCGAGACCGACCGTATTTCCGCTCCATTGGTCATTTAGTGGTAACTTCTAACAAAACTCTAACTTTTTAAATTGTAATTTTAACTAAAAATAGTTAGTAAATATTGATTCTACTTAGAATTACAAGAAAAATGATACCAAACAACCCATTTTTACTTTAGTAGTTATTAGTCACAATGACGTATTACATTGCCAATACAGTAACACAATTTTATTTCATGTTATCACCTCATGTACAGTGACAATAAATTTTACATTGTTTGGTATCAATTTTCTCGTTAATGATGTGCAGAGTTAATTGATGCTAAACCTTCTGAGGCGTGTTATCAAATTAAAAAAAATATAGTTTGATCAAGGAAGCACCCCTGACTAATAAACAGAGCTCCGGAAGGAATTCTTCCTTTTTTATAAAACTGAGAAAGTTGAGAAACCGGGGCTATTCTACTATACTGAATACTGATATACTATATTATAAAGTAATTGTACTCTATAGATACATAAAAACCATACCTTGATAAGATGAATAGTATCTTGTGCGATGAAAAAACTTTTCAAAAATAAGACAATGGTTCTACTAATAAAATAAGAAACATAATTTTTAATTTATTTAATACATTTTCTAAAACAGGTTATAGGATTGTTATAAAAAATCAGCCTAAAGTTTCTAATAGTATGAACTGTGCTGAAGAAAGGTTACGTTTCACATATGAAATTGAGAGGAATTATGAATTAAACTTTTTTCAACTTTTATTTATAAAGCAAGATAATGATAAGCTTTTATTAGATTTTTATAAAAATAATACGTTTTCAGGAATATATGTAATTTTTGTGTCTCCACATTTTAGTCAAGTAAAAATAGTAGTCATAAAAAATCTTTCTTATAAGATTTTAACGTTATCTGATCCACCGTTTCATCTAAACAATTTCTAGCTATGAAAAATTATTTAATTTTGAATAATAATCCTAAACGTTTCATTCATAAATATTATAAAGATCAAATTAAAAAATTCAATTTTAAAGACGGAAATAAAAAATGTGTTAAGATGTAGTAGATAAAAAGACGTTTTGTTAACCTAATTTGTTTAAATAATTTACTAAAAGGTTAGGTCAAATGTTAAGGAAAATATATGAATTAAATATAATGTGTATATTTCCTTTTAAACCTAATAATATTATTAGAAAAGACAAATATAGTTACAATGAAAATATTGGAAAGAAACCCCAATACCACAAAAATAATAAAAAATACCAAATAAAACAAGTTACTTAGGTTAAACCCTTATGTACAATTCGATGACCATGTCATCATCATCAGATGGTCCTATTACAAAATTACAATCTAGCAAACAAAAAGTTACAAACTAGAGTGATTAGTTACATTCTATTTTCTAACTTCTTGTATGCTAGAATGTAATTTTGTAATAAGACCCTCTGATGATGATAACAAGGTAATCATAATGTACATAACAGTTTAATCTGAAATAACTTGCTTTATTTGGTATTTTTTATTACTTTTGTGGTATTGGGGTTTCGTTCCAATATTTTTAACATATTGTACCACTGTACTCTTGATATTGTATACCAAAAATAGTTGCAAAAAATTACAAATAAAAAAGTGTTTTATATAAGGTTAATTTAATTGCAAAGAGTGTGATATGTGTTATGTAGGACTTTTAGAAATGAGGACGAATGATCATAAAATATGATGAAAATTATTATAACTTTATTTGTGAAAACATTAAAAATATTAATGAGTGAAAATGAAATTCACTGAGACATAATAGATATTTTTCATAAGAAAAGAGATTGTACAAAAAAATAATTTTGCTGAAATGTAGTATATAAAAAAATTAGGAAGAAATTCATTGAAAAATATGACAGAATGAAATGACTTTCCATCTTCATATGAAACTTTAGTAAGAAAAATAGAAGTGAAATTTAACATTTTTGTATATACTTTTGGATGTACCTAGGTATTGTATGTATTATAACGATTGCAGTTGTTTAGTGTTAAAATTGTGCCTCTGATATTAATAAGTATGGACGGGTTTGAGTATGTATTCGTGATTTGTCTACATTTGTAGTATGGAAAATAGTATAGATTTAAAAAATAAGATTAGAAATATAGCAGTACCAGAACATCACATTATAACTTCTCTAGATATCGTTTCTACGTATCCCAGTATACCATTTGAAATATAGTAGTAGCAAAGTGCTAGTGCCCCTGAATGCCAGGTAGTCTCACTCACACTAAGACAGATTAGGACGGGCCGCATTTCTTCCGGCGCTCTGTTTATTAGTCATTTAGTGGTGCTTTCTTGATCAAACTATTGTTTTAAATTTGATAACACGCCTCAGAAGGTTTAGCATCAATTAACTCTGCACATCATTAACCAGAAAATAGATACCAAACAATGTAAAATTTATTGTCACTGTACATGAGGTGATAACATGAAATAAAATTGTGTTACTGTATTGGCAATGTAATACGTCATTGTGACTAATAACTACTAAAGTAAAAATGGGTTGTTTGGTATTATTTTTCTTGTAATTCTAAGTAGAATCAATATTTACTAACTATTTTTAGTTAAAATTACAATTTAAAAAGTTAGAGTTTTGTTAGAAGGTACCACTAAATGACCAATGGAGCGGAAATACGGTCGGTCTCGGTCTGTCCTAATTCTCTGTGGTCGTCAGGGTGAATGTCCGTGCGTGCGGAAGAAACTGACATCAGTTATCAATATAATAATGAGAATATTAAACTATTAAATATAATTCTAATTCTATATAGGGTTAATTTAATTGCAAAGAGTGAGATATGTGTTATGCAGGAAAAACTGGTAGACGTTTAGAAACGAGAATGAATGATCATAAAAATCATAAAATATGATAAAAAAATATTATTACTTTATATGTGAACACAATAAAAAATTTATTACTGAACATTAGATATACTGGGATATTATAGATATTTTACATATGGAAAGAGATTGTAAAAAGAGGAATTTTGCTAAATTGTAGTGTGTATATATATGTATAAAGAAATTCATTGAATAAAATGATAGAATGAAATGATTTTCTATCTTCATATGAAACTTTATAGTATGAAAAATATAAGTGAAATTCAACATTTTTGTATATACTTTTGGATGTACCTAGGTATTGTATGTATTATAACGATTGCAGTTGTTTAGTGTTAAAATTGTGCCTCTGATATTAATAAGTATGGAAGAGTTTGAGTATGTATCTGTGATATGTCTACATTTGTTGTGATCAAAATTTTGACTTGTCTAGTAGTGTAATTCGAATTGTATATGTTATTTATTAAGATTAATGAAATATTTGTATAGAAAATCAAAAACA
Organism: Prosapia bicincta; assembly: GCA_036971475.1. NCBI lineage: Eukaryota > Metazoa > Arthropoda > Insecta > Hemiptera > Cercopidae > Prosapia > Prosapia bicincta. The sequence continues at coordinate 21,204,836 of JBAIZL010000009.1, read as the reverse complement.
ACAGTGCATTTTATTAGTATAAATTGTTATGTGATCCGTCAATAACTTTAAAGAAATTTTAATAAAGTTGTAATTTACTTAAAATAATCTAGTGACTTTTGATTTAAACTATTTGCTTCTACATTAAGATATAATCTACTCATTCTTACAGAAGTGAAATTACCTTGTCCTTACTGATATTATTCCAGATGTAGGCCTATTGTTAGCGTAAGAAGTGGTTCGGAATCCTCCTGTATTCGATCGGATCGATTCGATGCACCTTAACGGACTGCGTCTCTTGACGATGCGTTCCTTGAAGAGTTGAAAGTGCGTTCGTATCCCCGTGACTTTAGTTTTTATACGTACATGGAAATAATGTTATGTATCCCCCTTGAGTGTTCAACCAATCGGTCGTAGCGTCACCATTTCCAAGAGCCAATCACGTTTCCTGCTATTTCGCGCAATTTTTAACTATCTCATTGCTTCCAATGTCCTTGAAAGATCTTTCACCCTGTTAAACTGCACCCTTAGAATTCGTTGCCCCGGAAGACTTGTAGTTGCCGCAATGCTTTCGTGGGGTGCCATAAAACATTTTCTATGGTGTAAGCCAAGCCATCTGGTGTCAGTACTTTAAAATCGCCAAGAGAAACTCTGTTCTTTTGAAATAAAATATTGCATGCCATCAAGTTCCCACACCCGTAAAGTTAAATGTGCTTTTGCAAATGTGTTACAGAAACCTACCCAACCATTTCTTGCCACTGAGATATTCTATTTGGCTGTAGTATATGAAATATTCCTAAGAAGTCACAGATATTTTAAATGGATTAGAAGAATAAACCTAATTTTTATTTGACAGTTTCACAGACATAATCACGCAAATGATTATAAAAGTGTTTTCTGATCTCGCAATAGGTTAAATGTTTAATTATTTTGTTTAGAAAAAATATTTTCGTTTTAAAAATTTGTTTAATCACGTCAAATAATAATACTATATGAGTTATATTTATTTATTACTTTTTGCGATAGTAAATCTCCATTTTTTGAAAATAAATTTTTCCTACTGATCAGCCGTCATATACATTGTTTTGTTTCTTAAAATGATACTAAATATGACTTTATTTAAATAAGAGTTTTACGTATCGAAATTTTCGTTTCAAAACCGTATACATTAATTAGACAAAAAAAACTTTATAAAATTGTATAATAATAAATTCTTTAACATACCTTTTTTTTATTATTAGGTGGAGTATTTCCGAACATCTTCTCTAATCAGCGGTGTAATGAAAAACAAACAAATTAACATTCGGAAACCGAGTATTTATATAACACCGCATTGGACGGAAAGGAAGCCTTTTTTTCAAAACTGTTCTATCAAATGGAACACTTTTTATCACTACTCACCCTGTAATACCCAGTAATGTGTCTACATGAAACGGCAAGATGTCTCCAAATCCAGACATCTTCCTCTCCACTTTTTGGCATTTAAACAAATTAACCATCCTAAACAGAAACCACTAAAATAATACGTAACCATCACGTAGCGCTCTATCTATGTTTATATCAGCCAGTAAATACAAACCAATAGACAATCTACAAGTCTACCGGTGTGAATAAAATTGCTGTAACATTTTTTTTCGTAAATAATCGATACTTCTGATAACTGTTTTGAATCGTTCTTCAATTGATTTGCTAAGCGTTTCTCTCGTGTTATACAAAGGCTTAATCTTCGATCTTGTTTAAAGACTAAACATTTACATTATCTAGTAATTCAACAAACGATGAATTATAACGAAAATAAGAAAATAATTAATCTTTGCTATTTTCATAAAGCACATCAATTTGTGAAACCTAGCTTTAGATAACCTCACAGAGTTTCTAGTCGTCTGGCATAATAATTCATATGGCAAAATATTGATCGAAATCGTTTATAATTTTCAGTATGTGAATTCAAATTTTGATAGCATAAATAACCTTTACTCTCAACATGTAAAATACTAAAGTTATTATAAAGCATGATTTGACTCTAAGATATGGTTTACATAGTTAGATTTTCCATTCCTACAGTAAAAACTATATTACTCATGGTAATACATACGTTTTTTAAAAGTCCGTCTAGCCTGTCCAATAAACAGTATATCTAGTACGTACATCTTAGGCTATTACAAGAACTGCATGACAGCTTATAGACTTCTGATTTCAGAGAGTTATCCGTTCTTGATTTATCTTTCCTTATTTATTTACCTAAAGAGTAATTGGTTTAAAAAACAAATTAGTGTCTGTTTGCTTAAAGAGATTAATTAAATACCTTATCTGAAATGGAACCTAAGTGAGAAATACTGCTGACACATGTATCCTTTATTGTAGGAGGACAAACATTGTTTAAAGCAAAGAAATACATTCAAACGAAGGAATATTGTGTTTGAAATATTGCCTATCAATGATCTGTTTATCCATTGTTAACAGCAATTAATTTTATGGTATTAAGTTTATTTTAGAAAATCCAAATCAGAAAGGGGAATAGTCTACCTTAATGTTTATGTATACAGAAAAGTAATAAAAACTGCGACGTTATGTGAATAGGGATGTGCGTAAAAGTTGTGTATTACCATATCTGTATGTGTAATAATGTGTAATAATATGTATCTATATGTGGTTGATGATAATGCTAAAATTCAAACTGTTATTATTTTTATTGTTATTTCAGCAGTATTTCTTATTTCAGTATGCCTTACGTTTCAGATAAGGTATTTAATCTCATTCAACAAACCTCTTTCTTACTAATTTCCAGTTGCGGGTTCGCTCTCCCATTATGGTGTAGGCAGAGAACATTAAATTATAAAATTTATCAAAGTTTTAGAGCTGAAGCTCGTTAAATTACATTTTTAATATCCCCGTATTTTAAAGTACAGTTTGTTTACAATGTTGAGCATAATTTATATTTCTTTTACTGTGAGAAAATCGTTTTTTACGTCTTTATGTGTTACGTCTTTGTAAAGGCACAATTTTCCATTTTTTAGGATATTCACCTTCTTTACCAACAACTCCAAACTGCTATCTTATTTTTTTCTTTCAAACTTCTTTCCAGAATTATTTTTGCTTCATCAATAGATACACCTTCTTTTTGAAGACCTTTATACATTCATCTTCTCTAATCCTTACTTCGTAAAAAGATAGCATGTTGTATGAACTGATAAGTCTTATACCCTTACAATAATGAAATGAATATTAATTAAGCTAAAGTTTAATTACACTATGATTAAGTAAGTATGAAGTTTTAAACAAAAACTTTTTGTATACAAGCTGCAGGGCCTTTGTGATAATTTACACGTTCTTCAGTAACTTGTCCCAAGGACTCGGCGGTAGAATTTCATTACTAGGATGTCATCTTCCCTTGTTATTATAAAAGGTTTTATAACATCGACCATTTTGGGCATGACTAGTTTACTGCAATGGGCAAAGACACACCCGACTGCGTGACAGAATGTCTTACGGGATTGGCTCCCTTTTACAAAACTGAAACTACATAGTGAAATTACATTGTATATTTTATGTTTAAAAATAGTTTTCAGATATTCCATATATACACTTGTAGCCGTATAAGATTGGATAAAAGAAAATGCGGTTTATTGTTGAGAGAAGTACATAAGCATCTAAATTTACTATTATATGGAGAGCTTTCGGAAAATTAATTGTTTCCATCATCCGGCATAAGCAAATCTAAAGTAAACCAAATTAGATAATAAACAAACATATTTTAAGTTATAACTTTTACAAAAAATAATATATCCGAAGTTATAAAAATATCATCAAGAATTACATGAAGAATAACACTCAATATTGAGTGTTAGAGTAGAAAGGATTGTTAAAATTACCGGTAATACACGATTCGTTATTATGTTCAACAAATTTTATATTATAACACAGTCATTTATTCAACCTACTTTTGTAAATGTTCACAAAAAATAAATTAAACGATAGACAACTAACTTCATAATATTTCACTCATTTATAACAACAATGAAGTTATTTCTAACATAAATTACGACCGTAGTATTTTGATATTATAGATAAATATGAATTTTTTTACTTTAGTAGCACTACAGTATTAAATAATAAACGAATAAATTATTCATCTACAGTATTTACATGGAAGAGATTTTTTTTGAGATGTGTGACATTTTAAATACTATTTTAGAAATTAATTCAGTTTTATCGCTTTATAATGTAGAAATTGAAAGTAACTCAAGTGTTAATTATTAAACACAATATATTTTTATAATGCTTTCCGTTGATCAAGTTTTTAACACGGATGAGACCGGACTGTTTTGTAAAATAATGCATTCACTAACTTTCTTATCTAAGGAGGAGAAATATGTTGGGGGTTTAATGCCGCAAAAGATAATATGATTGTTCTGCTGTGCTGTGGTGCTTACGGACTAATATTATCTCAATAAGACATGACTTAACGGTGAAGGATTTTAAGACATTAACAATGATGGTGTCAAAAATCTTTTAAAAAGGGCGAACCAAGATTTGAAGGAAGAATACAGACGGAAGTACAGTATAGCTGTAATTATTGTTAAAATTTTTAATGTGGAACGGAATCTTCTCCTTTCCATATACAGTTGATTTCAGTATTCACGGTTTCACTGTTTGCGGTAAGTCCGGAGAAAGTATCCCCCACGAATAACGAGGCATGCTTGTATATCGATGCATTATATTCTTTTTATATTTAGAATCGTTCCCTAAACCAAATTAAAAATTTGGTGATCAATGTAGGTGTGTTCGTCATGATGTTAGTAGGATACATTCACAACGACAATTTATATGGAATTTAAGTTATGTGAAGAGAATTAAAGCCTTGAATGTATTTGCTCAAATAATTTAAGTAATATAGAGAGGGTTATTTCTTGTACATGACAAAAGACAGAGAATCCAGGTAGAGATTTTAAATAGGCTCTTTCCGTTAGCCGAAATTATCTTTAGTAAGTGTTGAGAATGTTAACGAATACAAGTCAGTTAAAAAGAGTTAGTTGTGAGAACGTGCCTTGCCGTCCAGTGTCTAATTACTAATCTAACAATTAGTGTGAATCTAAAAAAAGATTATTTTTTGTGAACAGTGCGTATCCCAAACCACCTTGATCAAATAACTACCTTTTTTCAACTACCTCTCCAACCGAGATTCTAGGCAGTCCTAACAAAAAGATTTTTAACCATTCTTATGATATCGTACACAAAATAGTTCTTCAAATGATGCTTTGAAACATTATTTTAATAGTAGTTGTAACGTCTTAAATTTTCTAAATGTGTTTCATATTTCTAGAAAATGTGTGAGGTACAGCAACGGCCTAGAGAAGACTCAACATTTTGTTAACACACAACCGAGGTCTTAGGTAGTTCATTATCCGGTCAACAGAGGTCTTTGTTTATATTGTACAAACAGAAAGATTTTTAACCTTCCTTATGATATTGGTTATATACTATAAAAAAACTATGTACAATTATATAATGAACATATAAATATATAATAGACTTAATGGAGAACATAAAATAGTTCTTCAAATGATGCTGTAAAACATTATTTTAATATTAGTTGTAACGTCTTAAATTTTCTAAATGTTTTTCTTATTGCTAAAATGTGTGAGGTACAGCAACGGCCTAGCGAGGACTCGACATTTTCTTAACATACAACCGAGGTCTTAGGTAGCTCATTTTCCGGTCAACAGAGGTCTTTGTTTAAATTGTACAAACAGAAAGATTTTTTACCATTCTTATGAAATCGTACACAAAATAGTTCTTCAAATGATGTGGTGAAACATTATTTTAATAGTAGTTGTTACCTCTTAAATTTTCTAAACGTGTTTCATATTTCTAAAATGTGTGAGGTACAGCAACGGCCTAGCGAGGACTCGACATTTTCTTAACATACAACCGAGGTCTTAGGTAGCTCATTTTCCGGTCAACAGAGGTCTTTGTTTATATTGTACAAACAGAAAGATTTTTAACCTTCCTTATGATATTGGTTATATACTATAAAAAAACTATGTACAATTATACAATGAACATATAAATATATAATAGACTTAATGGAGAACATAAAATAGTTCTTCAAAGGATGCTGTAAAACATTATTTTAATAGTAGTTGCTACCTCTTAAATTTTTTAAATGTGTTTCTTATTGATAAAATGTGTGCGGTACAGCAACGGCCTAGCGAGGAATCCAATAGGAGAGGGGCCCAATTCAACCCCGATTCTTTGAGGTTTGGCGGTAGTCCGCCTGGGGTAATTTGAACGTGGGCCCAGTTAGACCGTGTCCATTTTCGTGAGTTTAAAAACAATTTTTTGTAATTATATCTTTTATAGTTCAAAAGATACAAAGATTCATCGCGATGTTCCCCTTTGTGCGAAAAATATGTAATTGTAAATAAGAATAGCCAAGTATAGCGTGTGAGATATGTATTGAGAGCCTTTGCAGAATTTCCCAAACAAACGGTTTGCACTTGGCGAAGACAAAGCAACCCAGGCCCAGTGTAGAAGCAGTGGCCAACATCTGTTTCTTTTGCAAACCAAAAATAGTACAGGATCTAAATAAGGTTGACCGCAGACTGAAAGCCTAACGGTGAAATTAACCGTGAAGAGGTCGACAATCATTTGAAAAAGAGCGAACCACGATTTGACGGAAGATTACAGACGGAAGTACAGTATAGCTGTAATCGATGTTAAAATTTTAGATGTGGAACGTAACTATCCCCTTTCCATGTACAGTTGGTTTCAGCATTCGCGGATTCTCTAGTTGCGGTAAGTTCGGGGAACGTATCCCCAGTGAGTAACAAAGGATCACTGTGTATCAGTGCATTATAATATTTTGGTACTTAAAATCGTTCCTTAAACTAAAATAGAATTTTGGTTATCAATGTAAGTTACTTCTTCACGACGCCCTGGATACATTCGGTACGACAATTTATGTCGAATATGCGGTTCAATCTGATGATAATGAAATATAGGCCCTATTCAAAATGTTTGAGTCGTGAAACTTGAACAGCTCGCTCGTCGAAATCCTCTAGTTACTAAACTACTACGATGGTTTATTCATAAAACTGTTACTAAACGAAATGTTATTGATTTAGTGTAGCCTAACCTAAAGACATTAAACTCACAATCTAAAACTCTAACTTGAATGATTAGCAGTGACTTAATATTTTAAAAATAAATAGCTCAATAATGTGTAATATCTAGTCTAATGCTTATAATAATGTACAGCAACTTAAGAGTAACATATATCTAGGTTTATCAAACTGAACATTTAAAAAAAATAATAAAATTCACATTTGACACAAAATTACATTTATAGTGGTAATCATTTATTTTACAATTTTAATATGTTTAACACAAGGTGTCTTATAATCAAGCTGATAATTAATTAATTTTGATCATTAACTTTAAAAGTCTAAAATAATTCATATAGCTTTTTAAATAGTTTTCACAATATTTTTTAGTTTACCTAATTATTATTAGCATCAAATTAATTTTTCTACATGCCTATAAAATAAAATAATTTTAATCTGTACAAAATAAAAACGATTTGATATAATCCATTAAGCGGTATTTGATTCAGATCTTAAACAAACTTCTAATGAAATTTGAACTTTAGATGCATAATGAGTAATGTTAGTTAAACTTTAAGCTATTGCAGGAGACGTATTGCTTTTAATGTGAACAATATGCAATACATGTAATAATGAAACTACAAACAGCAATAGGTCTATTACTTTCAACATAAAACTTATTTTTATTGACCTTATAAACTCTGAAATAAGAGTTTAATATTTCAGGATTGAAATATTGAGTATATTCAGGATTCCATCGTTATAAAACTTGTAGTAGCAAAGTTTACAAGTAGTCTATATAATATATTCAAGACTATATAAAAGTAAAGAAATACTAAAATATATGTTTCCAAAATAGGAGCTCAAAAATGAAAAATATTTTTTGTAATCTAGTGTAGTGTCGACACAGCCATTAATAAAAACATCAGCATTGTGATAGACGTTAAAATTAAATAATTGGAATTTAGAATAGTAGGTTTAAGGTATGTAAAGAGAAACAAGGCCTGGAATATATTTGTTCAAATAATTTATGATGTACAAGAGAGGGAGGTTTCTTGTGCATGACAAAGGCAGAGAATCAAGGTAAAGATTACAGTAAGGTTGAACATGGGTTTTTCCGTAAGCCAAAAATATTTTTAGTAGGAGTTGAGACAAGAACAGGTTAGTTTGAAAGAGTTATTTGTGAAAATGTGCCGTCCAGTGCCGTGTCTAACAAGTGAACTACCGATTAGTGTGAATATAAAGTGAATTGTTTAGTGAACAGTACGTTTCCTAAACCACTTTGGTTAAATAACTACCTTGTTCTCAAAGTGCTATAATATTATAGGGTTTTAATGAACAGTACTAGGGACGACGTGTATGACATCGAAAGAATATAGGTAACAGTAACTTATCTATATAAGAAAAATGCTCTTGTAATATACGGATATATCCCCGGAAATAGTATAGATACATAGAACTGATTGTTATTGTATGAAAAAAGACATTTGTATTTGTAACCGGTAATTGTCATTTTGTCAGGACCCATTGGTATAAATGTATAAACCTCCATATTCGGCATTAAAAGTACAAGATTTCGCTACAAGATATCAGCATTTAAAAATCCTATTTCAACAAAAGCTCTTAAATCCTAAATCAATTTCACATACTAACCGTTGTCTAATTTATTAATACACGGCAATCGTTAACAAAGTACTGTAATTTAGATTTAAACTAATATAAAATGAAGTTTGCGTGTTATGTTTTAAATAAATGCCAGTAAAGTTATATAACGAAAACAAAACATATATTAGAACCAATGGAGTATATAAAATAGCCTGCAAATAATGCTGTGAAACATTATTTTAATATTAGTTGTAACATCTTATATTTTCTAAATGTGTTTCATATTTCTAAAATGTGTGCGGTACAGCAACGGCTAGCGAGGACTCAACATTTTGTTAACATACAACCGACGTCTAGGTAGTTCATTATCCGGTCAACAGAGGTCTTTATTTAAATTGTACAAACAGAAAGATTTTTAACCATTCTTATGAAATCGTACACAAAATAGTTCTTCAAATGATGCTG
>JBAIZL010000009.1:21188181-21190681 GCA_036971475.1 Prosapia bicincta | reverse complement strand
TTTACACGAGTAAAATAAATTATTTTGCATTGATTTACTCATACATCTAAAGTATCAGTTAAAATAAATAATAAAGCATAGTCTACCAAAACAGGGTTGTATTTATGATTGCGTCTAGAAATTGTGTGATTCCTACTAAGTCTAGTAAATGATAAAATTTGAGATGTTAAATTTATTTGTTTTGAATTATAATTCTTTTTTAAAAACAAATGACAAGTTTTATACAAAATAAGTTAAATTCAATACTTATGTGGTCTACGTGTAGGCCTAAGTTAGTCTAGCAGTAAAGAACAACAATGTTTCCAGGACTCACAAAACATATGATCCCGTTGAAGACACAGAAAATTTTACTTCTTTAAAACACTCAACTTTTCGAATTTCTTTCCGAAATTCCTTTCCAAGAGCTCAGTTGTAATTGAACAATTATACAACATACCTTACGATTATAAAGCAAAATAACTTACCATAACATTATATAAAGCATTGTAAAAACCAACAATTATAAAACTCTTAATAAATATCCATTTACAAATCAAAATTTTTTCTATCACCAATAAAAACACCGTCGGAACAAGTAATGCGCAATTTAGTCAAAAAAAATTAATTTGTAACTAATTTTTAAAAGTTGTAATTTGGATTTGAATTTGCCAATTCAAAAATGTGATCAAATAACAAAAAGCTATAGGTGCTGTCGACCACAGAATTAGGTCTCGTCAGTTAACTATAATTTGAAATATTTCAAATAAAGGTAAATAAAAACTGTAAGGATTGAATACTCTTTAGATAACTGAGTGTGAATAATGTTTTAGATATATTGTCAATAAGCTTTCAAAAAATTGTATACAAATTTTATTAATTAAATACACAAAATTAAAGGATGGACATGTAGGATTTTCAGAGAAAATATAGCCTAGTTTCTGATATTCTATTAAATATGCAATAAAGTGGAGTTTAAATAGGATGGTTAGTAACTGTTTCCTTTGGTTTGGATTTTTTAAAGTTCTGGGATAATTTAATATTTTGTATTGAATATATTTAATTTACTACTATATAGACTAAGAGTTTTATAATTGTTATTTTTACTTTGCTTTATATAATGTTATGGTAAGTTATTTTGCTTTATAATCGTAAGGTATGTTGTATAATGGAGGCTTTTGTGTGTGTCATTGAAATTTACATTTTGCACAAGGTTATTTGGTGCTGAAAAATTTTATAATTTTGACAATTGGTTGAACGGATTTGGTTTGGCTTTAATTTTGCTGAAACGAGGCTTTTAGGTGTTCGACCTTCATGGTGGCTCGTAGACGAGGCAGGGGTCGATTTCTGTGCCTCGGAGTCGGTGCTGGATCTGTGACTATTTCTGACGGATGGGAGGAGCGTTCTGCTAGATCTTAGGGGCATATGATCAGTTGGAGGATGAAATCCTCTAGTTGTGGGACGTTAAGTACCGCGGCTATCATAGTATTTTTCACATACCACGGGGGACTCGAGATTGTTCTGAACGTGACATTTTGGAAAGTGTGCAGCTTTCTCTTTTTAAGTGTCGCTCAGGAGCGAGTACCAAGCGGGAGCTGGGTAAGTGATGATGGTTCTGAAGTACATTTTGTAAATAATCAGCCTGACTGATATATGTATGGGATCGGGTTCCCAGGTCCGTGAATGACAGGGAAAAGCCTATAGCGAGTGCCAATGGTCACTGGGATGGGGTTAAAAGTTGAGCTTGTTATCAAGCGTCACCCCTAGATACTTCACTATGTGTTCCCATGCTATGTGATTGATACTGAGAAAGAACTGTGCGACAGGACAGGCTCGTTTGCTAGTGAAGCAAACAACTTCTGTGTTGTTCGTATTTTTTACTGTGATCCTCCAAAGCCACGGTTGGAGCAGGTCGAGTTCTCTCTGAAGTGTTTCCCTCCATACGTAGACAGTGCTGCGAACAATGCTATGTGAAATGTCCCTGTTTTAGTATTGTCTATGGATTTGAGGGTAAAATTGGGGATAAACACATTTTATATATAGTGGCAGCCATAGGCAAATTAATTAAATTCTATAACATAACGTTCATAACGTTTATATTGTTCTTTTCAATAATCTAACTTATATTCAAAGCACTGTACATAGGCCTACTGTAGCCTAGTTTATATACTTTGTTTAATGCAGAACGGAAGGTTATAACCTCATTGAAGGGACAGTCCACGGAGGTGAGTTTCAAAAGGTTTACATTTTTTTCTGCCAATATTTCAAAATATTATTGAAATTAGGAAATATTACTCATTTAATTATTTCTTCTCACTTGAATTGCATATTTAAAAAACTTCTGAAAAAGAGTATTATAAAAGAATTGCTTAAGGGAGTTGAATAGATCTATTATTTTGAGAATGGCTCATTTCTTTCGCTCTTAGATACAGCCTATAACATTTTTATCTTTTAAAATTAATAACTAAAATAATTTTAAGTTACCGATTAACGATTGCACGGTTGCATGGTTTGAGAACCTTGT
>JBAIZL010000009.1:21168181-21183181 GCA_036971475.1 Prosapia bicincta | reverse complement strand
GTGTGTGTGTGTGTTTCTGTGTGTGTGTGTGTGTGTATGCGTATGTGTGTGTGTGTGTGTGTGTGTGTGTGTGTGTGTGTGTGTGTGTGTGTGTGTGTGTGTGTGTGTGTGTGTGTGTGTGTGTGTGTGTGTGTGTGTGTGTGTGTGTGTGTGTGTGTGTGTGTGTGTGTGTGTGTGTGTGTGTGTGTGTGTCTATGTGTCTGTGTGTGTGTGTGTGTGTGTGTGTGTGTGTGTGTGTGTGTGTGTCTATGTGTCTGTGTGTGTGTGTGTGTGTGTGTGTGTGTGTGTGTGTGTGTGTGTGTGTGTGTGTGTGTGTGTGTGTGTGTGTGTGTGTGTGTGTGTGTGTGTGTGTGTGTGTGTGTGTGTGTGTGTGTGTGTGTGTGTGTGTGTGTGTGTGTGTGTGTGTGTGTCTGTGTGTGTGTGTGTGTGTGTGTGTGTGTGTGTGTGTGTGTGTGTGTGTGTGTGTGTGTGTGTGTGTGTGTGTGTGTGTGTGTGTGTGTGTGTGTCTATGTGTCTGTGTGTGTGTGTGTGTGTGTGTGTGTGTTTCTGTGTGTGTGTGTGTGTATGCGTATGTGTCTGTGTGTGTGTGTGTGTGTGTGTGTGTGTGTGTGTGTGTGTGTGTGTGTCTGTGTCTGTGTGTGTGTGTGTGTGTGTGTGTGTGTGTGTGTGTGTGTGTGTGTGTGTGTGTGTGTGTGTGTGTGTCTATGTGTCTGTGTGTGTGTGTGTGTGTGTGTGTGTGTATGCGTATGTGTGTGTGTATGCGTATGTGTGTGTGTGTGTGTGTGTGTGTGTGTGTGTGTGTGTGTGTGTATGCGTATGTGTGTGTGTGTGTGTGTGTGTGTGTGTGTGTGTGTGTGTGTGTGTGTGTGTGTGTGTGTGTGTGTGTGTGTGTGTGTACACAATTTTCCCAACTATATTTTTTTTGAAATATTTTTTCCCGTTTCAGTCGCTTCCAAGAGAGATTGTAAAAGGTAACGTCTGTATATTTTATCCATATATTGCAGAACACCCTGATCCATCCCCCGGGTTAGGCTCGTAACATTAGCGGGTAGAAATAAAGCACGGATATCATAAGATCTTCATTGGGATGCGACGGTGCATTGTCTAACAGTTATTAATTTTAATTTTTTTTCTTATAATTATTATAGACTGAAATAAAAATAGGTTCGAAATTAACGGAGTCGTGAGTCGAATTTTCGAGGCTCTACTGTAGGCCTATACGCACACAAATTTTCAAAAACTAATGATGACGATTTTCCAGCAAATTTTAACTTTGCCCATTGCATTCCTGAGGTAAAACTCCCTATAACCCAATTTTGTTGAACATCATTAGAGTAGTTTCTGAGAGAAAATTACAAATACGTTAGATGTAGGGCCTATATGTCTTATACAGTTTTTCGATAACTTACCCTTTTAAAAAGCAGACAAAACATATCTTCCCCTTTAGAGCCTCCCTCATAGTAGTTACGAAATGAGCAAACAAAGCGATGAAACTCCTCCCCAACAGTGCAATTCAGATAGTAACCTAGCAACGTACCGCCGCCATCATTCCCGGAAGTGACGTTACGAGTCGTTGATAAGTAGTCAACATAGGTCTGCAAAACATTTTCAATGATTTACTAACAATAACTAAAAATAATTCAGATAGTCTGACTGTATTTTTTAAATAAATTTAATTAAACAAAGTAAGAAATCTGTAGTAAATGTCTTTGAATTTCAGACGGCACATTTCAAAATCATTGATATTTCTCTGTATTTGCCAGGGTTATGTTATCAGATAGCATAACTTTTGCCTCTGATGGAATGTGAACACAATCTGGAGGTGATGTTATAATTACTAGTGTCATACTTTTAGATGACACAGCTTTGGGTTATGTCGTCAAGCAAAAATTAACTTTGGGCATAATTAGATACTAGTGTTATGTCGTCACATGACATAACTTGGGGAAACTTACAGCAATAGATTATAAAAGAAAATCAATTATAAACATTAAGTTATAAGTGCAAGTTCAAAACATAAAAATCTACTATAAGTCGTATGACTTAATGTCATGTAGTTACATATAAAGTGATTATAGACCGACATATAGCCCTATTTAATGCCAGATAAAAGTGGACATAGGCGTAGCTAAAACGAAAAATTATGTAAATGATAATCACTTTAATAAATACAAATGCTACAAACAAATGCTAAAATAAAATGAAAAATATAATTAAAACCTTTTATGAAATTGTCTAGTAAAATAATAATAATAGTTAGGCGCTCACTTCAATAATAGTATAGGCTAATCTTAAAATGCCTATTTTGCAAGGACTTGTTAAATTAGACCAAACTTGAAAATATAAAAGCTAAATGTTAATCTTAACATAATCAACTCTATTGATTTTTTTGGAAAATTGAATGAAATTAAAATTGATATAATTTGACTTAAAAACATGGACAGTATTATTCATATAAAAAACAGATTTGAAGTAATGAAACATGATTTAAATCGGTTCTAAAACATAAAAGATTAATATTGGGAACTATACACACAAAATTGTATTGAATCACAATTATTTTTCATACAATGGATAATTTTATATGCAAGTAGATGGACTACCTACGATATCACCATTATCAAGTACAATTTCAAAACAGTATTAAATAAATTTAGAGGATACAATAGGTAAAATAATAGAAAATAGGATAGTAAATGCTGTTGGTATGGATATGTGAATATAAATTGGCCTATGCCATACAGTACAGTAGTCTATGTATCAAGTAATAATGGTACAAATGTAAAAGGCCTACGTAGTCTAAGCTATTATTCTGAAAGAGGCATACGCAAACATTAATATAAGTAATAAAAATAAAGAAGGACAAAAAATCGACAGAAACAGAAATGTTATGGGTTGAAAGTGAAACTAAAAATTTATATAACAAAAATTTTATAGGCCAAGACAATTGTAATACATAAATTACATTTGAAATTATCTTCTTTAATAAACAATATAAAACAGGAAAAAAAATAATAAAATTAATTTGCTTGTAAATAGTCTAAATATAGAGAAACAAAAATAAATGTTTTAGCCCTATAATAATTTAGCAATAAATAATTTTAGCAAAATAACATTAATCCTTTGAAAATTAAAAAATATTTGAAAAAACTAGGTAGACACTAAAAACAATGAATGTCAGCCTAACTGTATTAATTACATCATACAAAAATAAATACTGTACGCCCTCGCTAAAACCGATAAAAATAAATATAAATTAAATGCGAAATAAAAATAAAAATTAATGTAAGTGTTTAAATATAGCCTAAATACAGACAGATAAATATATTAATAAGAACTCCGTGAAAAACACTAAACTGCATAAATAAATATAAAGAAAGGAAATAATAAAATAATAATAATAAACAAATTAGGAATGTTAACAACAAAATACCGAGAGAAAATTGGGGAAAAAATATTCAAGAACTAATTATTAAAAGAATCATTACTCTAAGGGTGACATTGTAAATTTAGGAACACATTGAAAAATGGAATAATATTATGTAATCATAATTTATTTAGATTATTTCAATGATTTTATATCAGGCCTATAGTTGAATAAAAATAATCTGCATGAATGAAATAAAACAAAAATGAGGGAAGAAACAAAATAATTATACAAAATAAATATTGTTTAAATAGTCATTTCAATGTCTAGGTTTGATAGATAAAAAAAGGATCATGTATGACTGGGAATCTAGGAATGACACAATTTTTTAGTAATTTAAACTACATAGCCTATAGTGGAAAGTTTACGAAAAACACCGTCGGAACAAGTAATGCGCAATTTAGTCAAAAAAATTTAATTTTTAATTTATTTTTAAAAGTTGTAATTTGGATTTGAAATTGCCAATTGAAAAATGTGGATAAATAACAAAAAGCTATAGGGGCTGTCGACCATAGAATTAGGCCTCGTCAGTTAACTATAATTTGAGATATTTCAATTAAAGGTAAATAAAAACTGGAAGGATTGAATACTCTTTAGTTAAAAGAGTGTGAATAATGTTTTAGATATATTGTCAAAAAATTTTCAAATAATTTTATACAAATGTTATTAGTTAAATGCAAGAAATTAAGGATGCTCATGTAGGATTTTCAGACAAAATGTAGCCTAGTTTCTGATATTCTATTAAATATGCAATAAAGTGGAGTTTAAATAGGATGGTTAATAACTGTTTCCTTTGATTAGGATTTTTATAGCTGTTAGGAAAATTTAATATTTTATATTGAATATATTTAATCTACTACTATATACTATACCCTTTGCAAGTTGTATAAGAGATGTATTATTTATGCTAATACTGGTAACAAAAATATAACTGGAATTGTAATGTTTCATAAAGTAATGATTAAATGAATAAAGCACAATAGATTTAAATTTCAACGACTAACTTGGCAAAAATTAAACTTAATATATAAATAAGTATGTTCCTTAAATACAAAATTTATTATAATTTCATGTTTAATAATAGGATATTACACACTCACACATACACACACACACACACCCACATATATATATATATATATATATATATATATATATATATATATATATATATATATAAAGAAATAGAACAATTTACAAATACAAGAATAATATATTGAATTTACAATTCAAAGCTTTTCGTTGGCAAACAGTACCAACATCCTCAGGAATACTAGAAATTTTCTGTATAGCCAAAATTGTATGTACATCAAATTTAATAATTTATACAAATAAAAGGACAAAAAAGGGACAAATTAACGACTTTTCAAAAACAAGTGAACTGAAAGACGTTTAAATAAATCCTTTTGTAAAATGGCCTAGTTAAACAGTTGTAGGCCTATGAACAGTTTTGTAGGCTAGTGTGCTAGCAACTAATTTGTATCATATTTGTAAATAATGTGAGGAATTGGAAATTACCAAAGATAATGGTTTCATTTAATAAAACAGCCTAATTTAGTCTTAGATAAAGGTTTCAATTAATTTAGTAACGAAGATTGTTATTTTTAGATTATTTTTACCTGACAATCAACTAGTGAAGTTTCGGTGACATCTGTATGAACCTGTCGTTCCAGACTCAGCTTTGTAAAATCATTATTTCTATAAATGATTATGATTTCTCTATTACTACGACAATTAAAAACATTTGTTTCTGGTATTTGTTTACTTGAAAAAACAAAAAGCTCAAGCTAAGACTTTACGCGAGTAAAATAAGTTATTTTGCATTGATTTACTCATACATCTAAAGTATCAGTTAAAATAAATAATAAAGCATAGTCTACCAAAACAGGGTTGTATTTATGATTGCGTCTAGAAATTGTGTGATTCCTACTAAGTCTAGTAAATGATAAAATTTGAGATGTTAAATTTATTTGTTTTGAATTATAATTCTTTTTTAAAAACAAATGACAAGTTTTATACAAAATAAGTTAAATTCAATACTTATGTGGTCTACGTGTAGGCCTAAGTTAGTCTAGCAGTAAAGAACAACAATGTTTCCAGGACTCACAAAACATATGATCCCGTTGAAGACACAGAAAATTTTACTTCTTTAAAACACTCAACTTTTCGAATTTCTTTCCGAAATTCCTTTCCAAGAGCTCAGTTGTAATTGAACAATTATACAACATACCTTACGATTATAAAGCAAAATAACTTACCATAACATTATATAAAGCATTGTAAAAACCAACAATTATAAAACTCTTAATAAATATCCATTTACAAATCAAAATTTTTTCTATCACCAATAAAAACACCGTCGGAACAAGTAATGCGCAATTTAGTCAAAAAAAATTAATTTGTAACTAATTTTTAAAAGTTGTAATTTGGATTTGAATTTGCCAATTCAAAAATGTGATCAAATAACAAAAAGCTATAGGTGCTGTCGACCACAGAATTAGGTCTCGTCAGTTAACTATAATTTGAAATATTTCAAATAAAGGTAAATAAAAACTGTAAGGATTGAATACTCTTTAGATAACTGAGTGTGAATAATGTTTTAGATATATTGTCAATAAGCTTTCAAAAAATTGTATACAAATTTTATTAATTAAATACACAAAATTAAAGGATGGACATGTAGGATTTTCAGAGAAAATATAGCCTAGTTTCTGATATTCTATTAAATATGCAATAAAGTGGAGTTTAAATAGGATGGTTAGTAACTGTTTCCTTTGGTTTGGATTTTTTAAAGTTCTGGGATAATTTAATATTTTGTATTGAATATATTTAATTTACTACTATATAGACTAAGAGTTTTATAATTGTTATTTTTACTTTGCTTTATATAATGTTATGGTAAGTTATTTTGCTTTATAATCGTAAGGTATGTTCTATAATGGTTCAATTACAACTGAGCTCTTGGAAAGGAATTTCGGAAAGAAATTCGAAAAGTTGAGTGTTTTAAAGAAGTAAAATTTTCTAAACGGGATCATATGTTTTGTGAGTCCTGGAAACATTGTTGTTCTTTACTGCTAGACTAACTTAGGCCTACACGTAGACCACATAAGTATTGAATAATCGAATTTAACTTATTTTGTATAAAACTTGTCATTTGTTCTTAAAAAAGAATTATAATTCAAAACAAATAAATTTAACATCTCAAATTTTATCTCTCACTAGACTTAGTAGGAATCTCACAATATCTAGACGCAATCATAAATACAACCCTGTTTTGGTAGACTATGCTTTATTATTTATTTTAACTGATACTTTAGATGTATGAGTAAATCAATGCAAAATAATTTATTTTACTCGTGTAAAGTCTTAACTCAGCCTTTTTGTTTTTTCAGGTAAACAAATACCAGAAACAAATTTTGTTTTTAATTGTCGCAGTAATAGAGAAATCATAATCATTTATAGAAATAATGATTTTACAAAGCTGAGCCTGGAACGACAGTTTCATACAGATGTCACCGAAACTTCACTAGTTGATTGTCAGGTAAAAATAATCTAAAAATAACAATCTTCGTTACTAAATTAATTGAAACCATTAATTAAGATTAATTTAGACTATGTTTTAATAAATGTAACCATTATCTTTGGTAATTTCAAATTCCTCACATTATTTACAAAAATGATACAAATTAGTTGCTAGCACACTAGCCTACAAAACTGTTCATTTAATTAGGCCATTTTACAAAAGAATTTATTTAAACGTCTTTCAGTTCACTTGTTTTTGAAAATTCGTTAATTTTTCCCTTTTTGTCTTTTATTGGACATAACTTATTAAATTTGACGTGCATACAATTTTGGCTATACACAAAATGCTATATATAGGCCTGTATATATATATACATGTGTGTGTGTGTAATTTTTTCACCAGTATTAGCTTAAATTATACATCTCTTATACAACTTGCAAAGGGTATAGTAGACTAATAAATATCCATTTAGAAATCAAAATTTTTTTCTATAACCAAGAAAAAAAATAGAAAAAGATATTGACTTGTAAATGAATATTTATAATTTCTATATTTGTAATTTTATTACATTTTATATAATGTTATGTATTTTATAAATCGTAAGTTATGTTGTGTAATTGTTAAAAATTAAAACTGAGCTCTTGAAAAGGAATTTAGGAAAGAAATTCGAAACGTTGTGTGTTTAGAAAAGGAAAATTGTCTGTGAACTGTCATAACCTATATAAAAAATCAATAAACGTTACACAAAAACATATCAGCAATTAATGATATACAATTATGTAATCAATCGTATTTTTCAACCGAGGACTAAAGTAAAGTTATGAGCCTATGCACAACAAATTTATGAGTTGAAGTCAAACAGATCTATAAATGACAGAAAGGGATAAATTAATTACCTTTTCCCAAACAAGTGAACTAAAAGATTTTAAAATAAATTATTTCCTAAAGTCGCCTAATTAAATGAATAATTTTGTACACTTTTCTAGAACTTAATTTTTATGATATTTGTAAATATTGTGAGGAATTTAAAATTAACAAAGACAAATTTTTCATTTATTAAACTATAATTTAATCTTAGTTGAAGAATTCAAATTAATTTAGCAACGCTAATTCCTATGGAATTACGTTATAAACTGTATTGTTACTTTAACAGACTCAAAACATTGTCTAAATTTAACACAACTTTGATACATTGGAAACTGTTATAAATGAACTCGCTTATGGTAAACTATTTACGAAAATTGTATGCGTAGAACCTCTTATCCCTAATAGCTTTCAGACCATTTATTTAGTCTACCTTAAAGTCGGATGGAAAAAAAATTGAAAGTAGGATAGTGTTTGACCAGCGAGTACAGAAACAAGGCTTTTCTGATTCTACCGTGGGCTTTATTGGTTGGTTAATTGTTTTAAACAAGTAATTATTTTCTGACAGCTGGGGTAAATCCGTTTCCTTAGTACATTCTAATGTTAAAAATAGACAAACACTCTCTCTAAACTACTCGCAATCTAACGCGCGCGACGGTAACTAATGACTAGACTAAACTCCTTGTGTAGACTGTTTCAAATCTCTCAACATATGAACAACTATTTTTAAATAAGTTTAAATATTAACACAAATATATTGTAGATGATGCAAGTATTTTCCTACCTTAAATTGGTGTGATGTTATGCGGGCGTCTCTCGATCCCAACTACCTCCCTTAGAGACTACCGCTGAAGTACAAGTCAGTTTTGAGGGTGCATCCTTGACGCGCATTGGTTACTCCCCCTCTATCTGGCATCCTTCCCCTACCAGCTTTGGACTTATGGCTGCACAGGCACAGATTTATCTTGGACCGTTCATTGCTCGATCCTGTTACTTGTCAATCAATTTACTTCTTGCCTTTTGTAAGACGCAACTTCATTTTGACAATTTACTCTATTTTTATATTTATTTTCAAGGACCTATTTTCTATTTCAAGCACAGAAACGGGTTTTCGCAACACCCTGAGCCTAAAAAAAAAACAAATTTTGTATGAACTGCTTTTCCTCAATAAAGCCACCGTTTAACTATTTTAAACTATTTTATTTACGCTATATAAATTGATGCAGATTGAATAAAATATTCTCTTGGCTTAAAGTTTTAATCTCATTATTGAACCTCATTTACAAGAAAGGGTTTATTAAACTAGTCCTAAGATCGCAGAGTGTTTTCCTTACAAAGAATCGCCTCAAGTCCTAGGACCAGGAGCTGAGAACTAAGAGATTATTGTCAAACTTTTTATTACCAAAATAAGCTTTAATCCTGTATCCTGCATGCTGTATGGACCTCTAGAAATCCCTTAGCCTGCAGAGTGAATTATCAGCTTTTGTAGTATTAAATGCTTAACAACTTAATCAGGCTATTCTGTACGTACGTATGTTACAGGAAATTATAAACAGTACGAAAGTGTAAGACTTATAAATATATTTCCCATAACAGTTTTACATTATTGGTAAATAACCAACAATGCCATTTAGAAAGTAATTTAGTACAAAATTTAGTAAGCCTTGTAATTTGTTTTTTAGCAAACTGAATTTTATGTGTTGTAGAATTAGTTCTTCATATAAACCCATACGAATTTTTGAAATGTTTAAAATTTAAATACATAACAAATAGTACATTTATACAATCCATGTGATTTGTCATAAAATCTAATATTGCTTAAAACAAAAATCTAATTTTGAGCGTGTAAAGTACATCCCTACACAAAGTAAAATATTGGCTTTGATGCAGCGTTGTGTTCTTCGATAATTCAATTAACTGAGCAGTTAAAAACATGTTCTCATTGGGAATGGGGAGGGTTTTTAGTAGATTATGATTGTTTGCGAATGTGGATTTTCAATGTAAAAACTATATCCTCGACTCATCTCTGTACCTTACACGGGTCTCTTGTTATACCAGCAAACGCATAAGCATTAGTTCAAGAACAATTTATTGAATTAACTACAAATAAAGTTCTGGACCAGATAGCAGCAATGTTTTGTAAGTGCAAGCATTATGCGCCACTGTACAGAACCTTTTGAATTTTTCTGTTTTCGAATTAAGTAGATTGTAGACTACATCTAATGTAGGCTATTTATTGGTATGCCTACGGTCGGATTAACCTGAGGGTTAGGTGGTGCTATAGCCCCTTCTGATTACATTTAGTAGTCTACTTATTTTATTAGATAAATATTAATATAACTCTCCAAATTTGTCTGTCCTCAAGTGGGTCTCTTGGTCAATTTACCCCAAAGCTCCAACTTGTTTCTTAATCTGACCCTGCTTATGAGCCTCCTCAACCAAAAACATTAATAGTATTCTGGGATTCATAAAATTGTTACTAACACAGAACCGAGCTAATACATTCTCAAATAACCCAACAGCATCATCAATCTCAGTTGAGAAAAGTGATTTCTCGCTCTACCAATATTAAATATATTTTATTTTATATCTATATTTTATCTCTTTATAATTGCATTAGGGACTAATCAGCCTAGGGCAACTTATGGTGCAACTGGTGCTGCCACAAGTCCCTGCAGCAAGCTGCTACATCCTGCCATGTCCCTCTCAGAGTATCTTGAAAAGGTATGGGATTATTTAGTCAAAAAAATAGTATCGAATTTAGGTTACGTCTATTTCTTCATTTGAATTGTCTGAAGATGATATAGGCCTAACTTGAATTGACACAAAGGTAACAATTGGGCATCCCGCTCGAAGAAAGATTAGTTTTCACATTGAGAAAAATTAATTAATTAAATGATCCATAATTATTAACTAACTGAAAAAATTATGTATTACAAAGTGATCCAAGTAGGCCTATTTACATTGTTTAATTAGGCTATAGAGGAGTTCGTCATGAGCAGGCTTGCACATTTCAGATATTGAACATTTACATTACAGCACATGCTTTAACATGAGCATGAATTTTAAACAAGTCTACAAGCAAGGTTAGGTGAAAAACATTTATTAGAATTTTTATTTTTTTAAAATTTATTACCTTGCAGATAACTCGTAGGCCTATTTATTAGATATTAGGGCTAAAAGTAAAAGTATGGGGCTTCCATAATATAATTCTTAACTATAAAGTGTAAGTACGATTGGTTGCAATTTTTCACGAAATATTAAAAAAACAGTTAATAAATTTTGACCTCATAACACTCCAAATTTATAGTTTTAATGGAAAAATCCAACGCTACCACGTATAAGAAAATATTACTTTTTAGATCATGCAGCCATTTAGAAATTACCTACGGATTCAAAAACATATTTTAAAAAAGGTTTATTTATTTTCGTTTGTTTTTTTTAGGTGACACACACACTAAAGGCCTATAGATAATATTTTCGACTTGGGCTAAGGTTACACTGCATGCGTGTGCTGACGAAATTGAAATAGCCCAAGTTCATCGAAACTGTTCGTCAAAACATGTGGTTACTCTTCGTACAAATTCTGATCAGTTACTCTCTGTATCCCAGTGAAAAGATGGAAGGGGATAGTGGCGACTTTTACTTATCGCAAAGCCCGTGGCTTAAGATATTATTCTTGGAAGGTGGAAGAACACCACAAGTTAGTTAACTGTTTACTGCAAGAGAAGACAAAGGGGAGCACGGAATGTTGTTGGAAGGGGATAGTGGCGACTTTTACTTATCGCAAAGCCCGTGGCTTAAGATATTATTCTTGGAAGGTGGAAGAACACCACAAGTTAGTTAACTGTTTACTGCAAGAGAAGACAAAGGGGAGCACGGAATGTTGTTGGAAGGAGATAGTGGCGACTTTTACTTATCGCAAAGCCTGTGGCTTAAGATATTATTCTTGGAAGGTGGAAGAACACCACAAGTTAGTTAACTGTTTACTACAAGAGAAGACAAAGGGGAGCTCGGAATGTTGTTGGAAGGGGATAGTGGCGACTTTTACTTATCGCAAAGCCCGTGGCTTAAGATATTATTCTTGGAAGGTGGAAGAACACCACAAGTTAGTTAACTGTTTACTGCAAGAGAAGACAAAGGGGAGCACGGAATGTTGTTGGAAGGAGATAGTGGCGACTTTTACTTATCGCAAAGCCCGTGGCTTAAGATATTATTCTTGGAAGGTGGAAGAACACCACAAGTTAGTTAACTGTTTACTGCAAGAGAAGACAAAGGGGAGCACGGAATGTTGTTGGAAGGAGATAGTGGCGACTTTTACTTATCGCAAAGCCCGTGGCTTAAGATATTATTCTTGGAAGGTGGAAGAACACCACAAGTTAGTTAACTGTTTACTGCAAGAGAAGACAAAGGGGAGCACGGAATGTTGTTGGAAGGAGATAGTGGCGACTTTTACTTATCGCAAAGCCCGTGGCTTAAGATATTATTCTTGGAAGGTGGAAGAACACCACAAGTTAGTTAACTGTTTACTACAAGAGAAGACAAAGGGGAGCTCGGAATGTTGTTGGAAGGGGATAGTGGCGACTTTTACTTATCGCAAAGCCCGTGGCTTAAGATATTATTCTTGGAAGGTGGAAGAACACCACAAGTTAGTTAACTGTTTACTGCAAGAGAAGACAAAGGGGAGCACGGAATGTTGTTGGAACGGGATAGTGGCGACTTTTACTTATCGCAAAGCCCGTGGCTTAAGATATTATTCTTGGAAGGTGGAAGAACACCACAAGTTAGTTAACTGTTTACTGCAAGAGAAGACAAAGGGGAGCACGGAATGTTGTTGGAAGGGGATAGTGGCGACTTTTACTTATTGGAAAGCCCGTGGCTTAAGATATTATTCTTGGAAGGTAGAAGAACACCACAAGTTAGTTAACTGTTTACTGCAAGAGTAGACAAAGGGGAGCACGGAATGTTGTTGGAAGGGGATAGTGGCGACTTTTACTTATTGGAAAGCCCGTGGCTTAAGATATTATTCTTGGAAGGTAGAAGAACACCACAAGTTAGTTAACTGTTTACTGCAAGAGAAGACAAAGGGGAGCACGGAATGTTGTTGGAAGGGGATAGTGGCGACTTTTACTTATCGCAAAGCCCGTGGCTTAAGATATTATTCTTGGAAGGTGGAAGAACACCACAAGTTAGTTAACTGTTTACTGCAATAGAAGACAAAGGGGAGCACGGAATGTTGTTGGAAGGAGATAGTGGCGACTTTTACTTATCGCAAAGCCCGTGGCTTAAGATATTATTCTTGGAAGGTGGAAGAACACCACAAGTTAGTTAACTGTTTACTGCAAGAGAAGACAAAGGGGAGCACGGAATGTTGTTGGAAGGGGATAGTGGCGACTTTTACTTATTGGAAAGCCCGTGGCTTAAGATATTATTCTTGGAAGGTAGAAGAACACCACAAGTTAGTTAACTGTTTACTGCAAGAGAAGACAAAGGGGAGCACGGAATGTTGTTGGAAGGGGATAGTGGCGACTTTTACTTATCGCAAAGCCCGTGGCTTAAGATATTATTCTTGGAAGGTGGAAGAACACCACAAGTTAGTTAACTGTTTACTGCAAGAGAAGACAAAGGGGAGCACGGAATGTTGTTGGAAGGGGATAGTGGCGACTTTTACTTATTGGAAAGCCCGTGGCTTAAGATATTATTCTTGGAAGGTAGAAGAACACCACAAGTTAGTTAACTGTTTACTGCAAGAGAAGACAAAGGGGAGCACGGAATGTTGTTGGAAGGGGATAGTGGCGACTTTTACTTATCGCAAAGCCCGTGGCTTAAGATATTATTCTTGGAAGGTGGAAGAACACCACAAGTTAGTTAACTGTTTACTGCAAGAGAAGACAAAGGGGAGCACGGAATGTTGTTGGAAGGGGATAGTGGCGACTTTTACTTATTGGAAAGCCCGTGGCTTAAGATATTATTCTTGGAAGGTAGAAGAACACCACAAGTTAGTTAACTGTTTACTGCAAGAGAAGACAAGGGGGAGCACGGAATGTTGTTGGAAGGAGATAGTGGCGACATTTACTTATTGGAAAGCCCGTGGCTTAAGATATTATTCTTGGAAGGTGGAAGAACACCACAAGTTAGTTAACTGTTTACTGCAAGAGAAGACAAAGGGAAGCACGGAATGTTGTTGGAAGATCTTTGGGAAATCTCTAACAAGTTTAAATAATTAGATCACTCAATTTCCGCACTCAGGTTTTGGCTCAATTATCTGGGTATCAGCGAAGTATGTAACAATTATTGAAGCCTTTAAGGGATACTGTACACAAATATTACATTTATTAAAAGCTCTCCTCAACTTAATGTCGTTTTATAATTATTTAATATAACTGGCATTATATTTGAATTCTATTATTTTGCATCCTATTAAAAATATATGCTCAACTATTGTAAAACAGGGTATTTATTGTTAACAAATGTTTAAACCATAACTAATTAGGGTGTGTTGAATTATACAGTAGGATATTAGAAATATTGAAATGTGTGTTTCTGTAGTCTCAACCATTTACAACCCTAGCCATCTAGGATCCACAACCGCTATAAGGTCAAATGCCCTTCCTTCTAGTCTTTCAAGGGTCAAGTTTTATATGTGAGAACAAGAAAAATCCGTTTTCTCAGGCCAGCCCTTCTCATGCGTTTACCGATCAAGAAAGGGTAAAGACCTACGCCTATCTAAAGGGAGAACTGGTCAGAAGACGGTGGACCTGTTTCTTCTAGACAATAGCTCTACGCTTCTCAGTCTTACCCTTAATTTTGACCCTCTTAAGGTCCAGATATTTCAGCTCTAGGCTTTAAGATCTGGATCTAGGAACCAGATGGTAAGCTGTTTAACGTACTTTTTCAACAGGATTACTTCATGGCGAAGATTTACCTAGGGGGAGAAACCGGAAAAGCGTTCAGAAGACGATATAGCTGCTTCCTTTATGCTAAACGTCTTTGTTAGTGTCCGAGAACGTTAGCCACGCAATTACTTCCAGCTGCGTACAGCTACATCTTACTTGTGTTGTTAGAAAAAGTGAAAGAGAGAGAAAATGTGTGTGTGTGTGTGTCTGTCTGTGTGAGTGTGTGTGTGTGTCTGTGTGAGTGTGTGTGTGTGTCTGTGTGAGTATGAATGTGTTGTGTGAATGTGTGT
>JBAIZL010000009.1:20990681-21160681 GCA_036971475.1 Prosapia bicincta | reverse complement strand
GAGTAAACTCGTACATAAATTTACAGTCTTTTTTTTTAAATAGATTTTTATGTAGGCCTATAGAGATAATAATCTACACGTAATTCGGGAGTTCTACAACATAACCTATAACAGGAAATCAGCTGTTACATGAAATCATACGTTATTATTTAATTTTCTTGAGTCACCTGATGAAAATACACGCAGTAAGGTATGCGTTTCAGAAATAGTTTGGCGCGAAAGCAATGATTCACCGTGAATGTAGCAGTTACCACTTCAGAAATCAAATTGTAACTCGTAGTCTGGACCATTTAAACGTACATTTGGCCATAGGCTAGACGGTAGGTGAAGGACTGCGTTGAGCTAAGTATAAATACGTTCCTATAAAAATCAGTTTTATTCAGCTTTATATGTTATACAGAAACAGCAAATCATCGGAGCGAGGAAGAGAGCTTCGGCAAAGAAACCAAGAACAAGGAGTCAAAACACTCACTTCCATGAGTCGGATGATATTACATAAAGTCGATGCTAAATTAGCGTCGGTAGAAAATAGCAAACATCTTGAAATATGTGTAGACATATCGGATGCAGGACTTATTGATGTATAGAATAGTCTGAATATGTAACAGGTTTTTAGAAGTGGTAGTACACGAGAAAGTGAGAGTGAGCAAGTGCTATCTGGATGAAACAGTACATCTTTCTACACAAAGGACTTTGAAGTAGGTGATGTTGTGATTTTAAAATTTTATTATCTGAGCTTAAAAACATGTAATAGTTTGAAGCGGGGAGAGACTTTTATTAGATTATGAACGTCAGTGAATATAGATTTTCAATTAAAAATTTGATACGTCTCTACTGCTTGCATGTCGGTATAGCTCACATCGCGACCTTTTAGACGGCAAGCATGACCGCAAACTCAGACGAAACAAGAGCAATATATTGAATTACCCTCGAATAAAGGCCTAACCAAGGTTCGGTCAATGTACCCCCTCTGATTGAATTTAGTCTTATAGTTTTATTGCAAGTTACAATAAGAACGCTAAAATTTGAGAAATTACAACATAACTTAAATTAAGAAACACACAAAAAACTATATAAACACCATGTTTTTAAATAAAACAGTGGTATATTACGCTACAGATAACTTGCGTCTCCTTCTAGAGTATTGATAAAAGTTTAAAAATTAGTTTACTAACATAAGCCAATCGTTTTAACATAAATTACGTATGTTGTTACAAGATCGATGAAAATGTAGGCCACTGGTTCAATTTACCAATCGAATATCTTACTTAGGAAACATATTTTTTGGTTGTTTTTTGTCTACCAGATATATTGTAGCTATATACCTGTATAGTGGCATCGTATAACATAGTTACTTTCACTCCTTATAGAATGTATTTGTAAAATATACCAAGATGTAAAAAGTGAACAAAACACATTTCGCGTTCCTATCGAAGAGATTCTGGGAGAATGGGCTCCTGCTACTCAAAAAACGCTTCGCTAGGAAAACCCGGCTTTACCTGGAACAAAGACGTTGTAGATAATCAAAGAACCCTTGAAGACAGACCGTGTACCCATGCTAAGAGGTTAAGAAGGTGAGTCTTGAAGTAGTTTTTTAATCCCTCTAAGGACCAGTCGTCTAGTTATGTATGCAAATGAAAATTTTAAACGTGCGAACTAAAACTAGTATTTCCGGTATTCCGAGCTTGCTGGGACAGGCTGGCCATCGGTAGGGAAATACCGGGGGAATAGTTCCAGCAATTGAAGGCTACAGTTACACTCCATGCGTGTTCTGAGGGAATTGAAGTAGTCCGAGTATGTCAGATCTGTTCGTCAGAACATGTCGTACCTGCACAGTTACTCCGATCAGTTACTCTCTGCATCCCGGCGAGAAAATGGTAAGGGATAGTGGCGACTTTTACTTATTGGAAAGCCCGTGGCTTATGATATTATTCTTGGAAGGTGGAAGAACACCACAAGTTAGTGAACTATTTACTGCAAGAGAAGTCAAAGGGAAGCACGGAATGTTGTTGGAAGATCTTTGGAAAAATTCAAACAAGTGTTTTGAGTACTTCAGGATGACCCCTGCGGATATACTTAAGGGAATTGAGAAGAGTATATCAAAGTATTTAAATTTTCGTGGCTCTGTTTCAGCTGAAGAAAGCTCCCTGTAACACTAAGGTAAAAAAAACTTTATTGCATATTTAGAAATTTACAAATAAAATTAATTATTAAAAATATAAGATCATGATAATACGATCAAGAAAATACATATCCAAACTAAAATAGAATCAAGAATCATTACATTATTGATAGGCCTATATGGTGATTAAAATAATGATTTAGTCTATTAAATTAATCTCTCAGAATAATCAATCCAATCGGGAAATAATCAATCTAAGCATTTTAACTAGAGTACTACAGTAACTAAGTACTTTAAATCGACGTGATTTTTATTATAAAATAAAACAAAATTTTTTTTTATTAATTTAATATTATAAAGTAACATTTTCCACCTTGAAAGAGAATTAATAATAAACGTAATAAGAAAACATAATCGACATAACAAAAATATCTAAGAAAATATATTAAGATCAACATGCAATGTAAACATGAACTCATGTCTAGACATCGTTATGTAAGAAATAATAAGTCAAATAATTTTTTTTAATGTTAATGGATCTAAAAGCTTAGAAATGGTGGTAAGACTTTTAATCGGGAAAGACATTTATTCAAAATGTTAAAAACCAGAATAAGCCTAACTTCTCGATATCCATGGCAAAAACAAAACAAAATTTAACAATAAAATGATAATAAAAACAGGAGCAGCGAAAGTTGAGCACGCTGGAGGTGGAAGTGAGCTCGTCGTCAGAACGATGCTAAAAAATCAACATGATTTGAACGGTGGAAATGTTTTGATGTAATCTTTCGTGTTCGGAAGAAGCTGTCGCGTCCAAAGTAAACACTCTCATAGCAACTATGTAGTTTGTTCAGACGGATCCGTCAGCCTAGCGTACCCTAAATCTACAACAGGAACAATGTAGGCCTACATACCTTCGATATACAACATTAATTTGTCTAGTAGTGCAATTTGACTTGTAATTGTTAATACTTACTAAGAATAATGAAATATCTTATTTTAATTATGTTAAAACTATTGTTTATGAATCTTATAAACTGTAAATTATGGTTTAATATTAGATTGATAAACTTTTAGCTCTTGAAAAGGATTTTTGGATAGAAAATCGAAAGGTAGAGTCTATTTGTAAAAGCATGAATTGGTCTGTGATTTGTCATTAACCTTAACTACATTTAACAATTATTAACAGTCATTAAATAAAGTATCTTATTATTTTTGTAAATATTTAAACATCATTTTGAACATTAAGTGTAATTTTAAAAAACTATAAGTAATATGATACAGTGAGTATTTTTAAAACGTTTTTTCAAACAATTCTAAATTTAACAATACACTGAGACATAAATAATTAGTGTAATAAACAAATCGCCCCTTATAGCCACTCTTCAAACCTAAAGCATGCATTCATCAATGGAACTATAATTAAAATTAATTTTTATTAATATGAAAACTTTCACATTTGATTTTAACCGAATGTAATCATGTATAAAATTGTGTAAATATGTGAAATTAATTGAAATTTAAAATTTTTATAATTAAGGTGATATTATATGATAATAAATAAATACTTTTGACCTGGGAACATGTTAGCCTATAATTTTACCAAAATACAAATATATATATTTTACAAAATAAAGCTACAACTATCACAAAGATGGGGACTTTATCACAATTTAATTAATTATTTTGTACGCTATTTATTAGTATACACAATTTTAAAAATACTGAACAGATTTTTTTGATTTAACATTTTTCATTAATTTAAGATCATTTATTTTTGGAATAGGGAGTATGTCTAGTGTTTAAGATCTGTTCTGCAATACTTGATTTTTCCGGTTTCTGTGAAATTTTATATGGTTAAAATGTTCTTTGAATCTGGTTGAAATATTTTTGTTTGTTTGGCAAATGTAAATTTATTACAAGAATTACAATTTAAGTTACTTTATAAATCCCAGATTTATCTAACGTATTTATTTTGTCTTTTGGGTTAACTATTAAATTTTGTAGGCTATTTAGACTTTTGTAAGCTACTTTAAATTTACTTATTTTTAAACTATTTCCAAACCATTTGTTAAATCCATATCGAATGATAGGCTTATGAATTTATTTTTAATATTTTATTTTTCTGTTAGTAAAGTAGTGGAATATCTTTTCTGAACTTATTTAAATTTTGTTTTCTCAATATATTGTCTATCTTACGATCATATCCATTAAATTTCGCTATTTCTTTAATTTTCAAATCTATTTTCGCAAATTCAAATCTATTCTTATTCAAAGGAATTGTAATTAATCTACTAGCCATAGTCTTAAAACGCTGTTAATTATTGGGCTTTACAATGTTAGATTCTACTGAGATATACCTACCACTATTTGTATTTGTCGATCTATATCAAATTCAATATACTATTATTATTATTATTTTTAATACATAAAACATCGGGAAACGGTTAACATTTGTTGCTCTATTTCAAAGATAAATGTTTTATATTTCTATGATGATTGTTATCACTTTTATCATATTATTTATTGTTTTGTTATTACACTTTCATTCAACACGAAGTTTAGATATTTACGGAAATATTACTTCCCATTAATTAACTTCAAGCTGTGCAGAGAACACCTGCTGAAGTGCAATACGATAACTCGCAACAATTTCGATCAGAAGAAGTCCGTGAACTTTTGGTTATTTGAAGTTCCTGCGTTTTTTGTTAGTTGAAGACCGGCCACTTTTGTTGAGTTGAAGACCGTGCACTTTTGGTTAGTTGAAGTTCCTGCGCTTTTTGTTAGTTGAAGACCGGCCACTTTTGTTGAGTTGAAGACCGTGCACTTTTGGTTAGTTGAAGTTCCTGCGCTTTTTGTTAGTTGAAGACCGGCCACTTTTGTTGAGTTGAAGACCGTGCACTTTTGGTTAGTTGAAGTTCCTGCGCTTTTTGTTAGTTGAAGACCGGCCACTTTTGTTGAGTTGAAGATCGTGCACTTTTGGTTAGTTGTGTACTTTTTGGCTATTTGAAAGTTTTTGGAATAGTTGAATTTTAGCCATTTGAAAGCTACACGGTTTTATCTGGCATACTGTCTTCATCTGGCAAAATACTCGTTTTAGTCGCATGGTTTTCCGTCTTCTACAAATAAAAAAAATGTGATACTTTTCTGAATAGTAAACTACATAGCCTACTGTACTTGGTAAATACTCCACAACAAACATATAGGGCCTACCACTAAAAAGGCGAGATGTAAGATTATATAGGCCTATAGAACATTCAGTGCGTTAACCTTAATTTGCTGCATTACGTCTTGAAAGTATAGATGTTTTACAGAGTCTGTTTAATTGAGCGTTACTTATCTGTCTAGAGAGAGAAAAGACAATCTCTGTGGTGGACAATAACGATATTACAGAAAGGATTCACGATAATGTTTTTGCTGTTGTTATTCTCTGAATACCTCGACTGTAGTAAATATTTTGCTATCGATTGCTGTTTATTAGTTATAAAATATTTTCCAAGACGGGACTTTTACTGCTTATAGTGAGAAATAAATCATGTCCTAGAAACAGGGTGGCATCGTATTTACTTTAATTAAAACAGCTGTGTACCTTGTTAGTTACGAATGTATGCAATCTCTAGGAATGGCTTTTATAGATGTGTATTTGTTATTGGAGGTTTCGTATTTTTCAGACGGGTTCGATTTCCTTGCAAATCCATGCTGCAAGGTTTTTGGAATTATAAAATAAATTGTTACTATAGCTTTTATTGTGTGTTAACTGTTATAATTAGTTTATTTTATCAAGTAGGCCTATATTTAGGCCTACTGTGTTTGTTTTCATTACGTTGAATCACTAAATCCATGACTTACTGATTTGAAAATAAGATTTAGCAAAAGGGAGAAAGGCAAACCAGAGCTGTACGTTTTTGTCGTGTTTTGGTACAGTTTTATTATTTTCATACATACGATTTTGGGGATGTTTTTTGTTCGTTTAGTAGTTTTATTGTGTTTTATGTCATGTCTGAAGAAAGGACTACTTAAAGAAACAGTACTTTTTTTCAAAAAAAATGTGAGCAACCCAACTATACAGCCGGACTAATGTTTAGAGATATTTCATTCTCAGCACAAATTATGGCTTATGCAAAATAAACCGTCAAAATTGAGGAATATTTCTCACGTGACTTTCTCTCAGTGTTGCACTGCCACACATTTGGCGTCAGTTTATAAGACACAGTTATTATCAATGGATAATTAAAGTTATTGTTTATCAATGGATGTGACTAAATGGTAAACACTTCTTCCACGACGATCTACAACCATCAGTTCAAACTCAAGTAGACTTCTTCCTATCTACGCAAGTATAACTATTCACACTTATATTCATGGGTTCACCTCGTCAATGCTAGATGAGGTTCTAGCCAAACGTCGGAACTGCGATTTTAATGCACCGCAAAATGAATGGATGCCCTCCGGATATTAACTATTCATCATCATATATATATATATATATATACATTCCTCACAGCCGGCGCGGTAACTACTCGTAGGCCTATATGAACAAAGTAATATATAAAATCCGAATAAATACTAATTGCCGGATAATTTCCTCAGAAATTATTTAAGTTTTAATTTAAATTCGATAATTTTTATTTAAATTATTTGAATTTTAATAGGTCTCAATCTACAACTTTAAAACAATCTACAACTGTTTTAGGATTACCTCGTTTGTTTTCATAATAACGAAGTCCTAACTGCAACACAATTTTTAAACCATTAATTAAACTAAAATTCATTTTCTAAAAAAAATATTTTTTTCAAGTTTCTCTTAATTATTTACTCGTATCCATTTTCAGATGTTCAAAACTCTATGTTAAAATATGATATTACGTAAATCTTTAAAACAAAATATTTTTTTAATATTCTTATTATAATTTGGAACATTGACTTGATATAAGAAAATTAAAAAATTATTTAAATAAAAATCTGGATAAAAAATTTAATGGAAAGAGAAAAAAGTAATCTTTGTTTCTTCACTTATTTCAATAATTACCTATATTTTAAAAATATAAATATTGTCAATATCTATTTATCAATTTTAAAACAGAATATAATTAGTTAAATAGTTCATTTAATCAAGTGTGTTTTAGATAGTGTTACACGTTTCCTTCCAACACATACATGTTTATACCTTAAAAATTACAAAGAGTTGGAAACAAAAATGTAAACAGGTAGAGACTATTTTTACAAAATTTTCATATGTAACTACCCCAGCGTATTGTTCCTTAAAGATAAGGTGGTAACTATTGGTATTGAAAGTTAAAATATAGAGTTAATCTGATTAATTTTTTCGCCAATAATTGGGAGTTTTGCTACCAATATAATTAATTAAATAGTTTTAAGGAAGGTGATTAATGAGGATAAAACAGCTGAGAGGTAAACGTATGTTTACCTATGGAGCCTAATTTATTTAGTAATAATTAGGAGTTTTTCTACCATTATGCTTAAATATTTTCAAGGAGGGTGAGGATAAAGTAGATGAGAGGTAAACGTATGTTTACCTATGAAGCCTATCTATAACCTTAGTGCGATTTGAACAAAATTTGTTCTGTCTAACCTAACCTAAACCAGAGAAAATATGTTAGCTCATTTTTATAGGTCTTGACGACATGAGAAGTGTATTCGTGATGCTTAGTAAGCAAATTTTAAAATGGGCAATAACTGTTAAAAAAACAAAATTTATGAAGTAGGTTTCCAAAGAGGTGTGACCATTTCGTTTTTACCTATATCTATCGTTACACGAATTAAGATTGAAAATTTAAGTATTTACATTTCTGTTGGTATTTTTATGGATTTACAGCTACGGCAAGTGGTTAATTTTACTAGTAACGATTACGTCTAGAATTTAAATAATTACTTCTCAATGTTTTTTGAACGGGTATAGCTTTAAAATCATATGTTTGGGTTCTCAAAAATTTTATTTTGAGAGTTGTAAATAAAAAGCTACAAAGACAAAGAGCCTATTGTTTAAACAAATGGTTCTCTTATTCCATAAGAGAATTGTATTTTTGTCAAATCACAAGTTGTGGCATTAGTGTTGCAAAATTTGTTTTTTTGTTCAAATGACTTTTGCTTACAAAATGAGCAGACGAAATTTTCTTGTTAATTAAGTTATTTTACACTCCCATAGCTTCTACCTTGAATTTTGTTTTAGTAAGAGTGTCACTATTTACAATAATATTATATTATGGTTTTGGTAGAAACTGAGTTATTACTTATTTTTAATCAGTTTGTGATTTTATAAAATCAAATGTAAGAGATTTCGAACAAAGATTAGTTTTTCGCTTGTTATTTTATTGTACGTACGCTGTTAAATCTAAAATAATTTGTAAGAAGTCTTTCAAACCAGTCAGTTGTATTGCCAGTTACTAAGTAACTAAGGGATTGAAAAAAGATACATTTTAGTTTCTAAAAATTCGGTTTTTTTTATGTTTACTTGAATAAATACCTAACAAAAAATAGTACTAAAATATAATTAGTAAATTAACGTTTATATAATTGCAAAATAAATTTTTATAGCTTCTACTAATATTAGGTCTATTTAACTAATTACAGTATATTCTGTTTTAAATTTGATAAATAGATATTGACAATAGGCCTATATATATTTTACAAAAATAGGTAATAATAGAAATGAGTGATAAAAACAAAGATTACTTTTTCCGCTTGTTATTTAATGTCCGTACGTTCTTAAATCTAGAACATTTTGTAAAAAACCTTTCAAACCAGTCAGTTGTATAACCAGTTATTATATAAAATAAAGGATTGAAAAACATACATTTTATTGCGTTAAGGGAATAATAAATATACCATATAAACTGCAGTCGTAAATAGAACATGAAGCCTAAACTAACAAAATATTTCAAATCGTACTACGAGCGCCTGCAGAGTGTCAATTCGATAATAATCCGTGTCTTGCACGTCGTGTGACTGTTATTTGACCGTCGCGGACAATCGTTTTGAATGTTGATTAGTTGAAACATTTAACTGTTTCATTAAAACACTACTAATTGTTGACTGAATGACTAATGAGTAGTGAGATTTAGAGTTAATTGTTTTAATATTTTAGTTGCGAATGATTCTCACTAGTTAAGCTTAACTTAAATTATAGTTAAACTATATGATTGTTCTTATACGTCATTAGTCTAATAGGCCTACATACACAAATGAAATGGATTCTTGATAAATTAATAATTATATATGATATTCTTCATGCGCCATCATTGGCATTCCACGATTATTTTAAAATTTTACAAATATGTTTACATCTACTATAATTACCTTTCGCAAATTTTTAGAACAAAATTATTCCAGTCAGTAGTAGATTTATAATCTGCTCGAATGAATTAGAAGTAATTTTATAATTCCTTGTCCATTTTAAAACATGTTGAATTTATTTGTTAATTTACTTTTGACTCACCTATTACTTAGGCCTACAGGAGAAATAATTAGCCTAAAATATTTATAATTAGGCCTTGGGCTACACAAGAAAATCTTTTCACATTTAAAAATATATAATTACATACAAAAATATAAACCTTGCTTCACTTTTGATTTATCTATTTCTTACGGTAAAACAAAACAAGGACCACATCTCAACACACTAGAGCAATATGAAATTTACGAACACAAAGTACATACATATTAAACGAACAAACGCAATACAAATTACACATACTCTTTGATATTATTGAAAACCTGCCTTTAAAATCGTCACCGCCTAACCTAACAACTACAAGCAGAAAACACTGATGAAGATCGCCAAGGAGCGATTGAAAACGTTCTGGCTCAGTCAGTTTTTATAAATTTACAAAATTTACAGTTCGGATGGTCATAAACTAATGTAAAAGTGATTAATAAGTTTCAACGAACGTAATGGACTACAAAATTTAAGAGCTTAAAACAATAAGCTTGAAATGCTGTACTTATAATTAGGATGATTGAGTCGAAAAAAAATATTTGCCTTAAAAAGTATGTTGGGTAAGATTTTTCGGAGTTAAAATATTTGTTAGTTTTAAAAATAGCCTAATAGAAAAAGTATACGCATTTTATGCTAAATGTAGGGCTAATTTTATCTTTGATAGCAATAATGTAAAGTAAGACAACGCTAAAGGTGATTTCGTAATAATTCCAAACTGTTATGGCAGTTTGATAAATGAATAAAAAGGGTGCTCTTTTTAATAACATATTTTTGTTGCAACGATAACTCTTCACCGCGGAAGTTGAGTGACCGGGCCTAGATGCAGAAATAGTTTGTTTTGTAGCCTAAATTACATCTGAGGATGATTGCTATGCAATTGAAATGTACTCATTTTACCTTAGCCAATGCCCGTTCGTGGCTTTTGAACCATTCGACGTCGAGCCTCCCAGTAACGGCCGATTCCGGACAGTTGATCACCTAGCTCAGGGGAAGTTGAGATGTGGTCCCCACTCATAACACCATCGAGACAGAGCGGGCACATATCGGATTCTACCAAAACGGTAGAGATTTGCTTGAAGATAGTCGTGTCCTGTTAGGAGTCGAAAGACAGCCTCGGCAGTTGCCCTATCGTCTGTGGGCGACAGAGATCCGCAACTGCTAAGTGATGCCCACTGTTTTCCTCTCCTTGATTCCTCGTGCCCTTGTTTGATGAATTGTTTCTGGGTTGCATCGATGTTGTTTGGCAGAGGTAAGGCTAGCTTCTGCGTTTGGTTGTTGCATATGTGCTCCATTTTTTACTAGGTTGTTTGCTCTTCCGTTGCCAGCGATGCCAACGTGACTTGGGATCCATTGAAGGCTAATTGACCAGTCCTTTTGCAGAAGATGTGAGATAACTTCTCGAGAGTGGAATATGTCAAAACAGTCTGTTGAAGAGTTGTCGGATATTGCAATTATGGCGGCTTGGGAGTCTATAAAGAAAACAACTCGTTGGTGGTTCGTTGCTGGGTGATGAGCAGCAAGCGCCTCTGCGGCCAGTCGCACTGCCGTTACTTCCCCATCAAAATTACTTGTGTTTGCCTCAACGCCCTGGCTGACTTCAAACAGCTTGGAGAAAGCTCCAGCGCCAGCGACAGTGGGTAACAGTTTAGATCCATCGGTGTAGAGATTCCATGTTCAGGATATAAAGTATGGATTATCTCAAGGGCAGAAATCTTCAGTTCTTCTGGGAGTGCAAGATGCTTGGGGGTCTTTAAGTTTTAACGGTTCAGTTTTATCGAATATCTGATTGTATTTACTTAACTTACCTCAATTACAATAAAAATATTAGAAAAACCCCAATACCACAAAAATAATAATAAATTACTAACATTACAAGTTACATAAGATTAAACCCTTGAGTACATTTCGATGGCCATGTCATCATCAGAGGCTCATATTACAAAATTACAATCTAGAATGCAATAAATTACAAACTGACGTCATCCGTTTACTTCTGCAGTTGCTTTACAATGGGGTGAGGTAGAATTTTTTAGTATATGTACAACATGAATGTAATTTCCTGGAACTTTTAAGCTGAGCCCTCGACTAACAAACAAAGATCGGCCATCTTGAAACCATATAGGTTCGTTAGAAAAAACTAAACTATTATAATAAATATGTAATATAAACTACAGCTAATAACAAAAAATAAAAACTAATTAAAATAATGCATCGTATATAGAATATAACTATACAAGCAAAGAATATAGAGGCGAGTTAGGTATAAGCCCTTTATCTATAGGCCTATTCATTAATTTATTATTTGATAAAACTGTAAAAATACTTTCATAACTACTGAGCAATAATTTGGAGTTGATACTTTTAGTTAATATAAGATATAATCTAAT
Source organism: Prosapia bicincta (assembly GCA_036971475.1). Classification (NCBI taxonomy): domain Eukaryota; kingdom Metazoa; phylum Arthropoda; class Insecta; order Hemiptera; family Cercopidae; genus Prosapia; species Prosapia bicincta. Next base: position 21,148,719 of record JBAIZL010000009.1, on the reverse strand, counting down.
ACAGCTGATTGCGAAGGATATACTCTGCTACACTTGTTTTGGTCTCTCATATTTAATATTAAAGATGTTCTTTAGACCTATATCTAGTTAGAATTTTTTTTTGACATCTCAATTACATGTAGTCTATTACAAACTATTTTATAATTCCTGTTTTTCCCAATATTGGAATTGTATCTTTAGGGTTAGGCCTACTAATAAATGCTTAAGTTTCTTTTGACTCTTATACAAACTTTTGATACAAGCTATCGACATTTATCTTTTTAAAAATAGAATCTAACTCTATTGTTAAAATATTATCAAAAGGTAGTCTTATAATTACATTTTTATCGTCTTTTTGAAGAGTGGTGGATTTGCTTAGAACATATTTTGATCTTCGTTTTCTAATAATAAATATTATCTATAACTTGTATAGGCTATAAAAATCGTGATAATTATTAAGATCGACAACTACCGCTTTATAGCGGCCTTGTCAAATCTACATCATTGTAGTATAATATTGTAGTTCCTCATATTATGTGGAACGGTCTTTTGCTTCTTCTACCCTTCCCCCCCACCGCCTATGCTTGCCCTTCGAGATAAAAACATCTGCTTACGGGTGAACAGCTATAAAACACCCTAATACAGACAGGCTCTCCTTACCTCCCTACCACTACAAATTCGTTGCAAACAGCTTACGCCCATGAAGGTCAGCCCGAGACAGGCTAGCGTTCTGCACCCCTTACCATTACGTAAGTAATGCAGACGGCTTTCGCCCATGAACCTCAGGCTTGACCAAGAAACAAGACCCTATACTCGATACTACAAGAGGGGATTCACACAAAAGCCGGACCGGGCGAAGCCAAGCCGTGAGAAAATCGCCTGGTGACTAAATACGCAGTATTTATATGGGAGTTTTCAAATACAACGCCGGGGCGGGCCGAGCCGTTTTGTCTAGTCCTACCTGGCGCAAATTCATGCGTTTTTTGCCAAACGGTTTCTGCCTTCGTTCAGCCTATTCGGTGTTCCAGCCTAGTGGGTTAAGAAATATTGTGGAAGTTAGTATTGAATTTGTGGACAAATGGATTCAATTATATAATCAAATGTATGGGTACTCTTCTGAAATATCTCCTAAACGGTTCATCTTCCCGTTTCTCGTATAGAGTTACGAACTGTCCACTAGACTCGTGATCTTTATTGATATCGTGAGTCCATTATCCTCTTCTCTCCCTACACATTCATCATCAAGCGAGGAACTATCAAATAACATCATCATCATCAAACGTTTATGGCATTATTATTGCACTACGTTGCAACTGAGACTCATAGGAAGGTAGCACTTAAGGTTAGGAAACCTACTAAGTCCGAACGGATAGCAGATCTTGCTCAGCTTGACATCGCATCACATCGCCCCACCTCGTCGGCTCGGCTAGTTATTATTATCCCTAGTTATTAACACTTATTTTAACAGTTATAAAAACAATCGGAACCGCCACTTGGAGACCTGAGTTTCGGCGATTGCTCTATAGGCCTACCATTAGAATTGACGATTCCTGGAATAGGCCCATCCTTATTAACTCTTAACCGGTCTGTTCAAAAATAGTTGCTACTCCGCTCTGGTGGGGTCAAACCTGACCTAAACTAATTTTACGACTGAAATAAAACCCACTAAATCACAACAACTATATTTTATTTTAAAGTAATTTATAACTACTCCAAACTTATTTGTGTAAATGAAACAAATTTCACTAATAGGCCTACATAAAATAATAACAATACTGTAAATACATGAATCTCTTACAAAATCCATATATATAGGCCTATAGGCCTATATATATATATATATATATATATGTGTGTGTGTGTGTGTGTGTGTCAGAAAATGTTTCCAAAAATTCTGTTAACACCTATTAAAAGTTGTCTCTTGAAATATCTTACCCTCTATGTCTGCTAACATCTACCTGGAAACCAAAAACCTCTGAAAGTGAACATATTTTGTGAAATTATAGTTTTGAATTCATTAGAAAAATTTTCAAAAAAAATAACATAAATATTAAATCTATGTTTCTTCAAATACGATGTATTAATTTAATTACTTTTACTTTATTTATTTATTTCGCTGTAGTTTTTATTACATATGTAATATTATAATGTACTTTTTGACTTAACCTATTTGGTTCCTGATGGCCGATCGTTATTTGTCGGTCGAGGGCGGAGAGGGGGCGGAGCTTACCTCACGCCTATATATGAGAACGATTGGTATCACCCTCCCATCTTCCGCCCCCGTCCCAGAATCCTCCTGGACCCAACATAACACCAATCTTTAACGCTCTATCCTATCTCCACCTAACTCCATTACATTAAGTTATAGTTGTATACACATTACTACACTTATATGTCACAACACCTACACTACACACAAGTTATCACATGTGAAAAAAAATGTATTTCTTATGTCATGTAAAAAAAAAGCCCAGTCCCACATGAATTAATAAACGTAGTCCCCCAGCATGAAAACCTGATCCGTCTCACCCAATAAAACGTACTGCAGTGCAGAATCCTCTCCTCCGATCCAGCCCGAACCAAAAAGGCCTGATCCCACATTCCTACCCGCAGCCACTGTCGCGTGACAGACGCTGCATAACCTCGGGGGCCACCAAACCCCCTCCTTCTCTGACTGACTGATTGGTATCATTCTAGTTTGTAACTTCTTGTGTGCTAGATTGTATTTTGTGATAAGACCCTCTGATGATGATTTATTGATGATGAAACTAATTTTATTTCTTATTTTTGATTAATTCTGTGGTATTGGGGTTCTTTCCAATATTTTTATTGTAATATATTGTACCACTGTGCTCTTGATATTGTGTTTTAATAATAATGTAATTGAAGAAAATTTTAAAATTTATAGGCTAACTCAAAAGTTAATTTGTTTCAATGAAAACACAATAATAAAAGTAATATTCAAAAGGGAATTTTAAAATGCTAAAGTAAATAGCTTCAGAATATTTTCTAAATTTTTTGGGATTGTGATGAAAATTTTTTTGTTGACTGTCAAGATGATAGAAACCAATTTTATTAAAAAAGTTTTGTTAAAAACATAAGATAAATTAATAATAAAAAATTTTAAAACTCAAGATAAATTAGGATGTAAACCAACTCAGTTTGACCTTCAAGTTGAATTGTTTTAAATAATTTTTATTTACATATTATTATATTAAACATTATTGAAATATTTAAAGTTTTAAATATAGATTTACCACAAAATTCTGAATACCTTAGGCCTATGTATGATGATTTTAGAAAGAACTCGATTTTAATATTTTTCAGTTTTACTGGTGATCTTCTGCATTATGATTATTTTGTATTTACTTCATGCAATGATTGGGGTTATCTTGTGGATAGCAGCATTTAACGTATCTTAATAATTCAGTAAATTAGAAAATTAATTTTTGAAAATAATTTAAGTGTGGCATATTTACTTGAAATTAAGGTTTATTCAAATAATAATTGCCTTCATAATATGTTATTAACATGAACATTTTATAATGTAAAACTAAATACAGAGTGACAAAAAAAAACTTTTGGAAAAGAAATAAAAATAGGAAGAAATCAAGAACAAAAACAATTACTGACAGTAATTGAACAACTAGAAATTGCCTTTTAAGGATCTGTAATTCAAATTGCCAATTGTTGAAGATTATGTCATTTAGATGGTGTCCTATTTTATGTATACATTGTTCTTAACTGCTGTTCAAGTTCCGAATTTATCTCCGCAACATTTCAGCTGGGGCACCCTCAAATTTTGTCTTCAACACTTTTAATCCTGTATTGTAAAGTTGTGGGAATTTTTTCAATTTAGATACAACAGATCATTACATATCAACATACCATCTGAAGTAACAGTTACTTTGGTTCGGTCTTCATTTTCGAAAAAGAAAGGTCTGAGACACTTTGAAACTCTACCACATTGTGACTACCCATACATAAACCGAAGATCAAATAAAATAGTCCAAAAATTTCAAAAAAAGAGGATACAAAACTAATAACAAACTACAACATGGCACCTACAACAAAAATAAACTACAAGCACCAGGCGTTTACAAATTAAACTATACAAACTGCAACGAATTCTACATTGGGAAAACAGGTAGCAGCTTCCAACAAAGAGTCAAGGAACACACAAAATCACCCAAACAGAACACCGACTCAGCATTCTCTAATCACCTAAGAGAAACAGGACACAAATACAGATATTTATCATAACCTAGAAATCCTACACATCAACAAAAAAGGACCATATCTCAACACTTAAACAATATGAAATTTACAAACACACAAAATACAAACATATTAAAGGAACAAAACCAATACAAATCACACATACTCTTTGATACTATCAAAAACCTGCTTTTAAAACCGTAACCGCTTAACCCAACAACTCCAAGTGGAAAATTTAGACATTGATGAACATCGCCACGGAGCGATTGAAAACATTGCATCACAGTAAGTTTTTACAAATTTATAAAATAAATTAAAGTTCGGATAGCCATAAAGTTGCTTGTTATAATCATCTTGTATTCACTGATTAAACTATAGTTAAATGTACTCGAAGTTGAGTCGAGGCTTTGATTCGTAAAAGGAACGATTGTTTCAAAACTCGTTAGCAAGTAAGCCATTACGTATTCACTTAGTTAAGTACATTTAATTATAGTCATAAAGTAATGTAAAAGTGATTAATTAAGTTCCACCGATCATAATGGACCACAAAATTCAAGAGCAAAAGCGAAATAACAGCAGCCTATTTTGAACTTAATGCTCTGGGCTCTGTAAGACTAATTTTTGGTGGAGTACAAGTACTTATAGCCATTCTGTTGCTTTCCTGTAAAGTAAATCCGGTCCCTACAAATTTTGGAAAAAAGGTTTTAAAGTTTAATTTGAAGAAATGCTGCCATAACACATATGATGGCAAAGTAGCTCACCACCTCTGTGCACATTCCTAGTTAAATTTTTTTGAACAACATTTTAATCATGTAAGCCTGCTGTAGATCACTTCACTGCTGCATTACTACTGAACGGCATAATTGTTAAGAGCTGAAGGTCACCTTGAAAGAAGAAAAATACATTTCCAATTACTATTTCAAACATAATCCGCCCCATTTTGAATTCACCATAAAATTCCAACTGAAAAAAAATATAATTAAATACCTCCTCAGTTCCCTAATACCATATGTGGTACATTTTTCAATAATTATTTAACAACTTTCTGCGTAAGTCAGGAAATTCCAAGTAGTACCAATGCACTCTGCTAGGTAGCAGGAGCATGCAGAGCTGCTTGTATTCATGATATGTTTTGTTTCACTGGTTCTGTAGCATTTCAAACATGGCGGACAACCGATTTGGCTCACTGCCTGTGTCTTCTAGAAGTAAGTATTGCACAATAATTTTAAATGTAGTTTATATAAGCTAGAAAAAATTACAATACTCTTCAAAACCCATAGATAAAGATATACTAATTAGACTTTAAATATTTTGATTTTATAATAACTTTATGATGTATGAAGTACATATGTACTTCATATGGTACAAAGTGACTTAGCCCATCTCTACTAATAAGTCCATACTATTTTTTCTTTCAGATGTTTTGCAAGAATTTTGTGATAGAGACAGCTTTGGTGATGTTTCTGACATAGAAGATCTGTCAGATGATGATAATGAAGATCAATCTTACTTAACAATTGCGCCTAGGATCAACATATTCCAAAATGTAGACGATGAAGACCAAGAAAATGTTGACGAAGCACCACTAGTCCAGAATGAGTAGCTTACCGGTACTGCAAATTGGTACCATCAAGGTATTTTTGAAACACTGCCTCCGGCTCCTGGTTACAAACCAATTGAAGGTATGGGAACAAATACTGACCCTATTATTAGTTTTAAAACGTACATACCAGATACTCTGCTGGAATCCATCACAGAAGCAACACGAATACATATTTTGTCTGATACTGGAAAGGAGATCCGCCTTACCAAATTTGAAATGGAAAAATTTCTTGGCATGACTATAAAAATGTTCTATTTGAGATACCCTAGAATAAAAATGTACTGGGCAGGTCCAACTCGGGTTCCAAGCATTGTGAATGCAATGCCGCGAAACTGATATTTCTTGATACGTAGCCACTTACGGGTAAGAGACTATCAAAACGTAAATAATGAAGAAAAGAAAAATAACAAATATTGGAAAGTGTTGCAATTACTCCAGTGTATTAGAGACGCATGTCTTGAAAATGATCGGCTTATTTACGTGTCAATAGACGAACAAATGATTCCTTTCTGGGGGCACACACAAAAACATCAGCGGGTAAAAGGAAAACCCAATCCTTGCGGCTTAAAAAACTTTGTTGCTTGTGCTCCAGATGGTTTACCCCTGGACTTCTTCCTCTACGAGGGTAAGGGGGACTCAATTTTACCTAACAATGACCTCAATTATCCTGATCTAGACATTGGTGAAAAAGTTATTGTCCGCCTAACTAGAAATTTACCCCAGGGCATATCTATATTCATGGACAGATATTTCACCTCTATATCTTTGCTAGATGAGCTACATCTAAATGGATTTCAGGGCACAGGAACCCTAAGATCAGATCGTGTACCTCCAAATACGTCGCTATACACCGATGGCGAAATGTGTGATGGAGGTAGAGGTTTTCTAAATCAAACTGTCAGAGACGATGGTCAGATAGCCGTCGTTAAATGGTTTGATAACAAACCTGTAACTTTGGTATCAAATATATTTGGAATTGAACCAAAAGACAAATGTAGGAGATGGTGCAGAAAAGAAAAAAGACACATTGAAGTTGATCGACCAATTATTATCAAAGAATACAATGAGAAGATGGGTGGCGTGGACCTCTTAAGACAGGTTTATTGCCTATTACAGGATTTCTGCTAGAACTTGAAAGTGGACAGTTAGGCTTCTATTCCATATGATAGACTTTGTCATTGCAGCAGGATGGGTGATGAGAAGAAGAGCAGATGAAGCTGACGCAACGCCCAAGGGAGGCCGCTTAGACTTGCTAGATTACAAAAGCATTTTGGCCGACAAATTGATTAACGTTTTACCTCATAATGAACCTAATGAAGATCCTGTTGACCCAGATGAAATAGACCAACCAGTAGAAAGAAAGAAGAGGAAAGCATTCACTCCATTACTTTGTGTAGAAAAACGAACAATATCAGCCAATCGCATGCCGGAAATCCCAGATGACAACAATAATCATCGTTGCCGTTTTCCTGGATGTAAATCAACATCAGCCAGAATATTTTGTAAGAGCTGTATATATATGCCTAACCAAGTCTAAGAACTGTTTCAAGGCATTCCATGAACAGTAAAAGAATTCTTACATGCAATTAAAAAAATTAGAAAATTGCATTGTTAAATTTTTGAATCGGCCAGGTCACTTTGTATCATATATAATACATGCCATATTTTGTATTTCTTTCTAAATAAAAAAAAAAAACATTTTCTCTGTTTTATTTTCATTTTTCTTAACCCAAAAATGTTGTTCATAATAAAATAATTATTCGCACCTTGATGGGGAACTGAGGAGGAAATACTAAAAACATAATGAGTAGAAAGTGTACACATACTTATGTCACTTTTCAGATAGAATGAAAGTAGAATAAGTAATAACAAGTAAAAGTTTGACAATGTGCTAACAGTAAAATCTGCCTTACATGGTAGGAAATGATAAATTATTCATCAATTAATTGACTTGTAAAAAAAAAACATTACCAACTGATATTTCTCAGCAAGAATGAAAGACACACACGCACACACACACACTTTGATCTCAAAACATAAATAAAAGTTCATACCTAATAACAAGATTTAAAACAGAGGAATCAGGACTTTAAAATATTTTTACAAAGAAATTCATGAACATCAAAATATTTCTTTTTTCAATACAATTTACCATTTCATTTGATGATTTAAAGTGGTAAACAAATTCTACAGTTATGTCTTCTGAAAGGCAAAAAATATTCCAAATATATAACATAAATTTCCATTTGGAGTTTAAATAAATAAAAACTGTAGCACAAGAAAAGAGAAGGTAGAATTTAGGGAAACATGTGAAAAAAGTGAAAAGCAAAGAACATTAATGGCAAAGGAGAACCAAAAGAAACCGGAAGAGCTTGCACCAGGATAGTAAGTAAGCTAGGTAAACTAATAAGAAGAGCAAAATGATATTAGAAACCTTCAAGTAAATTTAGAAATTACAGCAGAAGTGGAACTATTTTTAAAAAAGAACGCTTACAACTAAAAGCTTATTGGAATAAATTAGAAGAACGAGAGGAAAGAAAGCCAGGACGTAACAACCCAAGTTAAAAAAGTAATGTAACGATATTTAGAATGTCTGAGCAAATGTTAAACTTGGAAACAGAAGAAAGAAGATGTGAAACCGAAACAAACAAAAAAGACATAGAAAGAAAGAGAAGATTCATAAGACAAGATGAGGCATAGAAAGAAAAATTAGAGAGATACTTCTGCTAGAGAATGTAGACATTTATTTTAATCTATTTTATTCTGGTGGTACAACTTTTATTATAATGATAATGCTTTGGTACAATGTAAATAAATGTTATACCAAGTGTAATAATAAGATAATCATATAAAAGAATAAGGCTATCTTTTTTTATAGAACCAATGGGATTTATTGTTAATGTGGGTGATTATCTACACATCCTCTATGATTGTTGAAATATTTGTCATAATTGGGCTGTCTTCTATGAATGGCTCATTTGGTATTTGTATTTTTAGGCTGTGGTAAGTTTGCTATAAAAATAAAAAATTTGAGTAGAAATTGAATTGTATTGAATTTCTAAACATATTTCTCAAAAACTCGCAATAAAGTAAATTATATAAAAACTGAAAGTTTAGTCCAAGACAAATATAAAACCATCAGGTAAAATTTCAAACAAACCTAAAGCAATTTATGCATTTGAAATGGAGTTTTGTTACTGTCCGGTTCAGAATTTTGTTTATAAAAATTGTATTATTTTAGAGGTTCATTTGTTGAGGTAATTATTGTTAAGAATTACTATTTATGTATGTGTTTAAGTATTTTAATATATTAAATTAATTAAAATATCTAACATTTGTTGATTCCATCTTCGCGTGAGCTACTAGTAATCACTAAACACTTTTAAATGTTTTAAACTTGCCTATAGCAGATAACCCAGACACAAACACACAACAGGACAATCCCATAAAATACTCATCAATACCATACAGATCATCCAAAACACACAATCTAACCAACACATTACAAAAATACAACTACAAAATAGCTTACTCCACACACACACACAACACTCTCAACAAACCATTTAAACCCAACAACAAAATCAACGACATTTACAACAAATAAACAACACAGAAATAACCAAAGCTTCACAACCGAACAATACGAAATATATAGGCACTTCAAACTACACCCTATACACATACTCAATACACAATTACATTACACCTCACACGCACTTTTTAACATCATAACTCCTAATACTCACAAAATACACCCACACCACCAAAATATCCCACCCCCACCCTAACCTATGTAAACCTTGAGATCAGTTACGGTCTGAGTTGACAAAGGGACACATCTCCCGAAACGGCAGTCCTCAACAAGCAAAGTAAGTGCTACTATAGGCAAGTTTAAAACATTTAAAAGTGTTCAGTAAAATATCTATTAAAAATATTTAATGTATAATTTTTAAATGTGTCACAATGTTAAATTACTAGTATATAACACGAATTAATGATTAAATATTGAAAAAATCCAATGTTTTTACTGATCTTTTAAAATTCTGAGTTTGATAAATTATTATAGGTAGTCGATTTAAATAATTTGTGTGTTTTAGGTACATAGATGAGATATCTGTTATTGTTTTTCCAATATTTGATATTAAACTTGAAGAATATAAAATTTCTGACTGGAACATAATATTTATCACATTGTTACCAAAAACATATTATGATTGAAATTTTTGTCAGTTGAAAATCTCAATTCCTTCACAATTTTTTGTTGCCCATGGGTACAACACCCTGTTTACCCCACAAACAGGGGTCTTTGTGCCCAAGGACATAAAACAATGGTCTAGGGAACTAAATTTTATTCAATACTTCATTTATTTTTGAAATAATCCAAACAACCATGAAGGATATAGGTAAATAAAAATACAATACAAACCAAACTTTGAAATAAACCTAATGCAGTTTTTCCAACATTCCTAATTATTCTTAATTTTTAACTTCAGTAAACTATTGTAATAAAAAAAAGTATTACTCTTGAGATAGCCTAATATTTTTTAAAATGAAAAATAACTAGATAGATTACTAGTATGACTCTCTATGAAAATAATAACACAACAGGTGGCGGGTAACTTTAACAATATACTATTTTCAATAACCATCATTGTTGAAAGTAAATTTCGGACGTTGATGACAAAGCACCATTTTGAGGTATTTCACACTGTAAAAAGATTCTGGTGAGATCTTTGTGGCTTGAGCTACAAAATGGCAGACCAATTTCTTCCCAGCTACTTTCAGAAAAATGAAATCGCACGGGAAAATATCTTAACTTTTGAGTTTTTTCTCCAATTCTTTAGTCTCAATTTTCTCAAAAATCTTCTAAAAATGAAGGCAAAGAGATATTATCAAAGTTCACTTCTTCTTCTGAAGAACTCATGGTAAAACGTAGCTGTTTATTCTTCTTTTGACGAGAAGCAGTTGAGATACTCTTGCTTTTATTGCTCATCTTTGGTCTTATTTCCTTTAATTACATAACAAATTTGCAATGCAATTTTTGCTGCCGTGTCCATCAAAACCCCAGATATACCATTTTCCCGCCCACGGCCAGCAAGTTGTGTCCGAGGAGCAGCTTTAGGAAATGGCCTCACCATTTCTGGAGTGATTGTTGAACTTAAATTTGGATTTCAACAACTCTTTGCCCAGGAGTTGTGGAGTCCGAAGGGATCATAGTGGCTGATCCTTCTGGTTGCGCCAGCCCACTAAGGCTGAGTTGGTACACTCGGAGTCTGAGACTGAATTGGCTCACAAGAAGATGATGGTCCAGGTGTAGTTTCTACAGGGCGATCAGTTAAATTGGAAGGTAAAAATTAAATTACCCTGGAAGATAATACAATCTAAAGGGTAAAGCCCTGAAACACTGAACCTACTTTGTATGTTGTTCGGTGTAAATCCAGAGGGAAATGCTTTCCCTATAAATCCTGCTGCATCATAAAGTGTGATTCTAAAGGATCTCTGGATGTTGGCATCCAATCATTCATTGCCTGATTGTATAAGATTTTTAGCGAGCCAAACGCCACTCTATCTAATGGTTCTATTTTATGACTTGTATAATTGAAGAAACAAATTAATAAATAGGTGCAAAATTGAAATTAAATAAAAATTTTAGCCGTTGGACGGACACTAAAAGTCCTTGAGTACACATGATTATGTGTCCTTGGTTACAAAGGTACACCATTTTTTTTTACAGGCCTGTCCCATCAACAGGACCACAGCCTCATGACATAAAAATCAGCAAAAGCACCTTGAAAACATAAAGAAACATAATACCTAGAAATATAATAAATAATACAAACCACAACATAGAGAAAACAAAAAATTGTGATAAAATCTTATCTTTACTTGACAGCCTTGATACCTCATGGGGCACTGGAGAGGGCAAAGACACATCTTTTGAGCCCTCATTTGATTTCTCCTGCCAATACCTGGAATTTTCTGACCAATGTTCGTACATACAACTGTCCATGGGTACAGCAGCTCCCCCTATTGTGTTTAACTGTATTAAATAAAAATGTTATTTCATGTGTTTTTTTTTAAATTTAGAACTTTTATATTAGTTATTTCAAATGATCTTCAATCAAAACAAGGTTTAGCAACTTCAATTTAATAACTTATATAAAATTGCAATCAGGCGCGGATCCACGGTAGGGGCGATCGCCCTCTTCTTTAGATTAGAATTTTTAGAAAAAGTAATTTAAAAAATATTTTAATGTCATCTGTTAAATTTTTGGAATGTTATTACAAAAATAAATTGTTTCGAATGCCTAATTAGTCCAATTTAAACATTAATCCTCACTACAAAAAAGAAATCCTTCATCTAACCATGATAACATTTTCGAACAAAAAAAGAAAGATGAGGCACTTTTTTAAATCATATAATTACAAGTGGCAAATATTTTAGGGATATCACTTTATCATTATTCAATGTATTTTTTTGCCAAGTAAAAGGGTGATATAAGTTGTTTCTAATTTTTTAAATATTTGTGAGTTGACAGCATGTCTACCGACTAATAAACTACAAAATTACCCATCAAAGGATCCAATGTATTATTATCGTCAAGCAATTTTTATACCAATGCTTGAAAATGTCATCGAAGATATAAAATCACGATTTTCTAAGAAAACTTTAGAAGTCTATAATTTGTCAATGTTGTTTCCAGATGTACAGACAAAGTAAGATTTTCAAAGTAGTGCGGTAAAAAACCTTGCAGAAAAATACTCGACATTTTTAAATAGGTCTGTTGATGTATTTCAAAAAGTTCTAACTTCCGAATTAGAATCTTGGCAGTGTAAGTGGGAAAGAGCATCATATGAAGGTCCTCAAACGGCTATTAAATTATTCTGCTCTTGTGACAGAAAAGTTTATCCTCTGATTCACTTTTTACTTAAAGTACTCCTAGCACTGCTACTGTCAAATGCATCACCAGAAAGAACTTTTTCAACCCTGAAGAGATTGAAAACATGTCTTAGAGCAACTGTGGGGCAGGAACGACTCACAGGCTTAGCACTTTTAAATATACACTACAAATTAAATATAGATTTAGATGCTGTAATTGATAGATTTGCGAAAAAAAAGGAACATCGAGTTGAATTTATATTGTAAGAAACATTATGCCAATCATTTTAACCAAGCGTCATGTAACTGTTTTTATTTACTAAATAAGTAAAATTATCAAAAATAATTGTATGGCTAATAATTATTTATTCTTTCCTCAATTTACTTTTCAATATTTTTGGTGAAAAAAATCTTGTATTACAAATTTACTTATTTAAAATAACTTAGAAACTTAACACGATGTAAAAGTCAGCTTTACCAACATGGCGAATTTATTATTTGTTTATACTTTTTTAAAACTACTATTTCCTGTTTTGAAAATAGGGCCTTGTTATGCTTTCGGAAACTATCTAAAGATTATCCATACCAAATTCCAATTCAATCGGACAAAAACTTTGGGAGAATTATCTTGTTTACATTTTTAGTAGTTAAAAAATGGAAACGAGAGAAATCTCGGAAAGTTTTTGTCCGATTGACTTGAAATTTGGTATGAATAATCTTTGGATGGTTTCCGAAAGCATAACAACGCATTTGTTTCCAAAAAATTGATTTAAGTTTTAAAAAAATTAAAAATTTTTAAATGTCGGTAAAGATGGGTTTGACTTAATTAGCAAGATAAAAAATATATATATATATTTACAGACAAAAAACATGTAAGTTGAGGGCACAAACGCCCCCCCCCCCTAAAAATAATCCCTGGATCCGCACCTGATTGCAATAATAAGTTCTTTGTTTTTTGCAAAACTATCTGTTTTTTTTTTATATGCAACAGACTTTTCCATTTTCACTCACAGATTTATAGTTTATAAAGAATCTTCTTCAAGAGCTATGTTTTTCCACTTCAGGCAATTTTTTTTTATAAATTACACTTTTGCTACCACTGGGGAAAAAAACCACTACTTACTGATATTTTCCAACAGACGTGTTTGAAACTAGATCAGTGTATTGTTCTATGCTGGGAGTCACGGACAAGACTTCTTTTTATAATTAACTTCTATACTCAGTCATGCATAAAAAAAAGTAAAGGAGTTATTGGTAACAAAATAAATCTTTTAATGTTGAACTTTAAATTTTATTAAGACATCCAACACACAAAGTAATAATTTACCTATTCCAAGAAAATAATTACAAAAATATTATTACAATTTAAAATATTACAATATATCATCAGAAAATATTTTCTCTAGTCTAAAATGACTAGTGTAAGTCTAAGGCACTTAGCAAAGTTCTTATTAAATTACCCACAAAATAATAATATCAAAGTTGGGTTGATTAATTTTATTGACCCATTAAATTAATATTAATAATAATAATTTTTGTTGATTCCATCTTCACGTGAGCTACTAGTTATCACTAAAGACTTTTAAATGTTTATAAACTTGCCTATAGTAGCACTTACTTATGTTTGTTGAGGACGGCGGTTTGTCAACTCAGACCGTAACTCGAGTTATATTTATAAACATTTAAAAGTGTTTAGTTATAAATAATAATTTTAGAATTATTATTGTGATAATAGAATGTATAATAAATTATAATATTAACTTTAAATAACAAAAATTAAGTAATTGAGTTTATTAATTATAAATTGTAATTATGCCTTTAATATATAATTTTTACAAATTATTGTTCTTGATCAATATTCTATCAAATAATTTAAAAATATAATACTTAAACTAAAATACTGCTAATCATAGCGTTATAAATAATATCTGAAGACCTTGCATATTTAAAGTAACAGAAAAGTGAATTCTGAGATGAATATGAAAGTTTTTTATGACAGCTAGGAAACCTATTCAATTGTTGAAAAAAATTAATTAATTTATAATTTTTGCTACTTAAATACATTTTAAAATAAGATGCAATATTCAAGCAAAAATAGACAAAACCCTCCAAACTAGTGGACTTGTTTGTACAATGAAGATCAGTTCAAATACAAACATTATAGTTAACTACAAATTTAAGTATTTTAAAATATAAAGTATGGAAAGATATAAAAAAATTAAAATAAAATATTTAATGTCTAAGTTAGTAAACATTAACTCAAACAGATTTTATTTTTTAAAACATTGAAAAATCTAAAATTTTAAAAGTTTGTGAGTTTTACAATTATTAACATATAAATATCACACAAACATTAGTTTATTATTGATAGAAGAGTTTGTTGAAACATAAAAAACTAATAACATAATACTTTATCACGTCCAGTTGTGCTAAAATGTTTGTTTTTTTAAGACAAATGCAAACTTTAAACAAACATAATATTTAAGAAGACTGTTTTAACAGAAAAAGTTGAAATTTATTGCATATAATCAACACCAAAAAAAACTTGTTCCTGGTAAGTTTAAGAAATATTTCAAAACTAACAGGTTTTAAAAATAAAATAATTTCAAAATTAATTTTTAAAAAATTGAATTACAGTAAAATTGCTTATATCCGGCTCTCCCATATCTGGACGTAATATGAAAATAAGATAAGCATCTTTATTTTGGTAGGCCTCTTAGATCTTTTCTGACTCAGCCAATTGTTTTAGCCTCCATATCATTCAGTTCACTAGTATTCTACAGATTTGTATATTACCCAACTTAATCAGTTGCGTATGAGTGTCTATATCATTCAGTTTTCATATGTTCTACAGGATTGTGTAATTTAAGTTAGTTATTTTACCTAGAATTTATAATCTACAATATACAGTATGGTGGAAAGGTGTAAAAACTGTTTTTCCAATTTTCTATTGGAGATAAGATTTGTGCAATGAAACTATTAGATGCGGGAGAGATATGTAAAGAAACTGAGATGGATGTAGGAACTGGAAACCTGGAAAATCTCAAACGGCTATATTGCCGTAAGTTACTAACGGTTATAATCGGATGCAGGAAGAAATGTTCCCAAGTACCTAAAAAGTGTAGACTTGCTAGATATCGCTTTAAAGATTGCTACAGCTTGAAATACAATAAGACCGATAACACAAGTCAAATCATGGCAAAAACTATTGGATCATAAAACAAACAATTGAGAGGATTGAAAATGTATTACAAACGAAAAACCTTGTTAGTGAAACAAATGAAGTAATTGTTGATGTTCTCCTAAACATTAGTGGTTCTAAGGCAGTTCCCAGCCTTTTTCATTTCATGTACCCCTAAAAACGTTTTCTAGTAAAAAGTATGTGATTGAGAATAGTACATTCATTCCTCGACATGGATGGGGGAATTACTATTGGTACTATTTGTTTTATCAGATTACTAATAACCATTCATAATTTTTTAAAGTAAGAATTGTTTTTAATTTTAACTTAAGTTTGTAGGTACAAAGTAAACACAACAAAAATAAAAACCACTAAGTTTATTTATAATAAGTCCGAAAACAATACTTAATTTAACTTGAATATATATTAGTCAAACAAAATCTGAAAGTAAAAGAAAGTTTTGTATTGTAAGTGGAAAAATATATGTCATGGAGTTATGTGAATGTTATTTCTTCATAATAATGGAATCCTTGAGCTAGGATGTTCGACCTAAGTTTTTTAAAATCTGGATTGAATGATGAAAAGTAGCCTTAAATCTGGAGCTGCATCAAGATTTGGGTTTTTAAACATGGAACGCAGAGAAGAATCTGTTGAAATTTAAATTAATGCTTCTTTGCCTGAGACTGGAAAGTTGGTACCTTGCTCAAAATATTGGGGATCAAAGGGATTTGAAATCCAGTTGTCTTCACTCTGGAAAGTACCTCATGAATGTTGCCTAAAGTGTTATGCAATATCACATTTTGCATCCTCAGAGAGTTTGAGATTGTTCTCCATCAAGAAATTGGTAAGTCTGTCAGAAACTACACACAGGTTCTGTATAAGGCAAGATTCCCAAAACTGCAAATTCATCATAGACTCAATGTCATCTGATACCTTGAAGATGTTAATAGAACCGTTCTGTAATCCTACATTAAATTTATTGATCTCTGAAAAAATGTCACTTTGAAGCCAATTACAATCATGGAACTTGAAATCCAAGTGATCTTCAAAAAAGACTAGTGCTTCATTTCTTAATTCATATAATCTTGTGAGTACCTTTCCTCGAGATAGCCATCGTACCTCTGTGTATAAAGCAACATGAGATGTAGGCTATCCTTATCTTCACATAGCAATTTAAATAGTCGTGATTTTGTTCCCCTCCCCTTAATAAAATTCACAACTTTGACTGATTGATGAGCACTTTATTAATGAATCAGGAAGCGATTTGGAAGCTAGGTATTGCCTATGGATAGCGAAATGTCCCCAGGAAACATGGGGAGCAACGTCTTTTGATTTGACCTCTTAAACCTTTGTAACCACAGACAGACATAGATTTACCTCCATCTGTACAAATACAACAATTTTCCCAATTAATTTCTTGTTTGTTGAAATAACTTTCAATTGCATTAAATATGTCCTTACCTGTACATTTCTCTGTGAGAGGATAGCATAACAACAGGTTTTCCTAAAGCATATTGCCACTCAAATATCTTGGAACTACTAGTGAAATTGATAGACTTGTAACATTTGTGCTTTTATCTACTTGAATAGAAAAAAAGGGACTTTGTTTTATTTTTTTAACTAACGTAGATTCAATATCATCTGACATACCCTTTATTCTACGAGAACCTGTATTGTTTAATAAACAAATTTTCTTAACTATTTTTTACATGTTCATACATTTGACAGCATCTTTAAATGTAACAGTGGGTGCCTGACTGCCTTGTAAGTAATAGGTGGGGGGGGGTACCGGCTGTATATACAATATTTTTTTATGGGCAACACGACAGACGGTTCTCTGATAGTTTCCCATCATCAAATCGTAGACTCATTCCTGTATTTCTATTGTTTACCTAATTCCCATTCCTATTCTATTCTGTGCTTTCAGTCGCATATAAACATTCAAGCTCCAAGCAGTTTCTGATCAACAACTCATCAACCATTTTATCAACTACTAGTGTAACCCCTTCAAATCTAAAGTGTGAAATACTTATGTCCGCCATTACCGGTATTATATTCGCGTACCCCCCACAGGCTTTTACATACTCCTGAGGGTACGCGTACTACAGGTTGGGAACCGCTGTTCTAAGAACATGAACAGTGTTGGAGTGACTGAATGGATGAAGTCCTTGAGTTTACTACTAGTGATATCACAGATTTATGTTTGGCCAGAAACATTGTTTACGAAGGAAAACAAACCATGACACAGAGCTTTTCAGTCATTTGATCTGCTGACTGTTTCGAACAACAAGACGAAGCAACAGCAGCCAATCGTCTACTCTTTCGAAGGTGTAGGTATATTTCATCAAAGAAACGAGTTCAACAAAACAAGAAAACCGCCATTACATCTTTTTCGAGCAAAACTGATAATTAATCTGGATATGTATGTTTAGTACAGTATTAAAGAACTGTACACAATACAGGTATGTAATTAGATTGTATTTTCAGTTCTATATTGCTATTAAAAATATAATTACAATCTTCAATAAGGAACTTATTTACTTAAAACACTCATACATCTACTTCCAATTGGAATGGTTGGGATTATGTAATAGAGGCGTACATCATTACATAACCCCTCCAGATTATCCCGGTCAGGCTGTCGCCACATTGATCCGGATGTGAAAAGTTTTACAGTACTTACAATATTTGTGTAATGTATTTTCAATAACACTGGTGTATATTTGTGTTGACAGATGTACATCCATTTTGGCATGAGTAGTGAAGGAGTTATTTCTGTAAAATACTTGTATTAAATGAAATAAAATAAAATTCATAAACCTTAAGCCTAATTCTCCAGCTTCTTGGAAACGATCTTAGGTTTTCCATTACTGCAACCTACAACTAATAAAAAAACAAAGCAATTTTTCTTACTCATACATAATACTTTTTATACCAGTACTCATAATTGTCTATATCTAAATACATAAACTATTGAAAACACATTTTCAGAAATGAATATCTATAAACAATTATAATTAATCAGATCTAAATTTGATTTTATAATTCAGAAGGATCCAATGTTTATGTTCACAATGTATTCAACATTTCAATATAAACACAGAATTTGTTAGCTCTAAATTTTAATCATGTTTATATAAACTCTTCACAATATTGACAATATAAACCTACCAAACAAAAAAATAACTAAATCGTAAAGTCTACAATATCAAGAACATAGTAGTACAGCTTATTAAAATAGAAATATTTTTAAAACCCCAATACTACAAAAATTATCTAAAATAACTAATATTACAAGTTACCTAAGATTAAAGCTTTATGTACATTTCAATGATCATGTCATCATCATCAGAAGGTCTTATTAAAATCTAGAATACAATAATTTACAAACTAAACTGACCTCTAAGGAAGTTTAGTCTATACTGCTTTATTGTTCAGTTAGTACTGAAATGTTTGCGTGTTGTAATGGTTAACTCAAGATCATCAGAATTAGAGCAGATGCTTTTGGAGAGTGCAGTGACATTGACAGTTTAGTGTAATCCATGTAGGTTTATTAATGAAATTAGTGATAATAGTGACTTTTGTAAATACAGACAAAATTCTTACATCAGAGTGCCCCCCCCCCCTATTACAGATCCCCTGCCAGGCCCTAGAAGATCTGTAACAATGCTTTTACATATTGTTAGTTAAAATTATGTGTAAATATTTTTTGAAACTATTGTAGTTATAACAATTTTTATTTGAAGTTAGCAATTAGTTGCATAAATGTTCGGGGGTGCTACAATTGAACTGCTAAGCTTGAAACCATAAGTAGTATTTTATTTTTTATTTATTTATTTTTTTACATATTTATTATTTTTATTATTTATTTTACATATTATAATTAATAATTATTATTTTTCACAAATAATCAGTTGAGAAATAATAAACTAGGCCAACACAATTTAATTACCATGACCTCTGAATTCAGAACTAATCATACCCGTTGGGTCGCTAGGAATGGAAATCATTTCATTTGGAATTAGTTAACATCATACTTTACTGATCTTGATTTTTTAAGGTTCTATTAGTAATGTTATATTGTTTATCTATAACAGTGTGAAAAATGTAAAGGCTTTATTCATATTTTATACATTAAAGTATGAATCTGGTAACTTTACTGAAAAATATGTGATGTAATTAGCATTTTGTTGACACAAATTTGTTTATAAATGATCAATCAAACTTACATAGATATTAAGTATCTTGTATCCGTAATTTTAATCTTATATTTATTTATTTATAAAGAGGGCAGTAAGTTTCCATTCATAAAATAATTTATGGAAAAAATTTACTATGTAATTTAAAACATATATATATATATATATATAAATCATATTTTTTTTAATAATACATAAAAACCAAATTCAATATGCTAATTTGATGATAATTTTTACCTTGTAATTTTCACATCTGATAAATTATAAATTTATCGGAATCTTGTTGCTGTTCATGACGAGCTGGTTGTAAATTACAAATTACACTTTTGTTATTACTTGCGGCCAGGCCAAACATTTGTTAACTAAAAGTTGTTAATTGTTACCTTACACTTGGAAGAAACGTTTTTGTCTTACAACTTCTTCAGCCTCGTATTTTTGTACCGAGGAAGAACAACAGCAGCATTCCTAGCGGCAAAAATACGAGGCTGAAGAAGTCGTAAGACGAAAACATTTCCTCCAAGTGTAAGTTAACAATTAACAACTTTTAGTTAACAAATGTCTGACCGCAAGTAATAACAAAAGTGTAATTTTTAAATTTATTATTGTAAAAAAATATTAAATTAGTAGATGTTTTAGTACTGAATTGCACCAATCATTTAAAAAACTAATAAAAAAAATTAAAATGAAAATACAAATTAAAAATTTAATTAGTAGTATATACACATAAAAAACTCAAGTCTTTTCAAACAATATTTTTGCAAGACTTAAATGATAATCATGTTTTAGCAGCTATGTTGCTATCATCAGTGAGTGTTACTATAAGTACAAATCATCACTGAATAGTTCTATTAATGGTTAAATATGCTTAGGATATGGCTGTACCATATGTATTCATTAATATAACTGTGGTGTGATAATTTGTATTTCTTGTTTCTATTGATGGTGACATAGTGGTATTACATGTTTGACATTAGTCTAGGAAGAATATTGTGAGAGTTGAGTAGCTTAATGTGTGTACTATTACACAGTAGTTGCCACTTATTGTAATCATATTTGGCAGAAACATATTTGATTACAATAACTAAACTTGTAATCACGATGTAAAGAAATGCCGCACTGAACTCACTGAATTACGGTTACCAGTGTTTACTGAAGGATATTTAGGCCTAGCATTACAGTAAGTCTCTAATTCTATAACACTACAACTACAATGTAATCATGGGTGTAAAAACACAGGAAGAACTTCAAAATTTCAGGCGGAAATCTTTGGTCATCTTTATTACAGCCCTGGCCTAGTGATTTTAAATTGTTTACAAATTAAAGGAATTATTCGGGCAGAAAACAGTTTGACAGCGATGAACTCACTGCATCATGGCGGCTGAAGAATATAACACCAGCATCAAAAAACTGGTTACACACTACTGTACCTTGACACCTATAGTGACTTGTCGTAAAATGTATTAAGGTACTATAATGATGAAAATAAAGTTTTGTATTAATAACTTTTGTATATTGTTTTTATTAGTTATAGCAAAAAGCTTTTTACTTTCTGGACTCCCCATGTAGAACTGATCAGAAACCTATGGAATTCAGGCGGAATAACAGAATCATATAGTTGCATTTTGAGATATAAGAAACAATATTTTAAGAAAATAAAGGCAGTACTGTATAATTCAAATTGTTAGAAAAAAATAAAATTCTATAAAAGGAGCAATACTTTCATCCAACTACGGACATATAAAAGAATGTGTGGTAAAACCACTTGAATAAAAACATTAAACTTAAAACATTATTTGACATACAACCAGAACAAATAACTCAAACCTTAACAATAAATTCCTTACAGAATTAGAAAACCTTGCTTTTGAAGGAAAAATTAAAACTGTCATCAATAGATACCTTTTCTGGTACAAGCTCTCTATGGCTATTTTAAAAGACATATGATATTTGTCTTAGTTACACAAAAAACATACCTATTACACAAAAATTTCCACAAAAAGTAAAAATTATAAATTCAAGTTCTTTTTTTAAAGTCGGTTCTGTTTTTTTTTTAAATTGATTGTTTCTTCATTTTTAGAGGTATGATACTTAAATTGTATTTATATTATAATCAAATTTGTTAATTTGATTATATTGGCAAAATTGCCACTATTTATGTACTCAAATTTCCGATGTGTACATACCTCTTATCACATTGCTTGGTCGTTGTTCAAATAACTGATACCTTCTTGACGAATATGATAAACATATAAGTTTGTCACAAGAAAATATCGAGTAATTTATGTTTGAAATTCCTTTGACAAATTTTTCTAAAATCGTACATATTATTACTTATCTTGCAATTATTTCTTTTCATTTCTGTTTAAAATTGTGTTAATAATCATTTAATGCAATATTTCAGGCAAATATACAATAATGATTTAATAATTATGTAGGTCTTAATAAGTCTTAATTAATTATTTAAGCATTTAATAATTATTAGGAAAAACAATTTTTACACATAAAATATTAATAAAAAAATAAGGTGAAAATTGATAGTAAAGTTATATTTAATGAATTTATCTCTTGATATTTAGTAAAGTAATGAAGTTTCCACCTGAGGATTATTGAATATCTCGATTATAGTAAATCGGATTTTCGGTGTTTTTATTTTGGCTTACCTCATTCAAGTTATATCAATATAGGTAGGCCATCGAAAAAGCCGCATTCATGAGAAAAATTCATTCATTATTATCTGATGATGTTCGTTCTAAGCAGCCAAGAAATTTAAAAAAACAATTCGTTCTATACTTATTTTTTATGTTATCATTATGTGTAGTAGAATACTACATAAAATTAATGCTGCGATTGTTAATTTTGCTTATTAATTATCTTATAATTCATAATCCGTGAGAAATTTTTTTTTTAAATTTTAAATATCGTATTTTTGTCTCCAAATTAGACAGATTGGGATGTAACTATAATGGGACTACCGGAAAGATTTCCTCTATCATTTTCAAACAAAATCACTTCGATTGGTTAAATACTTCCAAATTTGTCGTGGAACAAACAGAAAAAAAACATAAGGATTGAATACAGAACCTCATCCTTTTTTGAAGTTTGTTAAAAATAAGGACAACCTGCAGCATCAACATTAAAATTTAAGGAAATTTCTGATATTTACTGGACTATATAAGTTGATAACAATACAAGTTAATGGAAACTCTTTCCTGTGTTTAGTGAAACTAGTCACACACTAAGAAGTAGTTAAACTACAAAACAAAGGGAATAATTTATAAATTTGTTGACAATTTATATATTATATCTATGATTTTTAATAAAAAACATTAAAACTTAATAAATTGAACAATAAAAATTATTTATTTTTATTTCTGAAAATTACTGTTATGTTGTTGTCATAAAATAACAAATGACATTTATTTACTTTCCAATAACCAATAATGACTTAATTTTCAAAAGATTTCTGAAATCAGCATTAATTAGGTAATTTTAATTTAAATTGCAATAAATTAAATGTCTCTTTAGATTGAAATTACAATTCTTCTTAAAGTAATGCTTTTGTATCTTGTTAGGAAGTATACAGAAATGTTTGTAAAATAATGTTTAAATAGAAGTAAATTCAGAAAAGAAATTATAGCAAACTTGTCTTTTAAGGTATATTTCTTCATTTCTGCTAAAACCAACTATATAAATTTCAATACATCAACATTTTAATTTTAAATAGAAATTTGTTTATACATGTTAAACATACTTTAATACTCAAAGAAAAACTGTTTAAAGAATTAGATTCACTAAGAAAGACTACAGTTATTTTACCTGTACATATCTGGAATAGTAAGAGAAGGTCTTTAACAGCTGATGCATTTAAACTGAGAAAGTGCTGCTATCTGTCATATCTCTGTAATAACTGTAAACTACCAGCACAAAGTAGAGTTCTATAACTGAAATAGAAAGTATTTCTGTTTATTTAGTTTATCATAATCCTACCAAATAAACACACACACACACATTGTAGGAGTTAATTAGTCTGACAGAAGTTGCTAAAATTAATTTCTGTTTATTTAGTTTATCATAATCCTACCAAATAATATATAGGCCTATATATATATATATATATATATATATATATATATATATATATATATATATATATATTTATATATTATAACATAAAGTATGAGGCTTTAGATTAAATTAAGTTAGTAGCTAAAATAAATCATCTGTAGGATTTAGCATAGAAATACACAAATAGTTTTCTAGGCGGACAAAGCAGGTACCATGTCGTTATCCTTTACAGGAAAGTTATAAGTGGAATCCGGCAAATTGACAATAGAAAGGTCCATACTTGTTAAGATGGGAAATCCAGCGGCCGATATAGCCTGGGGAATCAACTGTGTACTGTTAGGTTTAGCTAATTGTAGAACTGTGGGAAACTGACAAAGAACGTATTGGTGGTAGTGGGAGAGATTAGGGAATTCATAAAAATTAAATGAGCGGGAGTTTGAGGGAAGTTGGAAGAGAGTCTCAGGGAGAGGAGACAGGTTGGTGGGGACAAGGATGGAAGTGTTGTAAAGGGAGAATTTTGTTAATTCAAGTAGAGTTTTTTTTATAAGTAAAATTTAGTAAAGTGCGACGTAAAAGTTTTTTGTGAAATATAAAGTAAGTTTTTTTGTATCAAGTGTTAGCGCGGAAGTGAACAAGCCAGGATTCCACGGACTCTTCAGAACAATAAGTATATTTGAAAATAAGTGTAGCCAACAGACATCTATCCTTTAGTTTAAAACAATTTTTAAGTTCATCAAAATTTATAAAAATTATTCTAAGTCACCATTTCTAATTTAAAAGCAAAGTTCCGTAATAGCGACCCCGAGACCAAGAATAAAATTTTAATACTGTTTTTTTGTTATTCTATTAGAAATCTAAAGCCTCAGAAGTCCACCTTTTTTTATCATTGTAATTTTAGTTAAGATATCAAGCCTGTCACTGCACAATATTAATATAAATTAGGAATAATGTGTAGAAATAATTGTAGAGAATAAATGCAAGTGAAGTTAAAAAATTGATAAGATTGTTAATTCTTTTATAAACCTGAAGGTGTGACTTTAAAAGGTAAGGTAAATAAATAACATTTAAAAATAAATTTAATTATAACAAAAGTCAAGTTATAATTTGACGCCCAATGTATTGGCAAAGTTAAGTTATAATATATATATATATATATATATATATATATATATATATATATATATATATATATATATTAGGAATGAATTAGTCTGACAGATATTGCTAAAATTAAATTTATGAAACCATAATTTTTATAAACCCAAATAAAGTAGTCACCTATTTGAAAGTAGTGGAGAATTAACGCTTAAAATCTAACTTTAGATCACTTTGTATTAATCCCCTGTATTGTGCTTCTTTTCAATACTTCCTTCAATACTTGATGACACGTTTCTAGAATGTCGTTTCAAAGCCAAACCTGTTACTCATTGACAGGTATCGAAACAATACCCTCATAACGTGTCAGACAATAAGTTAATAGTTTTCAGTTAGTTCTATAAATCATTATTTATGATTTAATCAGTGAAATCAAGGTAATTAACACAACCAAGTTTCGAAGATTTTTTTGTCAAGATGTTTTTAAAAGTTAATTCAAGCACACAATTCCGTTTACATTTGTAATAACTGTCAAAGTTAAGTACTTACTCATAGCTAGAATATTTGCAACGCTGAAGCTAATGCTATCCAGGAATAAGTATGCAATTAGTATACAGATATTGAGAATAACAACAATTGTGTTCGCAACAATCCACCACCACACCATAGTCCTCTTTCCCTAAAAAAAAATAAATATACAATGAAGAAAGGAGGTTTTTTCTAAACCATGGTAGCTAAAACGTTGCTGAACTTTTAAATTAAATACATGTTTGAATAATGAAATAATTTATCCAGGTATAAACAAACATTACACATTATTAAAAAAAAATCTATAGGTCTTGTCAAATGTTTTTAAAATATAAGCGGCATTTTTGTGGCAGTTTTTACAAGGGTATTTGATCAATAACAGGGAAACACATGGCGTTAAGTCAATCTTTTTATAAATAAAAACTTTCAAGACATGAATTTCTGTGTTGAAGCAGGTAAATTACACAACTAGTTGAATACTATCCAATCTTTCTTAAGGAGTAATTAATAAAAGGTTACATGTAAATAAGTGTATTATGCGTAAAAATTAAAGTTTATAGTTTCATCTCTTCATTGGTGTTTTGTTGCATTTATCAATTAGTACAGTATCATAGTTTTAATTCTGATCTGTAATTGACATTGCTAGCATCTAAATAAGAACTTGGATTAATCACTTTTACATTAGTTTATGACTACCCGAACTTTAAATTTTGTAAAAACTTACTGAGACAGAACGTTTTCGATCGCTCCGTGACAATCTTTATCAGTGTCCTCTGCTTGGAATTGAGTATGTCTGATTTGTATTGGGTTTGTGTATTACATTTAATACGTTTGTGTTTTTGTAAATTTCATATTGTTCTAGTGTGTTTACAAAAACATGTGTTTTTTGTTTACAATAATTTACAAACACAAAACAACCATATTAAACGAACAAACACAATATAAATCACACATACTCTTTGATACTATCGAAAACCTGGATTTAAAACCATCACTGCTTAACCTAACAACTCCAAGTAGAAGACACTGAAGCAGAAGATCGCCATGGAGCGATCAAAAACATTCTGTCTCAGTAAGTTTTTACCAATTTACAAAATTTTAAGTTTAGATAGTCATAAACTAATGTAAAAGTGATTAATTAAGTTTCACTGAATGTAATTGACTACAATATTGAAGAGAAGAACTTGAAGTTTTTGTGATGTACATCTTAAGGTTTTTTCCAAATTAGTTTTATTGATATCTTTGAACCATTACTGATATTTTCCAGCACACACATTTCACACTAGATCAGTGCATTATCTAGTCTAAGTCTTAACAAATTTTGCTTCTTTTTATTTGTATTTGTTTGAAAAACTATGTAAATAAAATCCTAAAACTGTTTCAGTACTGTTTATTTTGGTACATACTGTATTAGGTCTAGTCTTAGAAGCAGTTGTTCACATTTTAAAGGTTTTTTTAGTTTTTATTTTATTTTTCATGAAATAATCTACAATTTTATATAATTATAGGATGTAAAATAATAAATGAAATTGCAAGATCTCCTATTCTTAAAATTGTTTTAGTTTTTCAGTTACTAAACTAAATTTTTCTTTTATTAATTTTTTTAAATGTAAAACGTTAGCAAATAAATTTAGCCATATCTACTTCAATGTGACAACAAATTACATACAAAGTACAGTAAAACCTAATTATAATGGACCTTATTAAACTGGATGTCACTTATAACGGACCATGTTTTGAAGATGGATACCAGTCACATAAACAAGCACCTTTACAACTGGTGACACAGCAATTTATATACCTTCCACTATGTACTATTTCCCATAAAAATGATAAAAAAGAACTGTAATTTGTATAGACATATCTGTAATATTAAAAATACTGACTTATCAAGTTTTTAACAAATGGTTTGCAAAAAAATCCACACCCTGTCCTAACTAACAGTCACTGGCTTAAAACATGACTTCTGTTCCTTAAAAAATCTCAACGGGCTTTTAATATCAATCTGAAGACCTCCTACATAACAAACAATTTTGTAGCATTGTCATTGAATTTTATGTTACAGTAACTACAGTGAATGTCTCTACTGATTAACCCCTTTAAAGGAAACTTACACATTGCAAAGGCCAAAATGACTGATGCAAGAAATATGGTAATAGTACAGAATATGTAACTAGGCCAAAGTGCCTAATATTGAAATTATTTTAAATTAATGATATAAAAAATGGTAACTATAGGGAAAAGAAGTGTAAACAGATTTTTTTAAAACCAAATTAGACAAACTGTGAGTGTTAAAATATATTGAAAACAAACATAACTCTAAATAGGCCAAAACCTAATTGACCGGTTTAAATTAAACAGTAAAAGTCTAATTAGTGGAACTAAGCCAAAGTGCCTAATATTAATAAAATGTGTACTAAATAAACTACAGACTAGTAAGCAATAGACTTAGAAAGAGTAGACAGAGTAATTTAGACATATAAAAGAACAAATTGTGATCAGTAACATATATTAAACAAAACAATAACTTAAAAGAGGTTAGCCAAAATAATGGGTGCCAATAGGAGGGCAATTGAGAACAATAATCCAAAATATGGAGTGGGGCCGCCGTAATAAATTTCAACCTTTTTGTTTAATTGAAGGAGGAAAGTTACTTTTTTTCAATTTAAAGTAGGGTAATAAATTCAGCGCGGATGTAGAAGTTGTGAATAGGCGCAGAGTGATACTTACATCACAGTGCTGCGCATAAGGTTGTGCGCATTGTCCGCGGTACGTCACGCAACCTTACGTGTGTAAGTGTGTAGATATTTGAGAAACAACTTCTCCAGTTAGGATAGATTTGGTTTAAATTTATACAATACTGTATACCTATTTTAAAATATACCTAAAAAGTGTCAAGTCAGGTTAGATTTGGTTTTAATTTTATACATTGAAATTCAGTTGTAAAATCACGAAGCATTTGTATAACTCTGCGCCTATTCACAACTTCGCTTAATTTTTATACATATATTTAAATATACTTATAAAGTCTCCAGTTAGGATAGATTTGGTTTTAAATTTATACAATACTGTATACCTATATTAAAATTTACCGAAAATGTGTCGTCAGGTTAGATTTGGTCAGTGGCGGCTCCTGCCCAATTACATTGGTGGGGCTCCCCAAATTTACGAGGTGCGGAGACAATTTTGAAATTTGATACCCATTTAACTCGTTTTACATTCTAAGCACCTACAACTTTTATTAAGTTATACTTATTGATTAATATATTAACATTGCTATAACTAATAGACATATTACGGTGTGATTTACGAAATGTTGCTAGGTTGGATAGTTAAGTGATTGCCTATGCTAAAGCGTCGAGTACTCAACGAGTAGTGTGAATCAAGTTTTACTTTTAAAAGTATATTAGGCCACTGTGTATGCGCATCAAAGGATCTATAAATGGAAACATTGTGAGAACATTACAAATAAGCTACACTGCTGCTTTCTAAGTCATATAGAATTGTAGTAGCAGCACTGATTAGTTTTTCAGCGCATGCGCATGACTACGGGACTACATCCCAGGCCACCCGTAACACGCTCGTTGAGTGACGTCACCGCACGGTTTTGGCTGTTTCAGCTTATTCCACACACACTTAATGCACTAGTCTGGGGCTCTCTGTTGTGAGCCCCGCGCGGAGCTTGCGGCTAATTTCGTGCGTCAACTGCTAAATATTTTATGGTTTTAACATTCCTTAAATAATTCTAAGCTTTTCTTAACCTAATTTAAGACAAATGAATATTAATTAAAAATTAATTTTTGTAATTGGGAGGGCTGCGACCCAGAGCCCTTTTGAACAAACCGCCACTGGATTTGGTTTTAATTTTATACATTGAAATACAGTTGTAACATCACGAAGCATTTGTATCACCCGCACCTATTCACAACTTCTACATCCGCGCTGAATTTTTTACGCTACTTTAAATTGAAAAATGCTTCGTGATGTTATAACTGCATTTCAATGTATAAAATTAAAACCAAATCTAACCTGACTTGACACTTTTTAGGTATATTTTAAAATAGGTATACAGTATTGTATAAATTTAAAACCAAATCTATCCTAACTGGAGAAGTTGTTTCTCAAATATCTACACACGTAAGGTTGCGTGGCGTACCGCGGTCGATGCGTACAACCTTATGCGCAGCACTGTGACGTAAGTATCACTCCGCGCCTATTCACAACTTCTACATCCGCGCTGAATTTATTACCCTACTTTAAATTGAAAAAAAGTAGCTTTCCTACTTCAATAAAAAAAAATTCTTTTGGATATCGTCCTATTTGATGGTTTCGAACAATTTCCCAAAATATCGCATGGTGCCAAGCTATTGCACAATAACTATGGTGTAGAAAGTTCTTGACAAAACGACCAGGGTTAAATGGTCGTTTTCCCTATGTAAAATGGATTGCAGTCGTTAAATGTAATTTGTAAACTCCTGGTAGGTTATGTTTTTCTGTATTTGTTTTGTGGTTTGTGTTATTAAGATATTTTATTATTTTGTTGTTTGGTTTGTATGTTGGAGTGTAGTATTCTTTGTTGTATATATTTGTTAGTTTTTCTATTTTGTTATTGGTGTATTTATATTTTAGGCAGATTTTTTTACTTTTATTATTTTTGTGTTCAGGTTGTAGTGTTGTGTTGAGGTTAGGTTTTTTGTAAATTTATTGTATATGTTTTTTATAAGGTGTTTGTTGTATCCATTTTCTATTGCTATTTTTGTAATGTTATGTAATTCTTCATTTAATTTTTGTTTGTTATCTTGTGTGTATTTTATTGCTTTATTTATCATGTTACTGTAACTGTTAATTTTGTGTGTCCAGGGGTGGTTAGATTTGTAGTGTATTGTGGTGCTGTTGGAAGTAGGTTTTCTGTGTACTGTAGTTTCTATTTTATTGTTATTTATATTTAATGTGATGTCAAGTAGTTAATTGTTCTGTTTGTTTCTGTTTCGACAGTGAATTGTATGTTTTTGTTGTATATATTTAGTTTGTTTAGTATTATGATGTGTTCGTTGTGAATGGTGGGTTGGTATATTACAAGTATATCGTCTACGTATCTTGTCCATAGTAAAATATTATGTGTGTTTAGTATAGGTTTAATTATTATTTGTTCAAAGTGTTGTAGATATATTTCTGACATAACTGATGATATGGGTGATCCCATGGGGAGTATAGTTGTTTGTTGATAGTATTTATTGTTAAATTGGAAATAATTTTGGTTACATATGTGTTTTGTTAGTGTTATGATACTATTTATTGTGTTTTCTTTTCGATTCAAATACTTCGATTGAATGACTAACTATATAAAAGAAAATAAATACGAACAAATCCCAGACCCAACTAGCAAATACCTTATTACAATAAAAAACCTAATAGTCACACGCCGAAATACCCTAAACTATAACAATAAATTAAAATACCACACAAGACTATACCCATTCAAACCATGCGCACCAATATTAACAGGAATACCAAAAATTCACAAACCCGACACACCATTCAGACCACTAATAAATTTCAAAACAGCACCATCCTACATAATCACAAAAATACTAGACAAAATAATAAGATCTAAAATACAAATCAACAACACATAAAATATAAAAAATGGATATGAATTAATTAATAAAATAAAAAGCTTTGAAACAAACAACACTAAAATAATAAGTTATGACATAACTAACATATACCCTAGTATCCCAATAGAAGAAACCATAGAAATAATGAAAAACAAACTAATACACAATAACGAAAAATAATAAGAGAAAAATAATAATGAAAAATAAAAGTAAGATCATAGTCTCTGAGTTATAACGGGGAAAAGATTGGAGCTGACGGGTAAAAACGATCTGAGTCCACGCGCAGGCGGGCAAGAGTAATCAAGGTCCAATCCTCTCCCCTCCACTTAACTGATATTTTTTATGGTAACTTTAATATTTCATTTGGTTATCCTCGGAAAGATATATGTAGCGGTTGTGACATAATGAAATCAGAGATTTATGTGTTAGAAGATAAAATTACCAAGGCTTCTGACAAAGAAATTAAAACTTCATTAGCGGTAGAACTAGATAAAAAGAAGGCAGAGAAAAAAATACATTTGGCTAGAAGTGAAAAGTTTTATTCAATCAAAAGAAACTGTTTTAAACAATCCAACTAAAATGAAGAGATTGAGGCAATTACTGTTGATTATCTGCAAAATTTGCCTACTCTTAATATTACAACATCAGACGTGTACTATCGACGCCAATTGAATTTCATTTCTTTTAACATTCATGCGTTGTCAGACCCAACTTCAATATTTTACACTTATGATGAGAGTGTTGCAAAAAAGGGGGCTGATGATGTTTGCTCTATGCTTAAACACTACTTTGAGCCCAATAGAAGAAACATCTAGTTATCTTCTGTGACTCATGCGCAGGCCAAAATAAGAACTTTACAGTAATGCGTTCCCTACACAACATGGTTAATACATTGAAACGGTTTGAAACTGTTAAAGTAGTTTTCCCTATGAGAGGCCATTCTTATATGGATGGAGATAAGGATATGAGCCCATACACTGACACCCGATGACTGGAGGGATGTTATAAAAAATAACAGAATCAAACTTTCACCTTATAGAGTCATTGACTGTGCTAAAGAAGTCAAATTTGAAACTTGGACAAACCTTCTTTCTGGCAATTATGTTAAAAAGTGTCCTATGCAAACAAGGCCAATCAGAGTTTTGAAAATTTTTCAAAAACAGTCAAGGTTCATGATGCACAAGCCAAACTACTTTGGAAGCTATTTGAAAACAGCGTTTGTTGTAAACCAAGGCAAAGATAAAAAGAAGCCAAGAACGCCTAGCCAGCAAAATGCTCTGGAAGAATTCTACAGTGGAAAGGTGCAAAATTGAAAGATCTAATACACTTAAAACAGTTCTTGACCAATCCCAACTCTCAAGCATTCTACGATTCACTGGTTCCTGCCCCTTAGATGAAGGAAGGAGAAGAAGACTACATCGAGTACGCAGACGATCCACCAATTGATGAACCTCAGTAACTGGCAAAAACAATCAAAGTCCACATGTCTTTTGTTTTCAAAATTCATTTTCTAAGTTGGATATGTTACAAGTGTTTTTTATCATGCAATACTGAAACTTTTGGTGCAGGGGACTACGATCGTTCTTCCCCGTGGCCCTTCATATATATATATATATATATATATATATATATATGTGTGTGTGTGTGTGTGTGTGTATGTATATGTGTGTGTGTTAATGATAATAGTGTAGACTTAATAAGGAGACATATTCTGCACTATTAACCTGAAACTAGATAGGCAGGTTAAGCGTAATTTCAGGTTAGATAAAACTTAAGAAGATAAATCCTATAAAATAAAATTAACTAATTAATAATAAATTCTAAAGACAAATAAAAATTTTTTTATTTTCCAATTAGCTTCGTTTTCATTTAAGATAAAATAAATTCACTAGGTATCCAATTGTACTCTTGAAATCAAAAGTGTTGCTCAAAGATTCCATTACCCCAAAAGGAGCTCCAATTATAGGAGGCTAATTGGTTCATGTAACAAATTCAGAGGATGGTTCCCCTGAGAGATTTATTTCTTGAGATACAGGTCTCGAATCAGGGTTCGTCGTAGTCAAGGTGTAAACCATTACTTTCTTGCGGACAAGGAAAGGTCATTGAGGTGAGAATTGTAGAGGAGTTAGCCGGAGGACGTCGAGGGTATGGTAGAGTGAGGTAAGGTCCGTGAGAACATATTTCTAATGACTTTTAATTCATTTTATTAATATTTTCTCAGTTTTATTTTCATTTTATCGTACACTAACCATCTCCCATAGTAAAAAGATTCCATGCCTTCACTTGGCGCAACTTACTAAATGAACATTTAGTGAAACGTGTTGTAGCTAGAAGTGTTAAACGGATCTTGATAGCCTTACTACACTGGGATAGAATAGCAATGATTCGCAAAACCACTTAATATATTATAGGAGCTTAAGTTTTTGATTTGTTAAATCATCAAGTGTCCACATATTACACCATCTCAATACCCAATCATAATATGTATAAACACATAATACCATATCTAAGCCTTTTTGAATCATCATGTATCCATACATTACACCATCTCATACCCTCATTAAATAATCATGTATCCTCACATCATACCATGTAACAGCTTCATTGAATCATCATGTATCTACACATCATACCATGTCATACCCTCATTTAATCATCATGTATCCACACATCACACCATCTCAATACCCAATCATAATATGTATAAACACATAATACCATATCTAAGCCTTTTTGAATCATCATGTATCCATACATCACACCATCTCATACCCTCATTAAATCATCATGTATCCTCACATCATACCATGTAACAGCTTCATTGAATCATCATGTATCTACACATCATACCATGTCATACCCTCATTTAATCATTATTTATTAACACATCACACTATGCCATACCCTCATTGAATAAAAATGTATCGAAAAAAAAATACAATGGCATAGCCTCATTGAATCAATATGTACCCACACTCCAACCCATGTCATAGCCTCACTGAATCATCATGTATCCACACATCATACCATGTCATAGCCTCATTGAATCATAATGTATCCACACATCATACCATGCCATACCCTCATTGAATCATCGTGTATCCAAACATCACAACATGTTATAGCCTCAATGAATCCTCATCTATTCACCCATTATACCATAAAATGGCTTCATTGAATCATCATGTATCCACACATCACACCATCTCATACCCTCATTGTATCATCATGTATAAACACATTATACCATCTCAGAATTTCATTGAATCATTATGTATCCACACATCATACCATCTCTTACCCTCATTGAATTATCATGTATCCACACACCACACCCTCATTGAATGATCATGTATCCACACATACTATGTCATAGCCTCTTTGAATCATTGTGTATCCACATATCATACCATGACATGCCCTTGTTGAATCATCATGTATCCACACATCATACCATGTCATACCCTCATTTAATCATTATTTATTAACAAATCGCAACATGTCATACGCTGTATCGAAACACCATACCATAGCATAGCCTCATTGAATCATCATGTATGCACACATCATACCATGTCATAACTTCATTTAATCATTATGTATCTATATATCATACCAAGGCATAGCTTCACTGAATCATCATGTATCTACACATCATACCATGTCATAGCCTCATTTAATCATCATCTATCCACACATCATACCATCTCATACCCTCATTTAATCATCATGTATCCACACATCATACCATGACATAGCCTCATTGAATCATCATGTATCCACTAATCATACATGCCACTGCCCCATTGAATCATCGTGTATCCAAACATCATACCATGTCATACCCTCACTGAATTATCATGTATCTACCTATTATACCATGTCATAGCTTCGATGAATAATTATGTATCCACACATTATACCATGACTTTGCTCTGTTGAATCATT
Source organism: Prosapia bicincta (assembly GCA_036971475.1). Classification (NCBI taxonomy): domain Eukaryota; kingdom Metazoa; phylum Arthropoda; class Insecta; order Hemiptera; family Cercopidae; genus Prosapia; species Prosapia bicincta. Next base: position 21,113,402 of record JBAIZL010000009.1, on the reverse strand, counting down.
ATGTATCTACACATCACACCATGTCATACCCTATATCATACCAATATCATCCTATATTTAAACATCATAACATGTCATAGCCTCACTGAATCATCCCCCCATATTACCATGTCACAGCCTCGTTGAATCATTATGTATCCACCCATTATACCATGTCATAGCTTCGTTGGATCATTATGTATCTACATATCTTACCATGTCATAGCCTCACTGAATCATCATGTATCCACCCATTATATCATGTCTTGGCCTCGGTGAATCATTATGTATCTACATATCTTACCATGTCATAGCCTCACTGAATCATCATGTATCCATCCATTATATAATGTCTTGGCCTCGGTGAATCATTATGTATCTACATATCTTACCATGTCATAGCCTCACTGAATCATCATGTATCCACCCATTATATCATGTCTTGGCCTCGGTGAATCATTATGTATCCACCCATTATATCATGTCTTGGCCTCGTTGGATCATTATGTATCTACATATCTTACCATGTCATAGCCTCACTGAATCATCATGTATCCACCCATTATATCATGTCTTGGCCTCGGTGAATCATTATGTATCTACATATCTTACCATGTCATAGCCTCACTGAATCATCATGTATCCATCCATTATATCATGTCTTGGCCTCGGGGAATCATTATGTATCTACATATCTTACCATGTCATAGCCTCACTGAATCATCATGTATCCACCCATTATATCATGTCTTGGCCTCGGTGAATCATTATGTATCCACCTATTATATCATGTCTTGGCCTCGTTGGATCATTATGTATCTACATATCTTACCATGTCATAGCCTCACTGAATCATCATGTATCCACCCATTATATCATGTCTTGGCCTCGGTGAATCATTATGTATCTACATATCTTACCATGTCATAGCCTCACTGAATTATCATGTATCCACCCATTATGTCATAATATGGCTTTGTTGAATCATTATGTATCTTCACATCACACCACGCCATACCCTCATTATTACTATGTATCCATACATCATAACATGTCATAGCCTCATTAAATCATCATGTATCCACCCATTATACCATGTCATAGCTTTGTTGAATCATCATGTATCTACCTATTACACTATCTCATAGCTTTGTTGTATCATTATGTATCTACAGATCACACAATGTCATTCCTTCATTGAATCATTAGGTCTCCAAACATCATACCACGCCATACCCTTATTTGAATCAACATGGATCCACCCACCATTACATGGCATAACGTCATTGAATCATCATGTATGGACACATCATACCATGTCATATCCTCATTTAATCATTATGTATCCATACATCATGTCAAGGCCTACCCTAATTTTATGTTTGCCTTGGTTTACAACAAAAACTGTTTTCAAATAGCTTCCAAAGTAGTTTGGCTTGTGCATCACGAACCTTTTTTGCTGTTTTTGAACAATTTTCAAAACTCTGATTGGCCTTGTTTGCATAGGACACTTTTTAACATAATTGCCAAAAAGAAGGTTTGTCCAAGTTTCAAATTTGACTTCTTTAGCACAGTCAATGACTCTATAAGGTGAAAGTTTGATTCTGTTATTTTTTATAACATCCCTCCAGTCATCGGGTGTCAGTGTATGGGCTCATATCCTTATCTCCATCCATATAAGAATGGCCTCTCATAGGGAAAACTACTTTAACAATTTCAAACCGTTTCAATGTATTAACCATGTTGTGTAGGGAACGCATTACTGTAAAGTTCTTATTTTGGCCTGCGCATGAGTCACAGAAGATAACTAGATGTTTCACTGTTGGGCTCAAAATATGCTCAAAGTAGTGTTTAAGCATAGAGCAAACATCATCAGCCCCTTTTTTGCAACACTCTCATCATAAGTGTAAAATATTGAAGTTGGGTCTGACAACTCATGAATGTTAAAAGAAATGAAATTCAATTGGCGAAAATAGTACACGTCTGATGTTGTAATATTAAGGATAGGCAAATTTTGCAGATAATCAACAGTAATTGCCTCAATCCCTTCATTTTTGTTGGATTGTTTACAACAGTTTCTTTTGATTGAATAAAACTTTTCACTTCTAGCCAAATGTATTTTTTCTCTGCCTTCTTTTTATCTAGTTCTACCGCTAATGAAGTTTTAATTTCTTCGTCAGAAGCCTTGGTAATTTTATCTTCTAACACAGAAATCTCTGATTTCATTATGTCACAACCGTTACATATATCTTTCCGAGGATAACCAAATGAAATATTAAAGTTACCATAAAAAATATCAGTTAAGTGGAGGGGAAAGGATTGGACCTTGATCACTCTTGCCCGCCTGCGCGTGGACTCAGATCGTTTTTACCCGTCAGCTTCAATCTTTTCCCCGTTATAACTCAGAGACTATGATCTTACTTTTATTTTTCATTATTATTTTTCTCTTATTATTTTTCGTTATTGTGTATTAGTTTGTTTTTCATTATTTCTATGGTTTCTTCTATTGGGATACTAGGGTACATGTTAGTTATGTCATAACTTATTATTTTAGTGTTGTTGTTTGTTTCAATGTTTTTTATTTTATCAATTAATTCATATCCATGTTTTATATTGTATGTGTTGTTGATTTGTATTTTAGATCTTATTATTTTGTTTAGTATTTTTGCGATTATGTAGGATGGTGCTGTTTTGAAATTTATTAGTGGTCTGAATGGTGTGTCGGGTTTGTGGATTTTTGGTATTCCTGTTAATATTGGTGCGCATGGTTTGAATGGGTATAGTCTTGTGTGGTATTTTAATTTATTGTTATAGTTTAGGGTATTTCGGTGTGTGACTATTAGGTTTTTTATTGTAATAAGGTATTTGCTAGTTGGGTCTGGGATTTGTTCGTATTTATTTTTTTATATAGTTAGTCATTCAATCGAAGTATTTGAATCGAAAAGAAAACACAATAAATAGTATCATAACACTAACAAAACACATATGTAACCAAAATTATTTCCAATTTAACAATAAATACTATCAACAAACAACTGTACTCCCCATGGGATCACCCATATCATCAGTTATGTCAGACATATATCTACAACACTTTGAACAAATAATAATTTAACCTATACTAAACACACATAATATTTTACTATGGACAAGATACGTAGACGATATACTTGTAATATACCAACCCACCATTCACAACGAACACATCATAATACTAAACAAACTAAATATATACAACGAAAACATACAATTCACTGTCGAAACAGAAACTAACAGAACAATTAACTACTTGACATCACATTAAATATAAATAACAATATTTTACTATCTATTTTACTAATAGCTATCTTTGTCCTTTTTTGATACTAAAAACAAAGGACTTAAATATGGACTAGTGGAATGCTCTATGATTTTTTGTTCTAAAAGTTCGTCTAATATTTTCTTTAAAATTGCCATTTTTGGCGGGCTTAATGGATATGGTTTTAATTTTATTATTTCTTCACTTTTAACTTTTAATTCAAATTCAAAATTTAATGCTTTACCAATCTTATCTGTGAAAACATTAGGATAATTTTTTACTAATTTTTCTATGTCTTTTTTGGCTTCCTCACAACCAATTTGAATTTCATTTGAGTTTAAATTTATTAACCATACAACTTAAAATGACATGAGTTCTTTGAAATATCTATTACTAAACCCGTTTCTTTAATGAAGGGAAGTCCCAAAATTATTTTACAATTTAAACCTTCTGCTATTAAAAACTTTACTTGCCATGAAAAATGTTTTACTTTAATTTTGACAATGCAATTACCTTTTATTTTTATCTCTGTATTATTAGCTGCTGAAACTTTATCCTGTTTGTTTACAATTTTCTTAACTAATTTTTGATTCAACAATGTTTTAAAAAATTCTTCGTTTATTATGTTTATTAAACATCCAGTGTCCAATAAAGCATTGTAATAAAGCATTACAATTTAATCGGCAACTTAATTTAATGTTTATTGTTGGTAACATAACAATTTTTGTTTCATTCTTTAACCAATTTTTCTTTTCTAGTATTTTCATAATTTTTAAACATTTTCTTGTTTCTCTGAAAAATTTTAATTTATCCAATACATTAACGAGTTCAATTTTTGTTTCATTGTTTTTATTCTTTGAGATATTAGGATTTATTGCATTTTTGTTTTTTTTAAATCCGAGTGTTTAAATTTATTCACTTTATTCTTACATCTAAATTCATTTTGAAATTTTCTGACTAAGTTAACATATTTGTTGTTATTACAATGCTTAGCAATATGACCTAACCTGTTACAGTTACAGCATTTTACATGGTTGTTATTACTATTCACATTTACTGTTGGTTCATTATTGTACTTCTTAAATTTTATCTTATTAGGCTCCTGCTTTCTACTTGGATTATTTCTAAATACAGGATTATCGTTTTCTTGTCTTATTACATCGTTATAACCTAAATTTTGAATCTGAACACACATATTGTCCAGGTCGTTAAAATTAGCAGGATTGTTTACAAAAATTAATTTATTACGGTCTTCTGGCTTAATTCCTAACTTAATAATTTCTATTATCTCAGTATCGGAATAATTACATTCCAACAATTTACAATTATCTTTAACTCTTCTAATATACATATTAATTAGTTCTAAATTAACCTTGCGGTCTGTTTAGAAGATTTCTTTTTAAATTTTCTCTGAGGTTTATAGGTATAAAGCTTTTTAATATATCTTCATGAAAATCATTTAAGGGAACGTTATTGTCTAAAGCAAAGAGAACTTTATCTAGCAAAGGGCCTTGTACCTTTCCTATGCTTAACTCTAAAATGTTTGTATCTGACAATTTAGTTTCTTTTTTTATTTTTAAAATTACACTCATAAATTTTAATAAGCTGTCTAATTCTAGTCCATCTGACATGTCAAACATTTTTCAATACCTTTCCAAAGGATTCGGTAATTTATTGTGCAGTTCAGGATTAAACACTGGCATATAATTGGTTTGATGTTTTATTAATTCCTGTTCAAAACCACTTACTTCTAAATTTGTATTACCTCCAATTAACAGTTCTGGTATTGCAATTTCCGTTAATTCCCTATCGCAATCGTTTGTTTTTCATTCAGTCTTTTCAAACACATCATTAATTAATTTTTAAATCGCTAGACATTTTATTTATTTTTTTTAAAAATAACTTCACTACACACTAACAAATATTCTTAAGGAAAGCTGCATAATTTACCTAATTAACACATGAACGGTATTAATCGTTAGAATTCGTTAGCAGTAATTATCATTCAACCATTTAATTAATTTAAATTAAGCAGAGTCGCACACCTGTAAAAGATATATTCCATGTAAGCTTCAGTATGTCAATTTTCCATTCATGGAAGTACTCTTACACTTTTTTTTATCAAGGGTAGGTCTTTGCTCGACGTCTTCAATCAACTTTTCTATGGACATTTCTACAATCAATGATTGTGAGTTGGGCGATGCTATTATAGTATAAAATATAATATATAAAAGTACTCATGTCATGACTGTCCGGCGCCAAAGCTTGAAGCGAAATGAACTATCGGCCAAGTCAGTAGACTAAACAATCGGCGTGTGTGTGTAAGTGTAAGTTAGCCAATACTGATTAAACAATCAGCCGATAGTTGGCTGACAGATTAGTTTAAAAGTAATTGGGACACACATAAAACTTTTTTATCGGCCAAAACTTAATCGCTGTAATGTTGGCACATGCATAACTCTTCATACTGATTAAAAAGCCAACCAAACTTACGGCCGATAGAAAGTCAGCAGTCTGCGGAGGCACTTAATGTTATATTGCTTTATTTTGAAACAGTCATACTTGATCCAGTCTATTTGTACGAGGGTAAGTCAAATATTATCCGCAATATAGGTATATTTTTTGTTTACGTTGGCAGTACTGTCCTTTTGCGTTGATGACGCATGCTTTGTTTATTCGTTGTTATGTCTATGCACGTTACAAGCTGCTAGGTTAGTTTCGTTATCGCTGCCGTGCTGTTAATAATGGCCGCTCCACTTTCTATTTGCACCAAAGAAGAGCAACGTTCAGTGATCCGTTTTTTGTGGTCGGAAGGTGTATCAGGGGTCGAAATTCATCGAAGACTTTTGGTACAGTACGGGAACAATTGTTTGCCACAACGGAGTGTCTATGAATGGATTGAAAAATTCAAAAATAGTCGCAAAAGTGTTACGCAAAATGAAGGAGCTGGACGACCAGTTACCGCCATAAACGAGGAAAACATTGAGCGTTCACGTGAAATGATTCTCTCAGACAGACGGATAACTGTTGACGATGTGGCAAATCGTCTGCAAATTAGCCACGGTTCTGCCTACGAAATCATTTACAGCAGACTTGGGTTTCATAAAGTTTGTGCAAGATGGGTTCCAAAACAACTGACACAGTTGCATAAACAAACGCGCTTGGACGTGTGCAAAAAACATTTGGATCGCTATGTTAACGAACGGGACAACTTCTTAGACCAGATCGTTACTGGTGACGAAACATGGATCCATCATTACGAGCCGGAGAGTAAACGGCAGAGTATGGAATGGAAACATCCAAATTCGCCGTGCAAGAAAAAATTCAAAACCCAACCGTCCGCAGGAAAACTTATGCTTACGGTTTTTTGGGACTCATAAGGTCCATTACTGGAACATTATCAGGAAAGGGGCAAAACAATAAACAGTGTACGTTATAGTGAGATGCTTACTGCTAAGCTGAAGCCTGCAATTCGTAGCAAACGCCGAGGACTGCTGTCAAAAGGCGTTGTGTTGTTGCACGACAATGCCCGTCCTCATACAGCTGCCCACACTGCGGAAACGCTTCAGAAACTCAATTTTGAAGTATTGGATCATCCTCCATATAGTCCCGATCTCGCTCCATCTGATTTTTACTTGTTTGGTCCACTCAAAGAGGCAATTAGGGGCCGTCGATTTACGACAGACGAAGCATTGAAAGAAGCGGTGCATTCCTGGCTAGCATCTCAACCCAAAACCTTCTTCCTCGAGGGCATCAGGAAACTTGAACAACGTTGGACCAAGTGCGTTGAAAAGCAAGGGACTATGTCGAAAAATGATGTACTTGTAAGTTTCCTATTTGATTTCAATAAAATTTTATAACTATATTGCGGATAATTATTGACTTACCCTCGTAAATAGACCTGTAGTTACATTTGTAAGTTTTCTAAAGTATATAGAATGAATGCTATACTATAGAAATACCTTACCTACCCTAACTTGCTAATTCGTGAGCACATATTTCAGTACTGTTTATTAAATACATTACTTGCAATTAATATTGTTGAGTTTAGAACATATTCCTGAGTAATTTATATGAAAATTGATAAAATCAAGGTTAACTAGTGTTTATTGAAGATTTTTTTATATCAGACTGAATCATGCTGGTCCTAAAGCGGTCTGATTATTTAGAATCTATTGTATCTAAAAAGGGAGTTTGAAGTCATCAATATCTGTTATATGAAAACACTGAATACAAAAACCTACTTCAATATTTTATTACTTCATTTTAATCAACAATTATTTACAGTTAAATATTATTAAAACCACTTCTTACCTGATAAGCACCAAGAAGTAGAAGAAAACTAGAAACTGTCTGCAAGATAGTTGCTGTAGCTTCCATGATCATCAGTGATAAAGCCACTGAGAAAAATAACCTTATATAAATTTGATGTAAACTAGTCAAGTCCATTACATAGTTTAATAGGTTTACTAATTACATAATTTATATTGGAAATATCTAGAAGGTCCTGGGGGAATCATTGTGTGCAAGATATAAAAAGGCTTATCTTTTTTTCAAGAAAAATGCCTTCCTTTAAACCTATGAAGCTTTTTAGTGATTGAAAGCTGATAATAATTAGAATTGGGCATTTATCATATGATGGTCTATGGAAGCATATGACTGTATTGTGTAATTGAAATACAGAAGGTAGTTCAAAGTACAATAGGATTGGGCAACAATGGGGTCATTTGTCAATTTGAACTGTGCCACAGTGTATGATTCTTACCCCATCACATCAAAATAAAATACAAATAGCCACAGTGGTGTCACATGGCATTCATGAGAAGACAGTAGAAGTTTGGAAGACTTCATAAACTAAAGGTGATATTTTGATTTAATTTACATGTAAGAATTTACATGTTTCTTCATGAATGAAGAAAGTGATTGAGTGTGATAGTAAATATGATCTTGTATATAACATGACACACCCAAAATACCTGGATAGCCACTAAAAAGTAAATTTTAGAAGTAGATAGAAGAATTAAATGAGCCAGGTCAGTGAGTTTTATGTCTTTTACAAGTAATTTTGTTACATTAAATTATGTTACATATTATTACAGTAAAGTCTCACTTTCCGACATTGTGTCTTATCTGACACCTGAAAAAATTTTAAAAAAAACACAAATTAGATGCGTTAGAAAGCATCTAGTTTTAGTCGTTACTCAGTGTATTACTACCCCAGAGGATGCACGACAATGGACCTGGGTGTCTTTGGAACAGTTCAAACAAAATTATCGAAGGTATCTACTTTCAACATTGTTAGAACACGCTAATGTGAGAGCTAATTTGAAAGTCATTAAATTAAAGGACATTGCTTATTGTACTGCAAGGTCCTGGGCTGATGTTAATCTGTTGACGATCGCCAAATCGTGGAGTAAGGTGTTGGGAGAAAATTCAACTGAAGATGATGAAGATCCAAAAAAGAATGAAGACCGCATTCTTCATTTACTCCATCTCACTCCTGTATGTGAGGGATCAGCTGTAAAAGATGAAGCTTAGTTGCAGAGAGACAATGAGTACGCCAAAACAGATAAAGAGATTGCCAAACTCGTAAAAAAGATTGCAACAATTAAGACGATGAAGAACCTTTTGCCAAAAGTATCTCATGAAAATTCAGGAAGGCCCTAAATGTCACCATTGCATGTGTTGAGCGTCAAGAAGCTACTGGGGACATAGACAGACTACTTACTGATGCTCTATAGACAGAGGGAATTGGCAGCAAAAAAAAAAAAAAAATGGCAAAATTCAGCAAAATAGACAAAGATCATAACATTTTTTACATCTTCGTAAAGTGGTTTACATTCAGAATTTTAATATTTATTGTACCAGACAAATCTTAAGTGTTTGAAATCCTGTACATTATAAATTTGAAGCATACAAAATTTGTAAACCTTAAAGTTTCTTTGTTTTACCAGTTTTTTAACTTTTCCTTATTATTCGACATTTTTGCACATCTGATTTCATAGCAGCCCGCTTACAACGCATAAATGAGACTCTACTATATTATTATTATTATTATGCATACACATAAATTATATTCTGCATAATTAATTGAAATCAAAATATTAAAATTAAATATAGAAAGTTATGTTATACATAGGATTTATTTTTAGGGTAGGCACAGTTTAGTAGAGCCGTGACTGCTTTAGCGCCCTTCATTCATACCTAAAGGCTCAAGAATGATTATATATGAAGCTCTCGAAATATATTAATACAGTGAAACCTGTCTTAGACGGACCCTGTGTTAGGCGGAATCCCGTCTATCTCCGAAAACTTTAAAAGTCCCGACTGTCGCCTATTTAATTTACCTGGTTAATAACCTTCATAAGCCGGAAACTGTCTAACGCGAAAGCGGAATAAGCAAAAGGATGAGTGATACGTATTTACTACGTCTTAGTTCTGCATAAGCCGGAAAATCTGATCATATACATGCTGTAAAATATAAAGTTACAATGACCTCAGTTTAGATAAAATACAGTTTATAATATATATTTTTACCATAACAAAATTCACAGATAGGTCTGCTTAATTGTAACGGATCGTATTTATTTCTGAGAACTCTGTAACAACGTTAAGGATTGCTGATATGCACAAGATAACGCAATGGTATACAAACATCCATAATTTACGATAGGCTATGTGTCAGCACTCGTTTCCTTCAAGATAACCCAATGAATGGTTTACAAACATCCACGGCCAGACATATTGATGTCATATTGAAAGGTGAGAGACCGCTTCATTCTAAAAGCCAAAAAACATGCGCAAATAGAAGAAATTGAAGACGGACCAGTCATAGAAAACAAAATAAAAACATTTGGCGAGGCTTTAATGAAAATTTGTGAGTTAGAAGATTTCGCGGTACGTATTTAACAGCCCGGAAATGCATCACCATTTGTTACAACTAAAAACAATAACTGAAACACAAGCAAGTAAAACTAACATTTTAAAAACAAGGTCAATGCTAGATTTTTTCAAGCCTAATTTATTTTCTTTTATTTTTACGTAAGCCTACTATGTACAGTATTTAGCCTAAATACAGTAAGAGGAAAAATATAGTTTTTGATAAATTGCATCATTAATTCATAAATTTTGTTGACAAGTGTATAAGTGTTTTAGTTTTATAGTTTTCTATTAAAAATGTTTTGTGGAGAAGGATAAAAGGATGCTGCATTAAAAGGTAAGATTTTTATTATGTAATGTAAGTTTTAACATTTTCTGAAGTGTGCATAGCCAACACCACCTAGAAAACAAGGTTTGCGAGTTGTGACGTCACAGGGCACAGGCTACGGGCTGTCATTAGGCAATCAAGATAACCGATATTACTGTTGAATAACGTTTATTTAGACGTTGAAATGTGATAGTTTTCTTGTGATTTAAATACACTTGCTTTATATGATGAAGAGTTATCTCTGTAGGAAATAAACAGTCAGTACTTAATCGGAAATAAATAATTAAATTAAATACTGTATTAGAACAAATGTAGACACGATGACAATTAATTGTCCGTTATCTATGAGGTGTTGGTACAGCGCCATACAGCTGATCAGTAGAAATAATAGTCTTATAGCTAAGAATCCCCACGGCCTACTCTCACCCCAATGCTAAAAATAGACTCGGCAAACGTTTCGTGATGTTACCATCATACAGTACACTACTACTGTATAAGCCGGAAACCTGTCTTAGACGGAAAAAAATACCGGTCCCAATGGATTCCGGCTTAAACAGGTTTCACTGTATAACATTAATAACAAATTAATGAATGCATAGATACAAATAAAGTCAAAGTTTGATACTATATTCAGTGTGCATAATGTTACTGCAGATAGTTAATAAATTTGACAATATTGTAATAGATTTGGCAACACTGTTGTGGAATCTAATTTAACACACATATGTATAATGGTCTTTAACATTCCTGATGATGTTAGTACTGTTTGCAAACGAAAAGCTCTAAATTGCATGAAACAATAAAGTATTTTTGTACTTCTATTATCTAATGTTTTTTGGTATTTGTATACAATATATGGTCAGTTAAGTTATTCAACTACACAATATAGTTTTGAAATAGTATCAAATTCAAGAAAATATCAACATTATATCTATTATACTTCATTATTAAAAATTAATTTCAATAACATTAAAATGACTACCAATTTATAATTTTTAGATACACTCTAAACTACACTGGAATGTATAGAAACTCCGGAAGGGGCCTTGTTGCTTCATGCCCAGATCCCTGTGTATACCATTCTAATATAAATTGATCTTAAATGCTATGTTGTAAAGCATATGAAACAAAAATATATGGTTCTAAGCAAAAGCATTCTGGAGTAATAAAATATGGAAGGATATAAGATGGCAAAATAAGGTGCATTAAATGATAGTACTAAATCACTAGAAAGAATATATAAATCAATAATATACAAATAATTTGTTCCTGGATTGACCTTACATACTTAAACATTAATAGCTTATACATGGAAGACTTTCAACCACAAAAAAGGCTTTCAGAACTACAATAGCCTTATTGACCAGAGACCACATCAGAAATGGGCTTATTAAACAATGTAGAATGTGAAGAGAGGCTTGAGACAAATTATTTACTAATCCTCTGATGACCCTCCCAAAATAAATGAAAGAGGCAGACAAGATAACATATGTAGACACAGTAATTCTGTATTACAAAGCAAAGGGACAAACCACTATCATGTTATATTTAGACCAATATACGATAGGTTAGTCACAATATTAATAGGTAAGTTGTATTTATTGTCTTACAAACCTTCAGGAGAAGTGGTTTCTTCTTGAATGAAAAGAAATATCACATATGTTCCAGAAAACAAGATACCACAGATCTGCAAAATGGTAAACATAAGTAAAAGTGGGGAAAGTAAATAAATATACAGACAAATATAAATAAACAGTGTTTACAGATAAGAAGAGAAAAGGTGAAGATCACATTTTAAAAAAATATTATTATTAACAGTAGTCTTATAATATGGAAATATTTAACAGCTTCCTAAAAATTTGAAGAAAAATGAGAAAAACAGAAATGACAAAACAAATGAAACAAAAGTTTGCTAGAGAATGTAAGCAATTTGAATCTGAAAGAAAATATTATTTTTATTCAAGTGAAAACTTAATAAGTTTAATCGGCGCCCAATAGAAACAATTACTACTGAGACACTAACATAAAACAATGTAAATAGACAACAAATTTAAAGTAACATTTTTTGTGATTGTTTTAATTTAAAAGAAGATTTAACAATATTTTGAAATATATCAAGTTTTTAATATGTATCTACTAACAAAAAATAATCTTTGCATATTTCATGAGGTTCCAATTCACTCTGAAAACTGTAACTTAGTGAATACAGAATCTAGAAAATGAACATCTTTGTTAATCAAATTACTTTTAATTATATTGCTTCTGAAGTATACTTAGACACAATCTGTCGTTTTAAAGGACTTCCTGAGGGAATAAAAGCTTATTTTTATTTTTGACAAGTTTTTTTTACATTTAAAACAATGATGGAGATTTTAGCATATTCTTTACAAATTGGCTCTCAATAAATTATAGAAAAACTAATTTACATTCTCAGTATATTCCTAGATAAAAGGAACTTCTATTTATTTATAAATGAGTTTGGTTTTTCAAACTATTGTTTTCAAATTGTAGTTCAAGGACTTTTAAATAACACTATACATTAATAAATAATTCAAGAGCTAGGGAATAAATGATCAAATACAAAATCCAGTTCATAATAAAGTAATATGCAAATAAACTGTAGAAGTTCAAAAGAATTTAATGCATTTTCATAGTTACATAAATAAAAAGTCCACAAAACTACAAATAGTAATTTCGTTTCCTCCATCCTCGTTTCTTCATTTCAAGAACTTGTTAAGAATAACAAGGATGTAATGAAAGTAACAATTTTAGGATCATTCAATGGTATTAAGAGGTTCAGAGTTACCAAATGATTATACTTTAGAAAAAAAATTAAAAAACTACAAATTTAATAGGAAGAATAATAGTATACTATATCTACTTATTTTATCTGCAGCTTTCAATATATTTGGTATAAAGGATCCCTTCTTGTAATGAGCATAATCTAAAAAAACATTAAATAAAGAAAAGATGACTCCTTTCTTCATTAATTTCAAAGGTTTTTTTAGTAATACAAATCAAGTTTTTACTAGGAAGGTTGATGACAGGCAAGTTCGTTGACTTTAAATGTTTCAACATTATAAAATTTTCAGTTAAAAGATTTTAGTTTAGATGACAAAAGTGATTTTTTTTTTTTAGGTAATTGGTTTATATTACTTTACAATGATTTATTTATCTTATACTGGTTGTATAGACAAGGTAAGATAATGACAAACAAATTTGGCCAATAAGCTAATAAATAAGTGGTTAAAAAATAAATATAAGTTGGGGAGAAGGAAATTCTTGTTTATCAACATGGTTTCTATAAATAACTTTTTTTAATTTTTTGTTTTATTGTATATAACAATCATTTACCAATTTTCATATACACTTATTAAAACTGTTATTGTTGTAACAAATTTTTCTAATGCTGTGAATTGCAACCACAGAGCACTTAATACAAATAGAGATGGCATGGCTAAAGGCCTAGTGAATCAGGCTTTCCCAACCAAGATGGCCTCCATCCACTTTCCGACCCAGTACACTGAAGTCCCATGTGTCAAATCAAGCTCTGAGTGTCAGTAGTGTTTTTATTTTTTTCATGTAATATTCCTATCACAAAATTATAAAACACAGTGGGTTATTACAAATAAACGGTACCAGGTAGCTGACACAAACTCTCTCACAATAATACAAAACATAAAATGCTATATTTTTAATATATGTTTTTGCTTGAAAGAGAACTTTGTTAAATTTAAAAAATCACTCACCGTCCATCTATAAGAGACTAGTGCACATAAACGTAACAAAAATTTTCAATCGCAGATCATTATTTTTTTCAATTTAAGTTTTAGTTTAGTAGTTTTTGGTTTACCTATCAATTATTATTTAAATTTTTTTAATATTTTAAAATCACTTTTCCATTTCTAAACAGAATGAACATAAATGTTTTGAATTTCAGCAAAATTGGACAGTAGTTTGTTGTAGGTCAGGATTCAGAAATAGACTTATATATTCATACATACATTTTGGATAAGAGGAGCTCGAAATTTATATTTTTCGCACTATTATTTCATTATCACAATAATTATTCTGCATTTTAGTGTATGACAGAAAGTAAAAGGCCTTGTAATACAATTTTGCCTTTGTACAAATAAATCTTTAGCATCTTCTTAAAACATTTATAAAAATAATTTTAATAAAACAAATTGAAATTAACTAGCTAAATACATTTTAATTTGTATGTAAATAGGTACTTATTTACATAAGTTAAAATTATTATATTGAAGAAATACTTAGAAATATATGCATACAGGAACCTGAACCGCGATCTTTGTACAAGTATAGACCTGCAGTATTTGGCAAAAATGTAACACGCAGTGTTTAAAAACTTTTTACTTTATGATTTCATGAGCACCAAATCATAGGTCCTAGAAACATGAAATAAAAAAGAGTATTAAAATCTAACTAATTATCTCAAACTTTTACGCTTACAAAACGTTTCTAACTAAAATGTACAAAAAACTGTTGCTTACTAACGTTTGTATGTTACATAAAGTGCAACTCTTATTAAATATAATTTTTTAACTTTCTTTCAAATAATATATTACTTTTATGGTTTAATATTCTGAATGAGGGAATCATGCTGCTTATACCTACCAAGTTTCAAAATTAAATTCCCACTCTACGTAGTTTAAACCTTAATTTTAGTGAAAGTTTTTATTAAATTTTGTGCGCTGCATGGCACGGTATTGGAATATTTTTCCCAAGCCAAGATGGCGAATTCGGCTTCACTATCTTCCTATGCCTATTTCTTTAGATTACTACTCTATTTAAATTAGGTGCTCTGTGATTACAACATGGCAGACTTGTGAGGAGTAGCTCTCTGAATAAAGAGCTATTACTGAAAGGACTAGAGTAGTAAAGAGCAAGATCACAGAGAGTCTTCAATATTTCTCAAAAAAGTACAATTGGAATCATAAGTGAGAACATTAATTAAAAGTAAAATTTATATTGTTTAGTCAATGTTCACTTATAAAATTGTGGCATCTTTACTGGCATCATCAAGTGTCTTGTAAAGGTAGTTTCTAAAATATTAAATTAAAAAAAACTAACTGAGAATCACCAAGTTCACAACGTAGAATAATTTATACTGGAAAATTTTGTATTGAAAAATACAACTTATTAATAGTCTATTATTAAATAATAAGTACTTAAATGCACTTATTGGCAAAATGCATAAAATATTGATAGCTTTAAAAAAGTACTATAAAGAATTATATGCCTTCACTGGAAGTAAAGAATTTACTAGACTCACTGGAACCAATCCATTTAAGTTTATAACACATCTTTCCATTTTATGAAGAATAACGGATGCAACATATAAATGTAAGTACTCCATACAAAATGGTCCACATAAGATCATAAATCACTAATATCTGAAGCCATTAGTCTCGATATTTCGAGGTAAATGGGACCGAGACCCCCTCAAATTACCAAAAACTCGGATTATAAAATATGTTCCTGTACATCAAAAAAATAGGAGTTTTAATGAACCCTATTACTATAATTAAAAATACACGAAATAAGTTTATAGAAGTTTATATAAACATTTCTTAGAAGCTCAATTCATTTCCTTTGGATACTGTATTGAAATAAACATTTCTTGTAAGCCTGACTCATTTCCTTTGCATACTATAAAGATACACACATTTCTTGGAAGCCCAACTAATTTCCTTTGCATAACATATTGATATAAAGATTTCTTAAAATAACTCATTTTTTTGCATACCTTATTGATGTAAACATTTTTTGGAAGCCGACTCATCATTTTATTTCAAATAGATAATATAGGCTCAAATAGAAACAGGCTCGAATTTAATGGAAGCTTGAACTATCGAGACTCTACTGTATTTATTACTGTTGTGGAATGATTTGGCAATTGTACAATTCCATTTCATTTCTAGTTTTTTAGCAAAAGAGTTTCATATTTAATACTATATCCCTTAAATAACACATATTTTATTTCTATTAGAATTGAGTAATTAATTTTGAAACTCAAAAGAGATTACGTTACCTAATATTTACAAACACTATTATTTATCATGAGACCTATTACTTTCTGTGAAAATTAACTAGCGCTTTTTTGATCGAACTATTTAACATAGGAACATTACTATTTTCATCCTAACATAAAACAAGACATGAAATATTCTATTAAAAAATATTATTATTTCAGTATAATAAAACCTTACTATAGCTAGCTGCGAGAAACCAAATACTGCATTCAATAAACAACTAAGACTTATAGTTAAAATATGTAATTATTTTGTTAACTTTCACTTTTGAGTGAATCATTTTACAGTTGGACATGTCTAATATACATGAAATACTTCTCCATAAACCAATCAAGTCTAAACTTGCAAGGTGGATAAGTAAGCTTTGTGACATGATCACCAAAACAGTTATTGCCATAATCGCTCAACTTGAGTCTTAACTTAATTTTTGTGTCACATTTAGTACAAGGAAAAATTGTGTATATTTTTTATTTACATAAAAATAAACCTTGATTACTCACAAGATACAGCCAGCCTATAATTTTAGATCCCGTTCGTAAGGAACACCCGCAACAACAGCTTTGTAACATGGGTAACTCACAGCCCATCCTTGTACTTCTGAAAAATAAAACTAGAAAAATATTTATTATTCACATGCAAATGTTATATTATTTTATATAAATTAAAATATTTGGCTTTTACAAAGGATTTTAATTCTATTTAACCAAATTAATTTTACCCCTTGTTTAGCAGAAATTTCTTAAAAGAGTTCATTTTACTAATAAAATATTACAAATAAAAAATTGATTAAATATTAATATTTCTGTTATGAAAAATTAAAACACCATACATAATATCCAGTAACAAATTAGAAATTTAATCTGCAGTTTTTTTGTTATACATCTTGGTTTTTTTTAAAATTAGTATATACTTCTAGCATCACTTTGCAAAAAACCCACTACTTACTGATATTTTTCAGCAGATGCGTTTCACACTAGATCAGTTCAATGTTATGTGGACAGATCACACATTCACCAATATAGACACTAGCCTAAAAATCCTTCATTACATCAAAAAAAGCAACAAACTAAACACAACAGAAAACTATGAGATATACAAACACCACAAAAACAATCCACAATACATTCTAAACAACAAAATGCTCACAATCAAATATTATATTTGAACACATAATTAAGAACTACTCTATGAATGATAATACACCACAGAACACCAAAACCCCACATTGAACAATACACTGTTCTAATGTGAAACGCCCCTGCTGGAAAATACCAGTAAAAAGTGGTTTTAATGCCAAGTGATACCAAAAGTAAAAATTTAATAAGTAGAAATAAATTAACAATAAAACACTACTAGTAAAACAGATAAATGTATTTTGTTACATTTACAAATAGTTATCATTTAATAAAAATATGTACTATTAAGATATTTTAAAAGTAGCTGCATGTCAGTACAGATAAAAAACCACTACACACACCTTCAAAAATAAAGTCCTATTTTTTAAATTAGAGAATTTATTAATTTTTTTAAACTGAATGTATAGCTAAATTTCAGTGTGACTGAGTGTGTGAGAAGGCCAAATCTGTCTCAAAGTAAAAGATTTTGCATCTTATACAAAATCTTTAAAATATTATTAAAATTTTAAAAATAAATCAGCTGGAAGTTGTGTAATGAGCAAAGCCAGATAATTCAAGCCATTTACCTGCCTGTGTAAATAAAGAGCGGCTCGACAGGCTTCATTTGTAAAGGTAACGTTTTTATTTTAAGGAAATAATTTTTATTTTTATTCAAAATTAATTTTTATTATTTAAAGAAAATAAAAACTGAAATTATATAATGAAAAAAACACCACAGTTTAAGTATTCAGTAAATACAATAGATGCAGAATATTGTAAAAGAATAGAATATTATTAATTAACAAATTTTTAAATATATTTGTAATTATTAAATGGTTACTAGATTGCCCCCAAATTATATAAGTGTCTAGTGTGGGACTTTTACACTGCCGATAACATGTAACTAATGAATGGAGTAGCGTAAAACTACTGTTCAAATTTCTAATTAAATCTTAAAATGTGAAAAGGACCATGCCGCTAAAAATATTAAATTCTTAAACCATAAGTGACATTTAGAGCAAAAGTGTAAAATATGAGCACAAATCCAGGAACGAGAAGACACAGAGTCAATTAGAATGCAGGTTTGAACGAATAAGTCAAACTTTCAACAACCAATAAGAAAATCGCTAACTAGCGGCCAGGCCAAGGTAGTGGGGAGGCCTGATATGGGGACGAAAAGCAACTTTTGTGGAGAGTAGATGGTTTTTTACAGAGATCCAGGACGTAAAATGCTGGTCTTGGCTAAAACCCAAATTTAGCTAAAGATGGAAATGGAGAAGAGCTGTCTTCAAACCTCCGTGATTTGAACTTGAAATTTTATAATAAACTAAATTAAAAAACAGTATTAATGGCGGCTCTAAATCCTATTAATAGCGAATGCAACGAAATTCCATCCTCAGGGTACACCGGAGGAGTTTTCGATCCAAGACTATGAGAGAAGAGGAGCACTACAGTGAAAGTTTTTGGGGTGTCAGAATTTTAATAACTGTCTAACCATTTATTAAATTTTGCAAAATTATTAAATTCACATTTCTTTGAGTAAAATTTTTATAACTAATTGATTATTATTAATTTAAAAAATATATAAGCATAACTTTCTTTTAAACAGAAATATAAGTGGTGGTAATAAAATAAAAGTTATCCATACATAGAATACTAGTTTTAATTTTCAAAATTAATATCAAAGTTACAACAAGCCAGTTAAAACAGGAAACATTTAAAATCATTTGTCACTTAATTAAATTCAGCCAAAGTAATAGAATGAAAAATACATAAAGAAAATCAATAATTATTAAGCAAATATTTAAGTTCATATAATTTATTCTATGTCCATATCAAATATATTAAGCAATCAAGGTCAAATTATTGTAAAGTGAAATTAATATGAACTTGGTTTTTGTAAAAATAAGATTGCGCAAAGTGATCCTTCAGATTGATGTTTATGTTCCTATAAATTAAAATAAATTCATTAGGAAGTAATGTTGACTAATGCTTCTCGAAATAAATTTATGGACACAAAAACAAATTGCATACATTATTATCAAGTTATATTTAAATATGTATGCAATTTTATATGTGTAATTTTAAAAGCATAAA
Organism: Prosapia bicincta; assembly: GCA_036971475.1. Lineage (NCBI taxonomy): Eukaryota > Metazoa > Arthropoda > Insecta > Hemiptera > Cercopidae > Prosapia > Prosapia bicincta. Next base: position 21,093,650 of record JBAIZL010000009.1, on the reverse strand, counting down.
AATCCAAAATGTCAAATAACTACAAATGTTATAGAATTTTAAATAATAGTGCCATCAATATAATTGATGAACTTTATGACAGCATTCTAAGAATATTAAGTTTATTTCAAATTAAATAATAACTTGACAAAATTATGAAAATCAGTAATAGTTTAGTAAAATTAAGATAATTTTTATAACATATTTTCAAGAGAAGATTTTAGTTTTATACATTAATTTCAACTTAATTAAATCAAGTTAGAAGATCCAATGTTTAAAGTTATTATAATTATCCTGTGGTAATCAACTAAATAAAATTTCTGAAATTTTTCCATCCATCAACAAGAGTAGAAGTCAATAATTCAAATTAAGCTAGAATAAAGATTTTTTAAGTAGTATTCTTGCAAGAGCAAATCAGTACATTAATTTTACAAATAAACAAAAATTACTAAATATATTATCTCATAATTATGATTGAACATTTTGGTTGGTTTTTAAATAAAGTCTAGGGATTTATCCACTGGCAGATGACGCTCGACACACCACAGCTACCAGGATCTGGTAAGTCAGGTGGGATCATATCTTGACAGCGGTTGAATTGGCGCATTTCAGCTCTATAAAGTAGCCATTATAACCGTGTACAACTAACTCGTAAAATGTGGGAATGTGGTTACATTTCAGCGAATGTGGGCGACAATACCCCGACAAGAATAGTAAGGTTTGGCCGCGGCAGCCTTAAGATGTTTATTGTTTCTGTCCTTCATTTACTTCTTTGCTTCTCCTACATAATTTGTATGTCAATCTTCACATTTTGTTTCATAAATTTCATTTTAAAAATACATATTACTTTTATTAAATTGTATTATTTTTAATATTTTTATTTGTTTTATATGCTATTCCTATATTATTATCTTTAAATACTTTAGTTTTGTGTTTCATTTATAATTATAAGTTGTCCCTTTTTTGTACTATTATTATTAATTTCTTTTTTATATAAATGTTGAATTTATTTAGTTTTTTTTGTATCAATTGCCATTAGTAATTTGACAAATGTCATTTTTTCTTTTTGTCTGTTGTGTTTTTTTATTGGAATTTTATTCATTCTATATACGAGGGCTATTCAGAAAGTAAGGAGCGTTTTCGAATGAAAAAAAAAGTGCAATGGAAATTTTTTATTATATACATCTGAAAGAGCAATTAAAATACTAGTTTTCTACGTAGTTGCCAAACAAATTGAGACACTTAACGTAGCGGTTTGAAATTCCTTCATCATAGAAGTCTGCCGCCTGTGATCTCAGCCACTCAGTGACGCGTACCTTGAGCTCTGTGTCATCGTCAAAGCACTGTGTTGCTAGCCAGGTCTTCTTTCTTGGAAACAAGTGAAAATCGCTTGGTGTAAGGTCAGGACTATGGGGCGGATGAGGAAAAACCTCCAATTTAAATGAGTCAAGGAGTTCTTTGGTGCAGTTTGCTGTGTGAGGTCAGGCATTGTCATGCACAAACAAAATTAACTACGTCAATTTACCTCGGCGCTTGTTTTGAACTGCTCTCCTAAGGTTGGGCAAAGTTTCACAGTACCACTCAGTTTATTGTTGCACCGCGTTCAAGAAAGTCAATAAGAAGCACACCTTGCCTGTCCAAAAAACCGTCGCCATAATCTTCCTTGCTGACAATATTTGCAAACATTTTCTTGGTTTTTTTGGGAGCTTGTGTGCCCCCACTCCATGGACTGTAATTTCTTTTCTCCATTAACATGTTTTACCCATGTCTCATCACCAGTCACAATCCGATCTAGTAGTGAATCACCATGGCTGTCGCTTGCCTCCATTCACTGACCTTTATGGTGGTTAGTGAGCATTTTCGGCCCATTTTCGACCCATCTTGCAAAAAATTTGTGGTAGCCTAACCTTTGTGTGACAATTTCAAACACACAATATGTCCATTTTTATGGTGGTTGGTTAGAATCATTTGGTATGACTTTATTAGCTGTGTAAATTTTCTATATATTAAATATTCCACATTATTTTCACGACCTACATACATGTGTGTGTGTGTGTGTCTGTGTGTGTAACACAAAATTATTATATAACAACAATGCTAAACATTTTACTTGTTTCAAATTCTTTATTTAGTTATTTTATTTATGAAATAAACTTTTACTTGTCTTACTTTAATTTACTATACTTGTATAACTGACAATTAAGTTCAATATCAGTAAAATTCCTCAACTTGCACATTTTATTTTGTTTAAGATTATGGTAATGAGTTTTTCATTTCAAGTATATAAAAACAAATTTTGATTTTTCACTAAAATTAAATTGATTTGTATTTCTTAAAAACAAAACTAAATTTGTATAGTAAATTTATAAAAATTACGACAGTGGATTAAAATTTTTTTTTAAATTACTGAAACAATATTCATGACTGATGACTGTCTCGACTGATAACAACCTTCACTATCAAAGAATTTTTGTTTTCATTATGAAAACATTGTCTGAATTAGGTTTTTATAAATAAACTTTCATTTTAACTAATTAAAAATTTTAAAAAGATTAAACGTAAGAGTTTTACAAACAAAATTGACTATAGCAAAGAGCCTTTTTTTCAGACATTAAGTTATATATATATATATATATATATATATATATATATATATATATATATATATATATATATATATATATATATATATATATATATAGAATATCAAATGTGTTTTCCTGTTAGAATATTTTTAAGATCAAATAATACACACAAATAAAGGAATATTTAATTTATTGAACAATAAACTCAAAGCTTTTCGTTGGTTTACATTACCAACATCTTCAGGAGTTACAATAGTAAGAATGATAAAAGAACTGTCTCAAAGTACAGTTCTTTTATCATTCTTACTATTGTAACTCCTGAAGATGTTGGTAATGTAAACCAACGAAAAGCTTTGAGTTTATTGTTCAATAAATTAAATATTCCTGTATTTGTGTGTATTATTTGATCTTAAAAATATATATATAAAGAACTAAGTCAAAATACAAATGCAAGAATTATAATTGAATTTACAATTCAAAGCTTTTCGTTGGCTAACAGTACCAACATCATCAGGAATATTCATCTTAATATTCCTGATGATGTTGCTACTGTTAGCCAACGAAAAGCTTTGAATTGTAAATTCAATTATAATTCTTGTATTTGTATTTTGACTTAGTTCTTTATTAACACACAAGAATACATATTGCGATGTATATATATATACAGTAGAATCCCCCAAATCAGAACCCCTGTGAAATCCAAACATGATTTGATGAAAACCAAATTTTAAAAAAAATATCTAAAATTTAATGAAGTATGTACTGAAAGTTTGCTACTTACGTAAAACAGGACTGAGATATATATAACAGGATTGTGTAATATATTGGAATTGACACTACAAAAACATGATATAATACGTAGGCCTATACTGCACTTCTTATCACTTCATTAACATAGAATTTATTGACAGTAAAGTAAAAATATAAAGGACAAACACTAAACTATATGTTTCACTTGAAAAGAAAAGACAAAAACTTAACCATATTTATTACTTAAAATCAATAATCTTCATGTAGTGAAGAAACGTAAACCTTTCTGAGGATTGCGATGTTGCACTACCGTGTAACATCATTGGGTGTTGTAGCTTCATGTTGTTCTACGTAAAGCAGTGAAACGTCGAGAGCGGCCTTTGAATGAGCTCAGTTTCATCACCCCGTATTCTAAGTGGTGTTTCCACAAATACTAAGCCAGAGCGTCTTCCAAGATCTCTGCAGTAGTGTTACTAATAATATTATAGGATTCAACTACCCAGTAAATTACATCCTTTATTGTAATTGTCTTAAGTTTTTCTGGAATAGAAAAAGAACAATCTTCTTCAATTAATGTTTGCAGAAGCTTTTTTCTATGGCTCAGTTTTATGTTCTACAGCACACCTTGATCAATATGCTGAAACAATGATGTCACATTAGGTGGGAGAAAAATTGCTTTTATGTCTTTACATACCAACTGCATGTCTGAAGGATGTGTAAGAGCACTGTCTATCCAAAGTAGAACTTTCGGTGGCAGTCCATTTTTTGCATTAAATTTTGCTACTGCAGGAAGAAATTAATTTTTGAACTACTTCTTGAAAATATTACCAGCCATCGACGCCTTACACTGATTTCTGCAATGAACAGGGAGTGCATTCAAGTTCATATTTTAAGATCTTGTGGCTAGGCGGATATTCCAATCACCATTAATGATAATTTGGCTTATTTGTAACTTAGCTTATTTATTCCCGCACCGTTACTGCAGGCTAAAACTGTGAGACGCTGTTTGGTCGTTTTAAAGCCTGGCGCAGAAGATTCCTCTTTAGAAGCATGACTTTTAGTGGGAAGGGCTTTCAAGTTCAATACAGTCTTGTACGGACTATACACTTGTTGGAGTGAGTCACTTTCAGACGAAATCAAATCTGTGAATGTCTAAATATTCTTTTGCAGTAAGATTATCAGTTGATACCTTCTCCCCACTTACGGTTAGTTGTCTAATTCCGTGCCTTCTTTTCCATCTATCCAACCAACCATTGCTAGCAATAAATTCCAAATCAGGGTTCATTAATTTGTTTAACTGTAGCCTAATGCCTTTTTTTGTATTAATAGGCCACTAAATAGGAACGCCTTTCTCCCTATCTTGTGTAAACTATAAAAATACAGCTTCGTCCATTTCTTCATTCACAGAAACTTTGGCATGATGAAAAAGTTTTAAAGACTTTTCACTTGTAGTACTGCAAAACTGTTCAATTTTTGCACGATTCATTTTCCAGTCACTTATTGTAGCCTTACCAACACTAAATTCAACAGCCAACTTCGTCAAGCTTTCCTCTTTGTCTAGTCGCATTAACACTTCAAATTTGAAAAAGAAATCTTGAAAAGAGGTCTACAGTACAGTATTGATACAAAAATATGTAATGAATGCTCTAATTTTGTTAGAAGTTATACTGCTTATTTACCTCTATGTAACGAATTTCAGACCTCTCAATAACGAAGTTTTTTCTTCACTTCAACCGAAGAAATGTAGTGTTGTATAGGCAGCTCACAATGTCATTTCCAGGAAATTGTTTATTTCCAGCAGGAAGTTCAACAAAACCAAGAATGGTAGGCGAAATACATATCGGCAATTGATGTTATAGTTCGGTTCAGTTAAGAATGCAGTGACTCATCGGTTAGGAATTCTAAGAACTCAGCATTTATAGATAGGCCTATTGTACAGGCCTACAGTACATTCCCATCTTCCCATTTTTTTTTATCACTCATTTCAATGTTGCTAGCTCAGTTACTCAGTTTTATTCGTGCCGTGAGTTTGTCGTGCTGTAAAAAAAATGTCAAAAAGAAAGTGTTTAAGTGTAGCAGAAAAAGTGAGTGTTTTACGAGAGATTGATGAAGGTGTAAAAATGTTGGATGTTGCGAAAACAATCGGTATACCTCAGAGTTCGCTATCCACTATTCTAAAAAACCGGGATCAAATTCTAAAACATAGTGTTCCTTATGATTTGCAAAGAAATAAAATGAAACTTTGTACATTCGACAATATCGATAACGGGATGATTTTATAATGTTTTGTTTGTTGTGATGCTATTTTAATTTTTTTTTCAATTTTTGGGGTATTAGCACCATGGGCGGAGTTACAGGTTTTGTTTTGGAGGCATACAAGATGTATCTCACGTCATGTCGTTGTCAAAAAATATGTGAATGTAGCTTACGATCAAATTAACAACTGAAAAGGCAGAGTATATTTTGCAGTTTTTGTGTTGTACATCTTGAGGTTTTTGTATAAATTACACTTTTTGCCAAGTTAATACAAAACGTGTAGAGTATATTTCTTGTCATCACTATTATTATTTTTGGAGTATTTTAATGAGTTCAATGTAATCTTTTGATTTTCAAAAATGATACACCTGTCCAGCAAGTTAGGGGCCATTGGCCCCCTTAACGCAGCCCATGATTACTACCAAGTTTTATTTTTTCAAGGTAACTGAAGACCTTCATCACCAAGTATATGCCAATACTGATGTTTCTGGCTTTTCAATCATTACCATTATCAAAACTAAACTAAAATTAATTATTTTATTTTAAACTAGTTTCCTAAACAAACGTAACTAAAGAGTAACAGAAATTTTTCTTGCTATATTCTGAGGTCTTATGTGACTAGTAAGACTTCTATCAAAAGGTAATAACTATCCATTAACTTTATATTACTATAATATTTTTTTAAATGTTATAGTTCAGATTAAAGATTAAGTATGATAAAACTTTCCTTAAATTTAAATGTGCCATAGTTTTGACCATTAAACATAATTACTTATCCTTGAATCTGTTTTAAAACAGCAAATATTTAAAAATTCTGTGTCTATACCTAAGTCTTACTCTTGATTAAACTTAATGTACACAGTTATTTTTATAACAAAAGAATTCACTGAAATTTCATCTGCTACACAGAAGTTTGTAGTAATTTATTTAGCATGGTTACTGCAGTGGGAGCAGTAAAATAATTTCTCTTACATTAATTACACTTGTATTAATTTGGCATGATAAAAATAGGATCAATAGTGTTTAAAAATATAAGTATAAAATCATATCGCTCATGGTAATAAAACATTTCTTCATAAGCGATTGATTTTTGTTTTACTTTACACCTTTTATCTTTTTTGTAGGTTAGAACAAATATCTAAAACAAAAATCAGGTTAAGGTAATTTTAAAAAAAAGTATTAAAGAACTTACCAAGTTTTAATAATTAAGTTCAAGATTTATGTAGTATGTTAACTCACACTTGGTGAACAAATTCACTTAAAAAAACTTTGTTAGTGATAACATTTTATATTCAATTCTCGAAAACGGTCACAAAATTACATAGAACTTTAAAATCAACGTTGTCAGTTTACGTGAAACGTTTTAATTACCGTTACAGTTTTAAACAAGCTCAAAACAACAGCAACTTTTTTTGAAATGCAATAAAAGGCTATTTATTTTGACTTCACTGCATGCTCATACTGTGATTGCGCATGTGAACAGCTAAAGTTCAAGACCTACATACCTACATTCATAGTATTAATAATATAGATTAGGCAGACAACTTTGTTAATTAATTAAATGAGAAAACGGTTGATCATCAAGTCAAGGGTATTTATTTTAACAATGCAACGTTTCTGGAACTAGTTCGTCACCCTTATCAAACCTGTTGTGCTATAAAAAACCCTACTTCGTGCATTTAACCCTTGTAGGCGCGTGGTTAAAAGTAACACATTGAGGCGCATGGGCCACCACTGTAGCCCATTCCATTTTTATTAAAAATTTATTACTAATAAATATTTTTTTAATTTGTTACTCTCGTAACTATTTTCTATTACACTTTTTAATATGTTCGTATACAAATAAATCTAAGATTTTAATTTTAAATTGGGTATAAACATTGTAATCTGATTATATTAATTTTAAGCCACAAATTACTCTCAACTTTGCAAAAAACTAAAAAAAAAATTATGATAATGATACTATAAAACTCATTTATTTTCAAATATAATTCATCAGAAAACTGCCAGGAAGTTAGCGTTAACGCTGGCTGGTGGTGAAACCGAGCAAACGTAGAATATTTTCGGGCGACAAACAAGCCTCCGTTTACTCACTTCTGAATATTAAAAAATTGTATTTCTTGTACACATGTGATTTAAATATATTTAGGATTACATACAAAGTTGTTACAACACTTCAAACATTTTATTTAATTAGTTATGTTCGTATATTCACTGACGGAACAACAGGCTGACCAAACGTACCTAAAGTTAAGCCGTTGTAGAGATAGAAAATGAAAATCCTGCCAACATATTTTTTGCAAGCGTGTTACGTACACATTTAGCTACAGAACTAACTATACCACAATATTTAAATAAAGCCAATAAATTAGCTACAGACCATGATATCAAGCCCGGACGAAAACCGTACTTACCTATCGTTAAACTGTTCTAAAAGTTATAAAAAAAATCCAATCACATTCTTTCTTTGCAGGCGTGTTACAAACAAATGGAACATTATATCTAACACTGTTACAATATTTGGATGTCAATATTACATCAGCTGCAAGCCGTGATAGCTAGCCCGGGCGCTCACCATATCTCCCTCTCGTTCAGCAGTTCCACAGGTTTGAAAATGATAACCCCGACCACATATTTCTTTGCATTCGTGTTATGCATACATGTAACTTTATAACTAATACTGCTGCAATATTTGGATGTCAATATTACATTAGCTACAAGCCATGATAGCTAGCCCGGGCGCTGACCGTATCTACCTCTCGTTTAGCAGTTCCAGAAGTTTGAAAATGATAACCCAGACCACATATTTCTTTGTATTCGTGTTACGCATACCTGTAGCTTTGGAACTAACACTGCTGCAATATTTGGATGTCAATATTAAATTAGCTACAAGCCTTGATAGCTAGCCCGGGCGCTGACCGTATCTACCTCTCGTTTAGCGGTTCCAGTGGTTTGAAAATGATAACCCAGATCACATATTTCTTTGCATTCGTGTTACGCATACCTGTAACTTTGGAACTAACACTGCTGCAATATTTGGACGTCAATATTAAATTAGCAACGAGCCTTGATAGCTAGCCCGTGCGCTGACCGTATCTACCTCTCGTTTAGCGGTTCCAGTGGTTTGAAAATGATAAACCCAACCACATATTTCTTTGTATTCGTGTTACGCATACCTGTAACTTTGGAACTAACACTGCTGCAATATTTGGATGTCAATATTAAATTAGCCTCAAGCCTTGATAGCTAGCCCGTGCGCTGACCGTATCTACCTCTCGTTTAGCGGTTCCAGTGGTTTGAAAATGATAAACCCAACCACATATTTCTTTGTATTCGTGTTACGCATACCTGTAACTTTGGAACTAACACTGCTGCAATATTTGGATGTCAATATTAAATTAGCAACGAGCCATGATAGCTAGCCCGGGCGCTGACCGTAATTACCTCTCGTTTAGCGGTTCCAGTGGTTTGAAAATGATAACCCAGACCACATATTTCTTTGTATTCGTGTTACGCATACCTGTCGCTTTGGAACTAACACTGCTGCAATATTTGGATGTCAATATTAAATTAGCTACAAGCCATGATAGCTAGCCCGGGCGCTGACCGTATCTACCTCTCGTTTAGCGGTTCCAGTGGTTTGAAAATGATAAACCCAACCACATATTTCTTTGTATTCGTGTTACGCATACCTGTAACTTTGGAACTAACACTGCTGCAATATTTGGATGTCAATATTAAATTAGCCTCAAGCCTTGATAGCTAGCCCGTGCGCTGACCGTATCTACCTCTCGTTTAGCGGTTCCAGTGGTTTGAAAATGATAAACCCAACCACATATTTCTTTGCATTCATGTTACGTATACTTGTAACTTTGGAACTAACACTGTTACAATATTTGGATGTCAATATTACATCAGCTGCAAGCCATGATAGCTAGCCCGGGCGCTCACCATATCTCCCTCTCGTTTAGCGGTTCCAGTGGTTTGAAAATGATAAACCCAACCACATATTTCTTTGTATTCGTGTTACGCATACCTGTAACTTTGGAACTAACACTGCTGCAATATTTGGATGTCAATATTAAATTAGCAACGAGCCATGATAGCTAGCCCGTGCGCTGACCGTATCTACCTCTCGTTTAGCGGTTCCAGTGGTTTGAAAATGATAAACCCAACCACATATTTCTTTGTATTCGTGTTACGCATACCTGTAACTTTGGAACTAACACTGCTGCAATATTTGGATGTCAATATTAAATTAGCAACGAGCCATGATAGCTAGCCCGGGCGCTGACCGTAATTACCTCTCGTTTAGCGGTTCCAGTGGTTTGAAAATGATAACCCAGACCACATATTTCTTTGTATTCGTGTTACGCATACCTGTCGCTTTGGAACTAACACTGCTGCAATATTTGGATGTCAATATTAAATTAGCTACAAGCCATGATAGCTAGCCCGGGCGCTGACCGTATCTACCTCTCGTTTAGCGGTTCCAGTGGTTTGAAAATGATAAACCCAACCACATATTTCTTTGTATTCGTGTTACGCATACCTGTAACTTTGGAACTAACACTGCTGCAATATTTGGATGTCAATATTAAATTAGCCTCAAGCCTTGATAGCTAGCCCGTGCGCTGACCGTATCTACCTCTCGTTTAGCGGTTCCAGTGGTTTGAAAATGATAAACCCAACCACATATTTCTTTGCATTCATGTTACGTATACTTGTAACTTTGGAACTAACACTGTTACAATATTTGGATGTCAATATTACATCAGCTGCAAGCCATGATAGCTAGCCCGGGCGCTCACCATATCTCCCTCTCGTTTAGCGGTTCCAGTGGTTTGAAAATGATAAACCCAACCACATATTTCTTTGTATTCGTGTTACGCATACCTGTAACTTTGGAACTAACACTGCTGCAATATTTGGATGTCAATATTAAATTAGCAACGAGCCATGATAGCTAGCCCGGGCGCTGACCGTATCTACCTCTCGTTTAGCGGTTCCAGTGGTTTGAAAATGATAAACCCAACCACATATTTCATTGTATTCGTGTTACGCATACCTGTAACTTTGGAACTAACACTGCTGCAATATTTGGATGTCAATATTAAATTAGCAACGAGCCATGATAGCTAGCCCGGGCGCTGACCGTAATTACCTCTCGTTTAGCGGTTCCAGTGGTTTGAAAATGATAACCCAGACCACATATTTCTTTGTATTCGTGTTACGCATACCTGTCGCTTTGGAACTAACACTGCTGCAATATTTGGATGTCAATATTAAATTAGCTACAAGCCATGATAGCTAGCCCGGGCGCTGACCGTATCTACCTCTCGTTTAGCGGTTCCAGTGGTTTGAAAATGATAAACCCAACCACATATTTCTTTGTATTCGTGTTACGCATACCTGTAACTTTGGAACTAACACTGCTGCAATATTTGGATGTCAATATTAAATTAGCCTCAAGCCTTGATAGCTAGCCCGTGCGCTGACCGTATCTACCTCTCGTTTAGCGGTTCCAGTGGTTTGAAAATGATAAACCCAACCACATATTTCTTTGCATTCATGTTACGTATACTTGTAACTTTGGAACTAACACTGTTACAATATTTGGATGTCAATATTACATCAGCTGCAAGCCATGATAGCTAGCCCGGGCGCTCACCATATCTCCCTCTCGTTTAGCGGTTCCAGTGGTTTGAAAATGATAAACCCAACCACATATTTCTTTGTATTCGTGTTACGCATACCTGTAACTTTGGAACTAACACTGCTGCAATATTTGGATGTCAATATTAAATTAGCAACGAGCCATGATAGCTAGCCCGTGCGCTGACCGTATCTACCTCTCGTTTAGCGGTTCCAGTGGTTTGAAAATGATAAACCCAACCACATATTTCTTTGTATTCGTGTTACGCATACCTGTAACTTTGGAACTAACACTGCTGCAATATTTGGATGTCAATATTAAATTAGCAACGAGCCATGATAGCTAGCCCGGGCGCTGACCGTAATTACCTCTCGTTTAGCGGTTCCAGTGGTTTGAAAATGATAACCCAGACCACATATTTCTTTGTATTCGTGTTACGCATACCTGTCGCTTTGGAACTAACACTGCTGCAATATTTGGATGTCAATATTAAATTAGCTACAAGCCATGATAGCTAGCCCGGGCGCTGACCGTATCTACCTCTCGTTTAGCGGTTCCAGTGGTTTGAAAATGATAAACCCAACCACATATTTCTTTGTATTCGTGTTACGCATACCTGTAACTTTGGAACTAACACTGCTGCAATATTTGGATGTCAATATTAAATTAGCCTCAAGCCTTGATAGCTAGCCCGTGCGCTGACCGTATCTACCTCTCGTTTAGCGGTTCCAGTGGTTTGAAAATGATAAACCCAACCACATATTTCTTTGCATTCATGTTACGTATACTTGTAACTTTGGAACTAACACTGTTACAATATTTGGATGTCAATATTACATCAGCTGCAAGCCATGATAGCTAGCCCGGGCGCTCACCATATCTCCCTCTCGTTTAGCGGTTCCAGTGGTTTGAAAATGATAAACCCAACCACATATTTCTTTGTATTCGTGTTACGCATACCTGTAACTTTGGAACTAACACTGCTGCAATATTTGGATGTCAATATTAAATTAGCAACGAGCCATGATAGCTAGCCCGGGCGCTGACCGTATCTACCTCTCGTTTAGCGGTTCCAGTGGTTTGAAAATGATAAACCCAACCACATATTTCATTGTATTCGTGTTACGCATACCTGTAACTTTGGAACTAACACTGCTGCAATATTTGGATGTCAATATTAAATTAGCAACGAGCCATGATAGCTAGCCCGTGCGCTGACCGTATCTACCTCTCGTTTAGCGGTTCCAGTGGTTTGAAAATGATAAACCCAACCACATATTTCATTGTATTCGTGTTACGCATACCTGTAACTTTGGAACTAACACTGCTGCAATATTTGGATGTCAATATTAAATTAGCAACGAGCCATGATAGCTAGCCCGTGCGCTGACCGTATCTACCTCTCGTTTAGCGGTTCCAGTGGTTTGAAAATGATAAACCCAACCACATATTTCATTGTATTCGTGTTACGCATACCTGTAACTTTGGAACTAACACTGCTGCAATATTTGGATGTCAATATTAAATTAGCAACGAGCCATGATAGCTAGCCCGTGCGCTGACCGTATCTACCTCTCGTTTAGCGGTTCCAGTGGTTTGAAAATGATAAACCCAACCACATATTTCTTTGCATTCATGTTACGTATACTTGTAACTTTGGAACTAACACTGTTACAATATTTGGATGTCAATATTACATCAGCTGCAAGCCATGATAGCTAGCCCGGGCGCTCACCATATCTCCCTCTCGTTTAGCGGTTCCAGTGGTTTGAAAATGATAAACCCAACCACATATTTCTTTGTATTCGTGTTACGCATACCTGTAACTTTGGAACTAACACTGCTGCAATATTTGGATGTCAATATTAAATTAGCAACGAGCCATGATAGCTAGCCCGGGCGCTGACCGTATCTACCTCTCGTTTAGCGGTTCCAGTGGTTTGAAAATGATAAACCCAACCACATATTTCATTGTATTCGTGTTACGCATACCTGTAACTTTGGAACTAACACTGCTGCAATATTTGGATGTCAATATTAAATTAGCAACGAGCCATGATAGCTAGCCCGTGCGCTGACCGTATCTACCTCTCGTTTAGCGGTTCCAGTGGTTTGAAAATGATAAACCCAACCACATATTTCATTGTATTCGTGTTACGCATACCTGTAACTTTGGAACTAACACTGCTGCAATATTTGGATGTCAATATTAAATTAGCAACGAGCCATGATAGCTAGCCCGTGCGCTGACCGTATCTACCTCTCGTTTAGCGGTTCCAGTGGTTTGAAAATGATAAACCCAACCACATATTTCTTTGCATTCATGTTACGTATACTTGTAACTTTGGAACTAACACTGTTACAATATTTGGATGTCAATATTACATCAGCTGCAAGCCATGATAGCTAGCCCGGGCGCTCACCATATCTCCCTCTCGTTTAGCGGTTCCAGTGGTTTGAAAATGATGAACCCAACCACATATTTCTTTGTATTCGTGTTACGCATACCTGTAACTTTGGAACTAACACTGCTGCAATATTTGGATGTCAATATTAAATTAGCAACGAGCCATGATAGCTAGCCCGGGCGCTGACCGTATCTACCTCTCGTTTAGCGGTTCCAGTGGTTTGAAAATGATAAACCCAACCACATATTTCTTTGTATTCGTGTTACGCATACCTGTAACTTTGGAACTAACACTGCTGCAATATTTGGATGTCAATATTAAATTAGCAACGAGCCATGATAGCTAGCCCGTGCGCTGACCGTATCTACCTCTCGTTTAGCGGTTCCAGTGGTTTGAAAATGATAAACCCAACCACATATTTCTTTGCATTCGTGTTATGCATACATGTAACTTTATAACTAATACTGCAGCAATATTTGGATGTCAATAATAAATTAGCCTCAAGCCTTGATAGATAGCCCGGGCTAGACATTTTGTCTTCGCAGGCGAGTTATGAATACATCTAACGTTATAACTACCATTACTACACTAATCGGAAGTCAATAACAAAATACCTGGGCGAATATCGTACCTACCCAGCGTTAAGCTTACGGTAGTTCGGTATTGAGTTGTAGCAGATTAGCAATATATATCAAAAGAAAGAGGCAAAGATATTTGGCATGCATAAAAAAATGATAATTATACATTGATAATACTATTACCCATTAATGCTGGTAATAATTAAACGCGTCCCAAACAACTTTAAGAATTGAATAATATATTTAATTTAGGTGTAGTAGACCTTTGATGTTTTAGAATATATTTAACATCTACATAAAACGATGAAAATCCGTTACAAGTTTTTTGTGTTTCTACACATTTTGAACCCTAGCCAATAATGTTTATCCAAAGATAAAGTGCCTTCTTTAGTTTTCCTTCCGAGTGTCACATAGCCTACTATTTTCTCTTTCTTCGTTCTCGAGAAGGAAAGTGGCTTCCTTTGTTTTCACCGGAGCTTGCAAAACTGCTACTTTCCCTCAGGCGTAGGGAAAAAACTTTTATCTGTAGGTTTTGTAAATAAATTTAGGATCATGCGTATCAATTTTTTTCAACTAGAAGTAACCAAAAAGTTTTTCAACTATCTGTAACATTTTTACAACTAAATATGGAAAAAAATATTTGCATTTCGATATACATTTTAAAAATGGCAAATCTAATTACAATTATTATACCCTTACAAGGGCGACGAAATAATTCTTGCCGGAGTAAATGCTAAAGCCTAAGCCCTGCTGTGTATATAAATAAATATATTTATAGCGAGTCAACTGTAGTTGGGTTCGCCTCGTCAATGCTAGATGAGATTTTAGCGAAACGTCGGAACTGCGAATTTATACACTGCAGAATGAACGGATGTACTCCAGATAACAACTATTCATATATGTATATATAATGTGAGGCATATTATAAACTAGAAATCAATGTTTGGAAATAAAAGTAGGAAATATTAAGTGAAAAGCCGGCATAGAAAGCGTATTGAAAACTGGCAAAGATGACAATACTATTGTAAATAACAGTTTAGAGTTGTAAATCAGTCCTGGGTGTGTTGGGAGCATAAGGGTGCAGATTGTTCTCTACAAGTGTAAGGGAAAGTTTGACATCTGGAGGAGTCAAAGAACTCACACAAGCAGGGCGTAACTGCAACATAAAATGAAGAATTCAAACAGCAAAAACCTTTGGCAAAACGTTCAGTGGTTCAATGTTTAAAAATTTAAACCCTGGTTTGCCAAAACACCATACGGGGGTGGTGAAAATGCTTGCTTCAATTCTTTAGCAGCCTAAAGGTGTGGTTCTAGGTAGCCTATTATAAAGTCTTGAGATTAAAAATATAAACTATTATTTATAATTATTTCCTTATAAAATAAAATTCTTTATAGTATAAATAATTCCTTAGTTATAATATATATTAAATTCTCTCTCTCTCTCTCTCATATATATATATATATATATATATATATATATATATATATATATATCATTAATAAAAAAATAAGTCAAAATACAAATACAAGAATTATAATTGAATTTACAATTCAAAGCTTTTCATTGGCAAACAGCACCAACATCATCAGGAATATTAAAGAATTAAAATTAATATATATGTGCAAATTAGATCAAATAAATAGCTAGGCCAAATCTATTACAATGTTGTCAAATTTTTATTTTGCTGCCCTAACATTACAAACACTGAATATAGTATCAAATTTAGATTTCACTTGTATTTGTTCATTTATCAACTCATTATTAGTATTATGTATTTATGTACTTCTAAAGCCTCATAAATATTCATTTTCAGGCCTTTGTTAATTTCTTTTGCAAGTATCATATTATCTATATTAGGAAATATATGATTATTATTAATACAATTACTAGAAAAATGTGATTTATAAATTTCTGGCTTTTTATATACATAAAATGCTCTTTATATCTATCTTTAAGTTTTTTCTTAGTTTGCCCTATATAAACATTACAACAGTCACATTCTAATTTATATTTATAATTTTTTCATGCATATAATTAATTTAATTTTTATTCATTATATTTATTAGTTTATTATTAGTATTATATGCGAATTTTATGTGGCTACCTTTAAACAATTTTGTGATATTTGTGTGTGTGTGTGTGTGTGTGTGTGTGTGTGTGTGTGTGTGTGTGTGTGTGTGTGTGTGTGTGTGTGTGTGTGTGTGTGTGTGTGTGTGTGTGTGTGTGTGTGTGTGTGTGTGTGTGTGTGTGTGTGTGTGTGTGTGTGTGTGTGTGTGTGTGTGTGTGTAATAGACGTCTAAACTCCTGAACAGAAGTTCATGGAATTTGGAAGGTTTGTTTAAGATATTCCCAGGATGGTTCCTGTGAAGTTTGGTGTAGATCCAATCACAAGGCTCCGCCTCAGACGCTTTATATGTTTCAAAAACTATATATCTTATGGCAGAAATCAGAGATGGCAAGTTCAAAGGAGAGATGGTCTTAATTCCATGAATATCGTTGATTTCATCAGATGTACCTATTGATTTAAAACGATTGCAATTTCCTTTGCGACTTGCATCCGCAATATCCATGAAGAAGGTACAAGGGCCATTGACAGTTGCTGGATTAAATTTGGAAAATTCTAGTTTTTACCACGGATAATTTATATTTAGTGTTCTCACGTGTTTCACACCCAAAATTTATATGTTTATACGCTTAATTAAATTAAGAAAAACATTGTCTATCCTCTAGGATTGCAGGAAATGAAATGAAATTATTTACATGTTTGATTTGCTTTTCTTATTGCAAAAATTATGATTTCGGGTGCAGCAACGTGCGTCGGGTAACGAACGCAAGCGGTTTAATAATTAACAAAAATCTCCCAATTGATATGTATTTTTCTCATTAGATTCTGACGCAAGTCTAAACACAGGATGCAATAGGCTCAAATTAAAAAAAAAAAAAATGCATTACATCCAGGATAAAAATTTCTTAAATCGTCTCAAAGACCTCCTTCCTCTCTGAGTGTGCCCCAAAAAATGTGCAAGGCCCTTTATTATTACGTCTAGATTTATTTATTTTGTATCTTGATTTATTAGTTTTTGTAATTATGTCAGATCGTGTTAAATGTTGAACAAAATATATATCCTTGGCAATGAAACTTCTGGCTTCTTAGATAGGTCTGGCAGGACGGCTTTATGGCTTTGCACTTGCCCATAAGCGGTACCTTTGTACAAACACGTGTTCTGTATTATACAAGTTACCCGGCAATGTTATGATGGGACCTCGGGTCGGTAGTTGATGTTCACGTCCCAATCTATAGAGGGAAGTACGATTTATGGTTGTCCTTTCTATCGTTTCAAAACAGCAATTTTGTTTCCTGTCCCTTCCTTTCTCTAAACGGATGTTTTCGAGTTTAACCCACGGCTTTTTTTACACTCGAATAACCTTTTGCTTCCTTTTCGTACCATCTGGTGACCTCCAACTTTCTTAATAATTTACGATATCTATTTAACACTCTTTATTACTTGAGCCTTGTAGCCGGCTTTTAAAACTTTGAAATCAGATAATTTTCTTAAACACACACTCGTACTCGGATATAATACATATTATCATCTCGTAAGATGATCGTAATATTACTTACTAATAATGAATTCTTGAATTTTATAGTCCATTACGTTCGGTGAATCTTATTAATCGATTAGGCCTACTATTAATTATTACTATTAATGAATTAAGAACCTTGATCTGGAGCATTGTGCAAATGTTTAAATATAGTTTAAGAAAATCGAAATAAAAATCTAATAATAATCGGATGACTTTAGGAATTGCAAACTCTTGTACAACGAGAGTTCTTATACCATGCGCGAAGGAAACATCCAGATAATGAAGCATGCAAAGTAGCATACAAAATGTGTTAGTTTTTTTGTTAAAGATAATTAGTGAAGCAAAACTATGTAATAGTAATGAATTCATAATGAGGAATAACCGTGATACCAAACAATTGCATAAAGGTCGTACATAAAAAAACTAGGAGAAAAAAGTAATATTATATAATACTATATTATAATATATTATAATTTATATTGCTACTTATATCTATAAATATTGGTATACACTCTATATTTGATACTATATTCAATGTCTATAATGTTACAACAACAAAATAAAAAAGAAACAACAAAACCATAATTTCATGTCCCGGCTACCCAAATAATAAATTGACTGGTGAGAAAAGTGTTTTGGCACCTATCACTAAGACACGTAAACGTGTCACATGTGATTGATTTGTGAGTTTATAAATATTTTGAATATAGAACTAAAGTGTAATATATTCTCTCTCTGATAAGTAATGCTACAGGTCCAGCAAATACTATCCAAGATTCATATTAAGTACAAGTTTTAACACAAAATAATTTACTTGTTAAGGAATTTACGTTATAATTTACTTCCTAGTAAGGATGAGTTTATCTAAGTGTATCAATGTTTGTACTTAACTTTCACAAAGTCCGTTTTAAAGGATTATTTTACAACTAAATATTTAGTCAATATTTCCGACTTACTTTTAAGGTTTTGTGAAATTTTGAAAACAGTAGTGAAAATCATTACAATACGTTATAACAAATATGTGTGTCGGCCCGTAACTACGGACAAAAAGCTCTTAGAATATCATCATGTTTTTAATCCCGTCGGCGTTTATCTATCAAACAAAAACCATCATAATGACATCTGTAAGTAGTGTGAAGCTTGTTGTTAAATACTGTGCCTTAATTTTTCCAAAAGTAGCAACACCAGCTGAGTAGTACTAATAAACATAAAGCGTTAAGAGGCCCGGCGGTATTCGGTTCAGGGTACTGGCCGTCACGTCAATTCGATGACGGTTAACAGAAACTGACGGTGGAAAACCACATAATATATCAAATATGAAAAAAGCACTTCAACAACATTCATTTTGCCCAAATTTATCAACAAAAAAGATCTATACTTGAAGAAACTTTATCCTCAGACACAGGACCTACAAGTGATAGTCGGTTAAAAATCAACTGGGATTGAGTAATAAATACAAAATAGGCCTGAATCAGTTGCACTTGTTCCAGACACCTGCAGAATAAAAGGTCCCACCAGGTGTGCCCCACTAATCCAGAATGTTGAGAAAGAAGGTACCCAAGGGGAATTGACAGTAGAAGAAGAAGTAAACAATTATCTGGGGGAACCATTAGCCAGTCCAGATTGTGATGTTGGGAAGTATTTGGCAGTACAAAGTGCCAAATACCCTCATTTAAATGCAATGGCAATAAAATACCTGTCTGCCCACTCGCGACAGTGTTTTCTGAAAAACCTTTCTCAACTTCAGGAGCTATATGTGACTAGCGATGAAACTAGATTGACCCACAACGTGTGAATGCTTGTGTTTTTTAAACAGAAATGTACATTACCTGGCTGACTTTTAAATATTAAAAACTATCCTATTTGTATTAATTTTTTACTTTTTATGTTGTTCGTTTTGTTTTTAATTTTTGTTTTGTTTGGGAGGCAATGTAAATAGGCATAGGAATTTTTTCAAACATCATAAAATAAGTAAAGTTCACATTTTAAACTTTAAAATAAGTCATTACTTTAATCTGATATATTTTTATTTTTAAAAAAATTCCTATTGATAAATCAAGGTTGAAGGTTTTGTGTAGCCTATTACATTAAAACAGAACTTTTAAAAGGTTTTGCCATATGACCAAGATGACCTGAAGTGCTTATAAAACGTTTTGTAGTCAATCTTTAGACGTTGATAATCATAAATATTTACTACCGATGATCACGGTAATTTTTCACTATACTTCAGATTTACTGATATTTTACTGATAATCTCGTTTTATTTTTATGGTAGGCGAACAAAAAGACTATCTACGATCGAAACATTGGGCGTCCTGATAAAGTTTACAACGGGCATCGGCTATTTTCTAGCTATAATTGCCGATACTTAGTATGGTATTCATATCGTATAGTATCCTTGCAAGCAAGATTCAGTACAGTGGTCTTGGAGAGCCAAGCAACATTAATTTATGTATGTACTGTAATCAATAAAGTTCTACATACGTATTTTGTGCATTCTTAATTATAGTATTAGGGTTCATTAGAACTCCTGTTTTTTTTCTAGTGTACAGGAAGCTATTTCCGTGTAATCCAAGTTTTCGGTAATCCGACGGTGTCTCGGTGCCCTCTACCTCGAATTATCCATGCACTACTGTATTTGTTTCCGTACCAATGATCACCATACTTGAACCAGTTTTTCATGCAACTCTAAAGTGAGTGAAAATCCCATAGATATTAAAGTTACTCTTGGGACTAGAATATCGAGGATAAACATAATAGATTTATTACATTGCTTTCTGAAAACGTTTTGATTCCTTGCTACACTGCAATACACATTGGGAAGAACTATATCCTTACATATAATCTTCAGAGATGTAGAAATAAAGAATTTTAAATATTTACCACAAATATTTATTTATTTATATTGCTTAAACCGCCTGAACTGCTCTCTAGTTTAATTGGCTCATTAACACCTATGATACATGTATCCTTAAATAAGTACTTAAAATGTTTTGCCCTTATGGTCATAGAATGTGTGTATATATCCACGTGTTCTTTCTTATCTACATTATTTATATCTTTCAAACTATTTTTGAGTATTTGGATGAAAAAAAAATATATAATGTTATTATTGATAAAAATGATGTTGTATGGCCTATAAATAACGCTAGCTCTTTAATACCTTGGTCATTCATTTGGAAAAGTTGAGATATTGTTGCCAAGTGTTTTATTAGAGTCCTCGATGTAAGTACTTCAGGAATTTGTAAACATGCTATTTTAGGACATACAGCTGTGGATTCGCGACCTTATCTTGGAGAGAACTATGTTATGTATCTACAGACACAATTTTGATATGGAAACATAAACAGCCGACACTCCGAAAGCCATTCTGACGCGTTTGTTTACTTGTTGACCAAACTTATCTTAATGTTCCGGTCAATGCATCTCGTTCTTTCCCTCGGTGCTCTTAGATACTATAGGATGGATAAAGTATTTATTTTATAACTTAACTTGCTTTTCAAATTAATTGTCATAGCATCTCTATCAGATTTTAAGAATCTAAAAGTGACTATTATTTGCTGTATATTCTTACAATTTCGTAACATTGCAAACATGGTAACACTAGTCTGCAACACATGTATTAACAGATGTAACACTTAATATGGCCTACTCCATATATATTTACTAAAGGTATTCCAACGTATTACCAACGGTATTACCAATGTATTCAATAAACATATTAATAAAATAAAATATAGACTACCAGCGGCTAAAGTCGAGTATAGAAACAAATGTTTCCATCTTTATACGACCATTTTGACGTTGGGAAGATACCATAAATTATTTACGTTTACGCCGTATGAAAATGAGAGAAAGGGATGGAAAAGATAGAATGCAGAAAGTCAGTTTTCCGAGCCTTCGTCCACGAGAGTACTTGTCGAGTGCGAGCCTTTATCTTTGTTTGGCTTGGACCTATGTTTGTTTACACCAGACAGCCTGATATCACCAGACAATATAAGCTGACAACACTCGCACAGATGTTATTTAGTTCATGTAAGTTACGTTTTATATTAAGCAAGAAAGGTTTTTAAAAATGATTTTTATTTTTAACAAACCTTTGAATTTAATAAACAATTAATTTAGAAAACTGTTACATAAATTTTTACTTAATAAAACAATACAATTGATATGCACTCAATCGGAGTGGAAAACGTCTGTGCGATACAGAGGCGACTTACACACTGCCGGGGCTCTGTTCTCACACCTATATAATACTAAAGCTGCGTAAGCAGGAATTTTCCTAGCACGCATTTAATTATGAAATGTTCACATAAAATGTTTATATAACTTGTATACAATACAGAGATTAACGAAAGATGATTCAGTATTTATTAACCTTCAACTACCGTGCAGTAATTTCTGTCACATTACTGCTGCCGATTACATCAGAGGCACGAAATGTCTAAGTGTGATTTATTGTGTGGTTTAACAATTTATCTTGCATTTACTTTATAAAAATTGTTTTTGAATATTCTGATTGCAATGGGACTAGTAGGGTAAACGTAGTTTTATGAGAGCAGTCATATTTTATTTACTAATTGAAAACTGTAGTAAATAAAACCTACAGATTTTAGCGCAGTTTAGCTAAAGAGACTTATAATCGCACGATAATTAACATACCCTAATTATTTCTTGTTCACTGATTGTACACACTTAACTTTATATACAAGATAACATTTGACACATTATAAGCTTTATTTATGGAAACTGGCATTACAAATAATAACTCAATTTTGACAGCAGTATTTACACAGCAGCTCAGAACATTCTAGACATATTGGCTGTACAAAGACAGCTTACAAAGTGTAACTAGTCTTTCTATTTTTTGTTGCTGGACAAATTCTACATTGTTTATAACAATTTATCTATACAAATAGAAAAATTTGTAAATTTCTGGAGGTTGCAGTTTTTCCAATGGGACATTTGCCAATGGAAATTCAAGAAAAAACTCAAGTGAAAATAAATCTTGTAGGAAAAATAATTTTTTACTCAGGCATTATAGTTAGCAATTTTTATGGGTTTTCTTTCTTTTAAAAGATACGAAGGTTCGGGTACTCCCCTCCTAAAGTAAAGAAAAATAAAAAGGCGAAATTACCAAGGGTGGGGGAACCGGGTAGTGAGGGATATTCAGGACAAAATCAACCACTTGACACTTGACAGTGCATTGTGTTACACAATATTTTTCTGTGCCAGTGTCTACTTGCAGTGTTGAAACTGTGCGAACTTTTGTGAATTTTCACAGATAAGTAGAACAATATACAAAACTTTGATTACTGTTTTTAATTTTAATATTTATTTTTCAAATTCTAATTTATTCATAATTTCATATTTTTTGTCTTAGTGTTTACTTGAAACTTTTCAGTTCTAAAATATTATTTGAATAGCCTTAAGGATAAATATTCTTTCAAGATGTCTATTAAATCGACCTGGCGTGACAAGCGGCAAACGAAAATTAGTTCGGAACAAGTTATAACTGCGTTGCAAAATCGGAATTTGGACATCAATGATCCAACTTTATTAAACATAATGTGCGGACCATTATTATCTAATCTTTGCAATGATTTACAAATTTTGCCGAACAAACGAAATAAATTGAAAGTTGTGTATCAAGTTAGGCAAGTTATTAAAAAGCACATTTCGCTTAGTGCGTCTAACAGTGAAAAATGTTTGCAATCTGAACCAGACGAGATTAAACGTGAGGAAAAAGGCGGTGATAGAGCGCAAACGTGTGCTACGCTTGAATTAGTCGACAATGAAAATCCTTCGCAACAAAATAGTCCTAAAGTAATTAAAAAGAAACAAATTCCAAAAAATAATTTTTCAAATGTAACCGGTAATGCCTCAAACCGAAGCCTTATGTTAAAACACGAAATTCGTAGAACAACGCCGAAAAAACAAAGTATATTTTGGGTTCACGAATTTAGATTTTCTTTAGCAGAAACGGAGGTTGTAGATATTTATGTGAGAGATAGTTTAAACATTCCTAACATACGTTACATTTTAAAAACGAAAATTAAAAATCAAATCGCCTGTGTTATGGAATTCAAGCATTTCAACAAAAGCAGAAATTTTTCGCTAGCCAAAGGCGAGATAGTGTACTATGGATACTGTAAGCACAAGGGTTGCAAAAAGTTTCGTTTGGTTTTAAGTTTTAGGAATAACGCATGTAGTGTAAACGTACAAAGTACGGGCAAACAAAAACACAACGGGAATAAATTAACCGGTCAAGTTAGATCTATAGAAAGAGAGATTTTGAAAAAAAAATTATTTAACACAAAACCTATATCATATAGGTATGAAACAATAAGAGATGCCGATTCCGAGCTGGTTGTTAAGGGTAATTTGGGGGATATCAAATCACTGAGCGTTTTGCAAAAAATTCGTGGCGAATCCCTTAAAGAACGCGACTTCGATAAAGACGACATGACGGATCTTTTTGAAAGATACAAGGAACAGCTGGCAGGAAATGAAACTGTGTTTATACAACAAGTTTGTTTACCACTACAAGTGTATATATACAGTGAAAGACAGTTGAAAGTTTTTAAAAAATATCAAAATAAAAGACTTACTTTACATGTAGATGCAACGGGAACGATTATACGGCCATGGATACACGAAAAAAATAGAGTTTTTTATTACACTGGTTGCGTCAGTATTAACGGCGTTATACTTCCGGTTTTTGATTTAATATCTTGTAAACATGACAAGGCTACAATCAGTTGTTTTTTTTTAAAATTTCTCCATTTTTGCTCGAAGGTGGAAGGCAGAAAAGTTCTGTTCCCCAGAATAGTTATAGATTTCAGTTTTGTATTAATGAATGCTACGATCTGTGCCTGGAATAAATGCAGCGTGTCGAGGTACCTGCGAACTACATTCGACATAGTAACGGGGACTTCAGAATACAAATCAATTGTTTCCATACATTTGTGTTGCAGTCATTTCATACATATGGCCTCGCGAGATTGCAAGAAATATGCAAAAGACAACCGGGACTTAAAAAAATTTGTTTTATCCTGTATTGCGTTGTTAATAGATATCAAAGACTTTAAAACCCTCAAGGAAACGTTTACAATTATCTGTAAAATTTTGAGCGGCAAAAACTTAACAGAAGATGTTGCTTTTTATATTAAAAATATTAAACATTTATTTGAGCAGTCTAACGCGGGTGGACTCGTACAGCTTGATACGGTAAGGGAAGAAGATGTCAAAATCGATGTAGAGAACACAGAGACCGGTCCAATCGCGAGGAAGAGTCCTTTTTATATTCTATTTAAAAGTATTTACGACCGCGTAAGAGGCGATACTGACGAACAAGCCCGCCATGGTAAATTTGTAGAACCGAAAGCTGTCAATACGGAGAAAAATCCTTACTATTGTGAAGAATTTTTACGAGAGATCCTTTTGAAGAAGTACATGCCTTATTGCGTAATGTGGACCGGGTTAATGCTGAAAGAAGATTCCGCTGTAAGACTAAGCAATGGCGTTGTTGAAAACTGGTTTAATCAGGTTAAGCACGAGCTATTAAAGAGCCAAACGAAATTAAAAGCTGGCAGATTCGTTGATTATTTAACAGAAAGGATTGCAACAATTTGTAAAAGTTTTGAACTTGATGTACCTGTCACTGCATTAACTCATACATCGCCAGAGGTTAGGGTAAAGCGTGTAATTGAAAGTGACGTAGGCGAATTGTCCATTAGTGACAGTTCAATAGAAGAGAAATGTCCTGATAGTATATTAGGAGAAGAAACGTGGAAAAGAAGAATAAGGCGCAAACGAACGTATTTCAATAAAAAACATATAAATGTTCATACTTTTCAACCGCCACAAACAGTACAGGTGCGTAATACGTCACAACACAGAGATTTGTCGCGCGATCACATCTGCTGTACATACACAGACGGTTCAGTGTTATTCATGGACGATTACGATTCCCTATTTAGCCATAATTGGCTAACTGATGCCGCTCTAGACAGATGTATAAGCACGTTTATAGACGACTTAACCCCGGGGCAAGTTTTTTATATAAAGAGTAGCTTATCGACTGCAGTTTTAAATTGCGAAATAACTATTGACTGCGATTTGAATTTAGTTGAATTGTGTAAATATAATATTATAATAATGCCATATAATACGGAAGGTTGTCATTGGACATTGATGTTTATAGACCTTATAAAAGCGCGAGTGTACTTTTTAGACCCAGCTAAATACAGTACTTTGAGGCCAGTTATATTAACAAAATTAAAATTATTTTTTGAAAAGAGAAATTCACTTGTGAAGGAGCAGCTACCTGTACATAATTTAATTTCAAGTGAAATTTCCTACCCTACTCAATCTGACAGCTATAACTGTGGTGTCTATATAATTTATTACGTCAGTAGGTTGTTAAAGGGCGATAATATTATTCACAGTTTTGACGTTATCAGTTTCCGTCACGAGTTAAGAATCCGTTGTGTCAGGTCCTTAGAAAATAACGTTTTGAATAATGGTTTGTTCGCAGATCCTAATTTTTACAATATCGACTGCGGAATGCTTTTTTCTGTGGCTAGATTCGGGACTTTACAAATAGACAGTGAAGATTATACGAGGCTATTTGGAAATGAATGGCTAAATAACACAATTATTGACTCGTGTTTAGCCTCTTTTATGAAATGTAATCAGAACAAAAATATTAAAATAATATCATGCGAGAAAAGTTTAATAGCCCTAAAATGCAAATTTGTTCACACATTCTCACTTGTTAAGGATAATCTTTCTAACTGCAAACTAATGTTGATGCCTGTTAATGAATCTGGTTGCCACTGGTGCCTTTACGTTGTCGATTTTGAGCTAAAACTTATTTACTACTACAATCCACTATTAAGTAATGAGAGTGTAAACAGCAGTAAATGTCCAAATGAAATAATATCTTTTTTTAAAAAGAGAAATAATATGACGGAGGATTATATAGATATTAATAGTTTTAAAATAATGCAACCACAATACCCCACACAAATTGATAGTTTCAACTGCGGAGTTTTTATTATATATTATGCTGAAAAAATAATCTATAACCAAGATATTAGTCTCAGTTTCGATCCAACAATATATAGGAGGGAGTTGCAGCTACGTTGCCTGACACATTCAGATACTATGACCAACATCTGTTTACTATGCGGTGTAGGTGATACAAGGGGTTCACCTCAATGGAGTCAGTGTCAACAGTGCAGCAGGTGGTTGCATTATTCTTCGAAATGCTTACAAAAATTTCTTCCCGATAAAACATTCGAAGAAATTGCTGACCCGTCTTTCAATTTTAAATGTATTATCTGTAATAACTTTATGAAATAATTATTACTATTTAAAAAGAAATGGAAGGTAAAACATTTAAGTGTTACGTAGCTGTACACAATTCTTCACTACTTCGATGGTGCTTGCGGCTAATGGAAGACTACTTGGGGCTAGTGGAGATATATTTATTACACATCTTGACAACATT
The DNA here is from genome assembly GCA_036971475.1 of Prosapia bicincta. Taxonomy (NCBI): domain Eukaryota; kingdom Metazoa; phylum Arthropoda; class Insecta; order Hemiptera; family Cercopidae; genus Prosapia; species Prosapia bicincta. Next base: position 21,066,335 of record JBAIZL010000009.1, on the reverse strand, counting down.
GAATACTTGATTTTTAATTTCAATCACTTGCATAATTAAAATAATCTCATCATGCATATGAATTGAACGCGTCTGAAATGTACAAAATTCGAGACACACACACACACACACACACACACACACACACACACACACATACATACATACATACATACACACACACACACATACATACATACACAAAGGTTTGTATGAGGAGTGTGCCGGGGTTAAACACAATCCGCCCGACCGAGGAGTACGTACTTTTCTGAAACCGACCAGCCAGGTCTCGTTTAATTTTACCTAAAAAAATTAATAAATACAACTATTGCGATGTTTTATAATTGTAATTTAGAATCGAATGCTATAACTGTAATATTTAGGAAACAGGTTTTACTAATTTGATTTTTTTCACTCTAGCAAGGTTTTGCCGTTTTAAAACCTACTATAAGGTTTTAGTTCCACAATTTATGTAAAAGGAAAAGCGATATCAAAATGAAATGTTTGATACAGAATAAAAAAGTTCCTTTAGTGATAAATTTGTATAGGATTGTTTGAGGTAATAATATATAAAATTTTTACGAAATTATAATGTTAGTGAATTAAAATAAATAGTAATAAATACTAATTAATTAATATAATAATTAATTATAAATAATAGTTAATACTTTATATTTATAATTATATTTAATTTATAATTATTAAGATTTAGTATTTATATTAACTATTTATTTTTCAAAATTAGACTATTTTGCAATATATACATATATAACAGGATAATATATTTTTTTTAATGGATATACCTATATTTTACTTTGCGAAACCAGTAGAATAATTACTGTGTGTTACTAAATTACTTGAAAATTACTTTACCCATTATGCTGGAAATTTACATAGACATTCTTAGGGTCCCTGGTTAACACATAGGCCTACTTTTATTTAACAATTCCGTTAGGGCAACGCCCCACTGGCCTTGGAAAATTCCTTTACGGTAGGTTTATAAACTATAGTTTCATATATTTATTGCGTTTTAATTTTAGTAAATTAAATTCAACGCAAATACAAAAACAAATTAAATCAATACAGATATTCGTCAACCCCGCATGAAAGATGGGTACTCCGCTAGTAATATACATACAATAAAATTTTTAATATTAAAAAATTGGTATTGTAAATAATATGAGCCTATAAGTCGGATATCAATAAATTGCGAATCTTGGCCAAAGTTTTTTGATTATTCAAATACATAATTATTAATGGAATTTAAATTGAACGGTTTTATTTGTTTGTACTGTTTCTTTAAATTTCCAGTATTTAAAAATGTTAAACACATCAAATTTGAGAACTGGAGTAAATTTGTAAATGGTTAAGGCGATATTGTTACCACCGTAAAATGTTTTGATTAGTTTACGAAATAAATACTTACTTATATTGCAGTTTATGTAGTACACAGCCCATTTCATAAAAAAAAACTATAAATCTTTTCTTTTTAACAATCTTTTTTTTTAAAGTAAAATCATCAGTTGACCAAATAATAATCTGCTATAAAATGAACTGATATTAACAAATAATTTAGCCCTCGATAGGCCGTTCCTGTTCTGAACCCATTTTAACAATATTAAAGACATTTAGAATATTGAAGACGATATAACAAATATTAAAATAATGTTTCACAACATCATTTGGAGAGCTATTTTATATACCCCATTTGCTGTAATATATATTAGGTTTTCGTTGCGTAACCGTACTGGTATTTTTTTTAAAATATTTAAAAAGAAATTTATACTTTTTATTTCTTTAAATCTAAGTAACAATTGTTGTTGTTAACAGTTCCTATTATGTAATAAATTACACAACGGTTAAAATGTTAAATTGATGTAGGATTTAAGAGTTAATGTTGAAAACGGGTTTTTTAAGTGTTATCTTGTACTTTCAATACTTATTATGGAGGTTTATACATGTATACCAAAGGGTCCTGACGAAATGTCAATTACCAATTACAGATACAGATGTCTTTTTTCATACATTAACAATCCGTTCTAGGTATCTAAATTATTTCTTAAGCTATACCAGTATATCACAAGAGCATATTTCTTATACAGTTAGGCCACTGATACGTATATTATTTTTACTTCATTACAACTGTATAATATTATAGCTGTTTGTCAACAAGGTAGTTAACTAATCAAGGTGGTTTGGGAAACGCAAATACATATTACCGAAGTAGCCTACTTTCTGGTGAATTCAATAGGCAAACATTTTAATTAATTTCATAAGTTTTTCCATAACTTGTGTTTACGTGGTTTATCTGCAAATTATAATCAAACAAAATGTTTATATTGTCACTTCACAATGTAATTCCAGTTTTTTAAAAAGGAGCCAATCCTTTAGAACCCTTACCCTCACGGAGCCTCGTCTGTGTCATTGCCCTTTGAAGAGAAAAAGTTAAGCCCAAAAATGGTCAGTGTCATAAAACCGTTTTCTAAACAAGTGAAGATGACGACCTACTAATAAAATTCTACAACCGAGCCTTAAGGACAATATAACCGAGTCTTAAGAACAATATAATTGACCTATGGAAAGTAATACCGGGCCCTATTGTTTATATAGAAAAGGTTTTCTTTAAATAAACGCAAATATGTTTTGTAATGTTGCTTTGAAACAAGTTATTAAACAATAATAAGTACACAATCTATTTAGAAAATGTTGCGAAACTATATTTTTATTTGTACAAATGTTTTTTAAATTTAAGTTTTTATAATTACCCCCTTACCTTATTATTCTATACATTTTATTTTGATTGGGTCAACGGAACATTAGTACCATGTTATACGCAATTGGAGCTTCATATCTACGTTAAATTAAATTTTAAAATGCGAAAATTATTTAATTTGAACACGTTTTATACCCACAACATAGCTCTAGTTTGGCCTTGGAAATAAAAGGACACACACACACACACACACACACACACACACACACACACACACACACACACACACACACACACACACACACACAAACAACACAACACAGCACACAACTACCTTCAACCGCTCAATAAATATCAACGCTCCACTAAGAACAACGCCGCATCATGCTTTACCTCTACACGCCTTATAAATATCTACGCTCCGCTATGAAGAACGCCGCATCATGCTTTACCTCTACACGCCTTATAAATATCTACGCTCCGCTATGAAGAATGCCGCATCATGTATTTCCTCTACGCGCCTTATATATACCTACGCTCCGCTATGAAGAATGCCGCATCATGTATTTCCTCTACGCGCCTTATATATACCTACGCTCCGCTATGAAGAATGCCGCATCATGTTATTTCCTCTACGCGCCTTATATATACCTACGCTCCGCTATGAAGAATGCCGCATCATGTATTTCCTCTACGCGCCTTATTTATACCTACGCTCCGCTTTGAAGAACGCCGCATCATGTATTTCCTCTACACGCCTTATATATACCTACGCTCCGCTATTAAGAACGCCGCATCATGCTTTACCTCTACACGCCTTATAAATATCTACGCTCCGCTATGAAGAATGCCGCATCATATATTTCCTCTACGCACCTTATATATACCTACGCTCCGCTTTGAAGAACGCCGCATCATGTATTTCCTCTACACGCCTTATAAATATCTACGCTCCGCTATGAAGAACGCCGCATCATGTTTTACCTCTACACGCCTTATAAATATCTACGCTCCGTTAGGAAGAACACCGCATCATGCTTTACCTCTACACGCCTTATAAATATCTACGCTCCGCTATGAAGAATGCCGCATCATGTATTTCCTCTACGCGCCTTATATATACCTACGCTCCGCTATGAAGAATGCCGCATCATGTATTTCCTCTACGCGCCTTATTTATACCTACGCTCCGCTTTGAAGAACGCCGCATCATGTATTTCCTCTACACGCCTTATATATACCTACGCTCCGCTATGAAGAACGCCGCATCATGTATTTCCTCTACACGCCTTATAAATATCTACGCTCCGCTATGAAGAACGCCGCATCATGTTTTACCTCTACACGCCTTATAAATATCTATGCTCCGCTATGAAGAACGCCGCATCATGTATTTCCTCTACGCGCCTTATATATACCTACGCTCCGCTTTGAAGAACGCCGCATCATGTATTTCCTCTACACGCCTTATAAATATCTACGCTCCGCTATGAAGAACGCCGCATCATGTTTTACCTCTACACGCCTTATAAATATCTACGCTCCGTTAGGAAGAACACCGGATCATGTTTTACCTCTACACGCCTTATAAATATCTACGCTCCGTTAGGAAGAACACCGGATCATGCTTTACCTCTACACGCCTTATAAATATCTACGCTCCGTTAGGAAGAACACCGCATCATGTTTTACCTCTACACGCCTTATAAATATCTACGCTCCGTTAGGAAGAACACCGGATCATGTTTTACCTCTACACGCCTTATAAATATCTACGCTCCGTTAGGAAGAACACCGCATCATGCTTTACCTCTACACGCCTTATAAATATCTACGCTCCGTTAGGAAGAACACCGCATCATGCTTTACCTCTACACGCCTTATAAATATCTACGCTCCGTTAGGAAGAACACCGCATCATGTTTTACCTCTACACGCCTTATAAATATCTACGCTCCGTTAGGAAGAACACCGCATCATGCTTTACCTCTACACGCCTTATAAATATCTACGCTCCGGTATGAAGAACGCCGCATCATGTTTTACCTCTACACGCCTTATAAATATCTACGCTCCGTTAGGAAGAACACCGCATCATGTTTTACCTCTACACGCCTTATAAATATCTACGCTCCGCTTTGAAGAACACCGGATCATGTTTTACCTCTACACGCCTTATAAATATCTACGCTCCGTTAGGAAGAACACCGCATCATGTTTTACCTCTACACGCCTTATAAATATCTACGCTCCGTTAGGAAGAACACCGGATCATACTTTAGCGCCACCCGCCCAATATGGAACAACACTCCACCACCAATAACGAGTCATGGTATATACCTCCACCTGTCTTATTAATAACAACGATCTATCATCAAGAAAGTCTCGTTGCATATGTCGTCCATCTGCTCAATTAACTATAACGGTTCATCATCTACTATATCTCATGATTTACGAAAGGTTCATCATAAACGTTTTGCCGTATATTAATTAACTCTACCTGCTCAACATACAACGGCTCCTTATATACCAGCATAAACTTTCTTTCTTACAAGTGCTGAAATACAACTCTGTTAATTTGACTATGCTCTATAAGTGTTGATTTGTTTACCATAAGTATATTCATTGGAATTAATGAAATGGTTAAAGTTAACAGCTTTAAACCCAAAGACTTTTAAATGTTCTATATTTTAATTTGTTTGGTTATCTTGATATTATTTGTTTATTTATCGTTAGACATAATTGTACAGTAATCCTGTCTTTCCTAGCTATTATCTCGCACTGTAACCTAATTGACAATTACTAACTACCTGTTTCAGGTTAGGCAGTGACAAACACGTGTGCTGTGGCGCAGTTCTACATTAATTACTAATTTAATTTTGCATGTTCTATTTCTATTTCGAGTAGGCAGCAGAAGACTCACTAACAAGGTGTTAATGTATTCCTTCCCTACACTCTCCATTGTGTATACTCTAGCAACCAGGGTTCCTGCATGATATATCGCAGGGGTTTTTTTGCCTGCTTTCCTCTCTCTCTTCACGTGACATTTACAGTTAGGTTTCTTTTTACTACTTTCCTATTAACCATAGAATGAGTTTAACATCTTGGTACTTGGACAATCAATCATTCCTGAACCCTTCATTTCCGGTAGGATTATGACTGCATGCGCATGTGAGAAGTAGGCTGGTCGCCACGAGGTCTGGGTGGGTTTTGGGGCATTTTTTACCTTGATTATAACAAAAAAGTTTTCTTAGTTTTCATCTCATTGTTTAGTGTTTCGGTATTTAATAATACAAGTAAGTTCACATTTTCACTCAGTCCTAATTTTTTCACACGATAAAAGATGATCTTTATTTTTGACCGAATTTAAGAATACTCGGTCTTGTTTTTAGACTTTAAAATATGTAGTTTAAATCAAATTACCGTATATCCTAATACAAATTGGCGGTAATATACGTCATTGATTGTACCTCCTATCGGAGAAGTAAACTCAGGTACATAAAATTTAATTTAATTGAAAACTGTTTTTGATCCTGTAAACATATTTTAGGGGTAAAAAAATTACTAGTGTCGGGAGAAGTTTTCAAAATTATATTACGATACCCATAATAATGAATCTATTACTGTACATAAAATCAGATACCGGCTCGTCGGGATTATCATGTGATAATTTGAGCAGTGTTTATTTTCTGCTTAGAAAACTAATGCGATGTAACAATACTGAAGTGTAAACATTTAGACCAGTCTCGGCAGTAGTTGCCTCTTATGTTTAGACTTAACTGTCACGTTATCGCATTCCCGCTGATAACATTTTCTCCCAACAGTAAACTACTATAGTAGGAAAGTTGTTATACTGAAACCATTATTTGCCATTACTGATTCAGAATAACCTTACTTGTGTCGTTAATTTACAATTAGTTCAGTTATTCAATACTTTGGTTTAATTTGGTATAAGTTAGATTTAGTGAATTTAGTTCTTTAATTTAAATTATAATTTTTATAACAAATAAAAGACATACACAAAACTAACAATTTAATCATTTATTAACTCATACGCCTTTTAATAACAAAGTCATCATCATCAGTCAGTGTTGCAACTACAAACTCTAACTTAAAACTAAGTGAATAATTTGTGGGTTTTGTGTATGTCTTTATTTGTGTCGTTTATTTATTATTGTATATTTATTATAGTTATTTATTTTGGTGTCGTTTATCTGTGTTAACATAACCTCACAAGCTAATCTCAAAGAATAGTTGTATTATTTTTATGTTTACCTAGGTTACTATTCTAGCTGTTTAGTCCTAAGGTTGTAGTACGTACTAGGTTTACTGTTTAGGATTTGGTTATATTTTTTTCTAGTTTTAGATTAGTTTATTATTTGTCTAGGCAATGTTAACTGTATTTGGTTCTTTACAAAAAGAAATTGTCATGGTTATTTTCTTGTTAAAAAGGCCATTTACAATAAAGTATATTTATTTAAATTATGTTTAAATTAATTTAAATAAAGGTAGTTAAATTGAGTGTTTCTGAAAACTAACATAACGACAGTGCTTCATTTTGCACTTTTAATCGCCTTATTTAATTGTTAATAACTTCTAAGTAGAAAATAAAAGTAATAAATATATTAAAACTCGGTACTTATTTTGTAAAATTGCAAATGGCCTTTTAATGCGGCATTGGTCAAAATACATTCCATGTCCAACAAAGAAGTAAATCTCAAGTTGTAACTTTTGCTCTGTTAGTTTTCTTTGTAGCCAAGAGTTCTGGTTTATATTATTCATAACAGTTTTGTTTCAACTGCAAATACAAAGTTGGACATTGAATGGACCGATGGTGGTCCCAACCCCACAGGGATACAAACATCCTTTGCAGAGGGTTAACAAGAAGAAAATACCATCGTTTTTCATAATTCAGACATGAATGGATTGTTATCATAATAATAGTTTATGTGATTAAAAATCAGTAACTAAATCTTTTCCAGGTATCATGTAGCTTCATTGAGATAAAGCAATGATTATGTACCTAACAATAGGTACATAATATGTAAGTCATTAATGTAGACTACCTTATTTCAGTTTTTCCAAAACTTATTGCTTGTCATCTGGCTAACCGATAATTGCGAAGCATTTGTTTAATTCTCATCTTATCAAAAATGTTATAGTTACTGTTTTCAATTTCGATTTCAAACTACGGTTTATTTGATTACATAGGCCATCTTACGGAACTTTAAAGGTGTTAGAAGTTTACATTTTTCTCTGCAATACAGTATTTCAAATACAAATACGAAAAATAATACATTTACAGTTAAACATTCAAACATTATATACTGTTATGATTTACAAAGATCTGGATTTTCTTAATTTATAAAAAAACTTATTATTAATTTCATTAAACTGTTGCCGTAGTTATGAAAAAATGTCAACCTAAAACTTTTATTGGCTTACAACTTGCGCCTTGGCCTCCAAAACCTATTGTTCCATAAAAGGCCCCTGGATACCTTGCTGCTCCCTCACAGTAGCGTACATCAGAGTTATACTTATAACATTCCATCCAAAGTTGCATGTATACTTAACACATAAAAAAGTGACCACTGCTTTTTTATAAATTACGTGATAGTTTAACGATGGAAAGGTACAGTTATCGTCTGGGTTAGTTATCATGGCTTGTAACTAGTTTTATATTCACTTCCAAATAGTGTAGTAACGTTAAGTTACTTCTATTGATAGCACGCCCATAACTCGTTGTAGCTACTAAGATAATACAACGATTGATAGTATTGGTAGGTACGGTTTTCGCCAGGGTAATTTGTTATTGACATCCAAATATTGTAGCAATGTTGGTTATAACGTTACTTGTATGCATAACACGCCTAAAAAATTATTCCATTACAATAATATTCTCTAACCTTGCAGCTAGTTTAATATTGACATCCAAATATTGCAGCATTGTTAGTTCCAAAGTTACAGGTATGCGTAACACGAATGCAAAGAAATATGTGGTCTGGGTTATCATTTTCAAAATTCTGGAACCCATAAACGAGAGGTAGATACGGTGAGCGCCCGGGCTAGCTATCATGGCTTGTAGCTAATGTAATATTGACATCCAAATATTGTATCAGTGTTAGTTATAATGTTTCATTTGTTTGTAACAAGCCTGCAAAGAAAAAATTATATTGGATTTTTTAATAACTTTTAGAACAGTTTAACGATTGCTAGGTACGGTTTTCGTCCGGGCTTGATATCATGATCTGTAGCTAATTTATTGGCTTTATTTAAATATTGTGGTATAGTTAGTTCTGTAGCTAAATGTGTACGTAACACGCAAGCAAAAAATATGTTGGCAGGATTTTCATTTTCTATCCCTAAAACCGCTCGATAGGTAGACACGGTCAGTGTCGAGGCTAGTGGGTATCATAGCTTGTATCTAATTTAATTTTGAGATCCTAATACTGTAACAGAGTTATTTATAGTGTTACATTTGTTTGTAACACGCCTGCAAAGAAAGTATGTGTTTGGATTTTTTTTGTAACTTTTAGAACAGTTTAACGATAGGTAAGTACGGTTTTCGCCCGTTCTTGATACCATGACTGTAGCTAATTTATTGGCTTTATTTAAATATTGTGGTATAGTTAGTTTTGTAGCTAAATATGTACGTAACACGCTTGCAAAAAATATGTTGGCAGGATTTTCATTTTCTATCCCTACAGCCGCCTAACGATAGGTAGGCACGGCCAGTGTCTAGGCTAGTGGGTATCATGGGTTGTAGCTAATTTAATTTTGAGATCCTAATACTGTAACAGAGTTATTTATAGTGTTACATTTGTTTGTAACACGCCTGCAAAGAAAGAATGTGTTTGGAATTATTTTTGTAACTTTTAGAACAGTTTAACGATGGGTAAGTACGGTTTCGCCCGTTCTTGATACCATGACTGTAGCTAATTTATTGGCTTTATTTAAATATTCTGGTATAGTTAATTCTGTAGCTAAATATGTACGTAACACGCTTGCAAAAGATATGTTGGCAGGATTCTCATTTTCTATCCCTAAAACCGCCTAACGAAGGTACGTTTGGGGAGCCTGTTGTTCCGTCAGTGAATATACGAACATAACTAATTAAATAAAATGTTTGAAATGTTGTAACAAGTTTGTAAGTAATCCTAAATATATTTTAAATCACGTGTGTATAAGAAATACCATTATTTAATATTTAGAAGTGAGTAAACAGAGGCTTCTTTGTCGCCCGAGAATGTTCGTGGCGCCAGCAGCAGCCAGCGTTAACGCTAACTTCCTGCCGGTCATCAGAAATAGTATACAGATTAGTATAAACCTTAATAATACATTGTTATGTGTAGGAAAGTGTTTTTTACCAAATAAATACATTTTAGGTTAAATGGGTAGGACTATGCACTTACAATCAAAGATGTTACTATTGTTCTTTCCAATGTTTTATTTGTGTGTAGCTTCCATAGGAATGTCACATACTAGCAGGGAGTGGTCAGGGTATATCCCCACATTGGTTGTAGTACTTCCAGGTTGATCTTTCCCTCCCTCTACCGCACCTGAGGCAGCAACTAACCTTGTTGTCTATAGGTTGATGTTCAGGCTGGGTTCATCGATTCCATAAAGGTTTCTTGCTCGCCTCTTTAGTTCTACAGGTAGTATAGTAACATTAAACCTTTCTCTTACTGTAGAAACAATTACATCCCAAGCAATGTTTGTAATAAACTCGCTTCTTGTCAATGGTGACCCTCCAGGTTTGTTAACAATGTAAACTCTGGACACATGAATGCGTGCTGTATTTAAAAAATATAAAAAACCATAGGTCATAGTTTCGTATTTCTTGCTACATCATATTTGCCACACATTTGGTCTAATACGTCAACTCCAATTTTTATCTTGTTATAAAAAGTAATTATTTTGGGTATCTGAAAACCCCTTAATCTTCGTCAATCTTGTGGTCTTCATGCATCATGGACAGAAGTACTACTGAGTTCCTAGGTTTAGTGTAGTAAGATACGAGGATTTTCTCTGTATCTGACAAGCAATCATTCAAAATACCTGCACATGATACCGGGCACGCTTTGGTTCACTCATAACACAAAAGGTAGCACAGGCTACAGGTGTAGCCCAAACAAATTTAGTTGTAAACAATTACAAAACGCACACACTTTGAGGGACAATCATGGACTCAGTAAGTAGGGTAGATGACATACATCAGCTAATGGTTTTCTCCCACTAGTTTTACGAGATGCGTTGCAGCCTAAACAAAAACTCTGGGCTACACCTGTAGCCCGCGCGCCTACCCGAGGGTTAACATTCAAAAGCATATTATGAGGAACCAACATATCAAACCTACAATACTTCACTAACTTTCCTTTTGACTTTACAGTTTTCTCATTTATTTAATACTTAGTTCGAGTGCTAAAAATAAACACGAATTGCAACTTTGTTAATTCTATTAACTATAATAAGAAGCATTCTTATTATGTTGCTCCTTCTATATTGTTTTCTAAAATGTTAGTATAATTATTCATACTACCATTATTTAAAACGATAGGGTCAATTAGTAACAAAATTAACACAATTTTAAAAACTTCATCACTAAATAATAAATAAATTATTTTTCCGTTTCAAATAACTGATATTTTTTCAAATTTGAAATTTATATTTTTTTAAATGTCAATAACTTTTTAGTAGAAGTATAGGCCTATGTGATATACAAAACAAAAACAGGCATAGTACAAATGTAGATAATTTGATAATAATAGCAACCATTATTCAAAAGTTTTTAACATATACAAAACTTATAGTACTAGTTTACTAGTACTAAATTTTTTTAGATACTTAATAATTTCCAATGTAGTAAATGTAACCTATATTCTAAGTTTTTTAAAAAAAATTGTTTCACCAACTGTCAACGGTTAATGGAATTCTTAAAAAAAAATTATTCAAGTAGGTATGTTTAAAATAGCCATGTAGGTATATTAAGCCTGTAACATCAGCCAAATTTGTTTTAATAGTAGCCCTGCAATTATGTAATTTTGTTTTCACTGCTTTTAATATTTTGTCTAGTTTGGCATTGTTCCTAGCAAATTATACAATTCCTTCCAAGATATAACATACAGGGGTATAAAACTATTCAATTTATTGAGAGATAAAATCATTTTATAAAATATAGACTAAGTTCAACTTGGTTTAACTAAGTTAAACTAAGTCCTTTTACACTTGAACACATGGACATATACTAAAGATGTCTAAAGCACATATTGACTATAGCGGTACTTACTTTTTTTCATTTGTTGATTCCATCTTCGCGTGAGCTACTAGTAATCACTTACACTTTTAAAATGTTTTAAACTTGCCTATAGTAGCACTTACTTTGCTTGTTGAGGACGGCCGTTTCGGGAGAGTTACGGTCTGAGTTGACAAAGGACTTATCTCCTGAAACAGCCGTCCTCAACAAGCAAAGTAAGTGCTACTATAGGCAAGTTAAAAACATTTTAAAAGTGTAAGTGGTTACTTTTTTTGTTTAAAGAGGACTAGTTGGTTTTGAGAAATGTATTTCAGTGTCAACTCTGAATAAAATGGTTATCTCACTAAACAGAAAAAAGTTGCTTGAAATCATCTTCAATTCACTGAATCAAAATACTTACCTGAATCATGGTTGGAACTCTAACTCGTGAATAAGTCTGTATATTAGTGGAAAACAACAAATTATGTGCTCATGCCAGTTTTTACCGCAAGAAGTACACATTTTTTTATGCTTTCTGAGACGAGTAATGCTTATTGCACTCTTGCATACAATTTTACAAATTCCATGTCTTTCCTTAATGTGTATGTATATATACAACTAAGGTTATTCAAATACAAGAATATTTATTAATTTATTTATTACACTTTTGCTATTACTTGCGACCAGACTTTTTATTAACTAAAGGTCATCACTTCGATCACATCACTTCTAACTTTCAAAATATGGTACCAAGGAAGTACAACTGCAGGATTCCTAGCAGCAAAAATATGAGGCTGAAGAAGTCGTAAATCGAAAATGTTTCCTCCAAGTGTAAGTTAACAATTTAACAACCTTTAGTTAAAAACAGCAACAAGATTTCAATATTAATTTATTTTAAAGCTTTTCGTTGATAAACAGTACCAACATCATCAGGAATGAATATACAATAATGCATTATTCCTGACGATTTTGGTACTGTTTATCAACGAAAAGCTTTGAATATAAATTAATAAATATTCTTGTATTTGAATAAACTTAGTTGCTTTTAATTATTATACAAGAAAACATATTAGACACACACACACACACACACACACACACACACACACACACACACACACACATATATATATATATATATATATATATATATATATATATAAATATCGCAATATGTTTTCTTGTGTATTAATAAAGAACGAAAGACAAAATACAAATACAAGAATTATATTTGAATTTAATTCAAATATAATTCTTGTATTTGTATTTTGTCTTTCGTTCTTTATATATATATATATATATATATATATATATATATATATATATATATATATATATATATACTCTTATTCAGCGACTACCTAGAAAAATGTTATCCCCCTTCAAAATTTAATCTGATGCAACAGAATAATATAATAATAATTACCTGTATTAAATATAATTTGATATACCGTACATCCTAAAATTACAATAATTTACACTACACAACTAAATTTATAAACTACACTCATTCACAAGAATATATGAATGTCCTTTTAAAGATTTCTATTAGCCAGGATTTTCTTGATGAAGTTATAACTTTTATGTAATACTTTTATAATATGTTGAAGTGTGCTTGTATCTTAAACACATTATTATAGCTTTCTTTCTCTTTTTTTCTCTTATTATTGGTGGATCCAACCTATTGTATCCTTATGATGAATAAACTCAAGTGAAGAAATTGATTGGAAATATTCAGATAAGGATTTGTAAAACATCAGGTTCTGTATGAAAAGTACTTTAAATTTTCTAGTTTTGTAATAAATTTCATATTAATTTCAAGCTGTTATAAGAAGCTATAATTAAAAAATACTTAACGTAAGTGAATACGTAATGGCTTACTTGCTGTCGCATTTCAAAACAATCATTCCTTTCATGAAGCAAAGCCTGTACTCGGGCAAAATGATTACATCAAGCAACTTAAATCTCATAAGAAAATTGAAATATTATAATCAATATATTACAAATATATCTATATCCACTAACAATTCCCCCTCAAAATTGTAGAAGGGCCATTAAAAAAATATTATATACTTGTTAGTCCGTTTAAAAAACGTGGAACATTTAAAAAATATTTGTTGATTCCATCTTCACGTGAGCTAATATTTTTCACAAAATATTTACATAAATATTTACAAGTGTGAAAAAATATTTTATTTAATTTATTAATATTATTGATTTTATTTTGAGCCTTTGAAGAGAAATAATGATTAAAAATTAGAAATGGAATACATATCTATTTTCTGAAGATCATTATCCTAATCAAAAGAAATTGGAAATGAATATATTATTATCACAGGATCTACTGTCCTGGATATCAGAAATAGAATTAGAACTTGGTTTATCTTTAAAATGTACTTACGAATAACAATACGATGATCTTTGACTCCATTGGGTATCACCTATTTATATATTTATATGTGCTTTAAGTAATTACAGTAGGCTTTCAATAATTTGAGGTAGATGGGACCAAGACCCACTCGGTTTAACGAAAACTCAAATTTCATGGAAGTACGTTCCTGTGCAGTAGAAAAAATAGGAGTTTTAATGAATCCTAACAGTATAATTAAAAATACACTAAATAAGTTTATTATAGAACGTTATATGAACATTTCTTGGAAGCCCAACTCATTCCTTTGCATATGGTATTCATATTAACATTTCTTCGATGCTCGATTCATTTTCTTTGCATACCGTATTGACATTAAGATATTTTGGAAGCCCGAATTATTTCCTTTGAATTAAAATGGAAGCACAAAATATTGGGACTTGGATTTTCAAGACTCTAATGTACCTTGATATCGTTTAGAAATTGAGAAAAATTAGAACTTGATTGAAATAGAAGAAATGAGAGTTAGGAATACAGAACATGATTGAATAGAAATAAATAAAATTTGAGATTTTAAGTAGTGGAGTACATTTATGTTATCTGATGCTTAAGAAGATTTGACTGGTGAGGACTTAGCTAATCAAGGAGAGAAGCCAGACTTGATTGAATGAGAGAAAGCAGACTGACTTGAAGATTTTAGAATTTTCATCATCAAAAGCTTATTAATTACATTCTGTTTTACAAGACAAACACATTATTTTCAAATAATCTATTTTACAATTTCTCTGTAGCTTGTGAATAAGATTCTAGAACATTTACATAATTCAAGTTATTTTTTTATGTAATTATTTTATATAACTGAAAATTATTATAATTTTTAAAATTATTATTTAGTAACAAATGTTATCACATTGAGTTTTTCAAACTAGATATTAAAACATGATCGTCATATAAAAGTATCAATTATTGTCCAAAATATTACATTAGGTATGAACTTAGTACAAACTTAGTATGAACTTATTACAAAAGCTTGGCATTTCAACTTAGCAAGTATTGATAATATTAAATATTCGTTTTGAAAATCCTTTTCAGCTACATAGAACTTACTACTTAATCATAAATCTATGAAGCACAGGGGGCTCACCATTAAATTCCAGTATCATGTCTAGATACTCATTCATTAATGCGGAGGTAGCTATTATATTATATTATTTAAAAAACAAAAATTAGGTGGAAAATATTACATTAGATATGAACTATTACAAAAGCTTGGCATTTCAACAAGATATTCACTTTACAACTTTATCATAGTTGCAGTATCTTGGTTAACAATTGAAATCGAAAAATTGTGTTAGTTAGTTTTTCCAAGAAATCCTATAGTTAAAGAAATTTTCCTAAGGCAGTTACATATTTTGTGTAGGATAGTAGGTTTTTAAAAATACTTTTATTTGTAATAAAGAAACCTATATATTACATATGCACTGAAATTATTTAGTAACTGATTTACATACATCTGATATTCATTCAATGTATGGGGGGAAACAACCACACTGTTATACTGTTCTATATATAAATATATATATATATATATATATATATATATATATATATATATATATATATATATATATAGATTTTTTGAACTAGGAGACTGACAGACTTACCTTGGTAAGAGTCCACTCTGTAGTCTTGAAATAGAAACACATAAAAGCACTTAAACAATGATATATTTCAACCACACAGTGGTCTTTGTCATAGACACTGTGTGGTTGAAATATATCATTGTTTAAGTGCTTTTATGTGTTTCTATTTCAAGACTACAGAGTGGACTCTTACCAAGGTAAGTCTGTCAGTCTCCTAGTCCAAAAAATCTAAATAATCTTTACCAACCAAAACTAACCTAAAATATATATATATATATATATATATATATATATATATATATATATATATTGTGTGTGTGTGTGTGTGAGTGAGTGCATTATATATATATATATATATATATATATATAGCTACACACTGACTTAACCAAAGTCCACTGCACGAAATCAGGAGGGGGTTAAAAATGCAGCTTTGTCACATGGTGGAGAGACGAGTCACGGACAACCCAACACTTGAACTACCCAACACTGTTCGGTCAGGGTTGCCAATTAGTGCTCAGGGGTAAGTGACTTTAGACCATACCTCACGAGATCGGCTCCATACATGGCAACAGCGCTAAAAAAGCCAATGATTTTGTGCCGTGGACTTTAAGGCTATTACATATGCACAAGCAAAAAGATGTGTCAGCTTAAAACTACTACAGGTTATCATTTGAAATAGCTAAGAATAATTATTTATTTATTTAACTCACTATTATTATTTTCCAATATAACATGAAGTCCGTATTAATACAATAAATAAAATAATGTATTATAAATAGTTAAATATTCAAACTCACTATAAAACACTTCAATTTACCCTGTTTTAATGATGCATGTACTAATGTTTTGAATGTCACAGCTATTTGCTTTTCCTGGCGTTTTCATATTAATTTGTTTGTGACCTCTCAAAGAACCTCCATGAGTCAGAACTTCTATGAACTCTAAGCTCACTGAGAGTATTGATTGATGAAGATTCACCATAATGAATCAAAGGCTAATGTGAAAGTGCTGGGAATGGCAGATAACTGCGAAACTCTAAATAACAGTACCTATACAACGTAGCAGGAACCTCGCATCTTATAATAATGTAGATACTATTGAAATTATGTATTTAATACACCTTTTGATTACTTGTTAGAAGAATAGTTTTATTGAGGTCATCACCTTCATTAAAAGAGTATGAATAAGCAATAGAAATATTTTTTTTATAACTACAACTGATTCCTAAAAGTACTATCTTACTTCTAGAACTAAAATCTACGGAATTAATAAATTCATTTTTAATGATCTGCTTATGAGCTTCTAATGCTACTTTTTTTCTGTAGACTTTTGTTTCACTAACTGTGGTTTTTACTGCAAATATAAATGTTACTCCTTTATGGTTTTTCATTAAAATATATATAATACTACGTGGTTTACGAGCATGGACTACACTTTTTGCAAAAGGAAAAATTTTCATAAAAGAAACTAGAAGAATAGACTGAAAACCGTGTTCATTTTTAGATTGATATTTTGCATGTCCAAATAAGACATTAAGCGCTATCAAAAGATTTTCAAATAATATACTATTGAAATTCTCTGCAGAAATTTTGTTTATAATTTTATTTACTGTATCAATGTCAATTTCCAATAAATTGTATTTCTTATTGTAAACATTCCTAAGAAGGCTTGCATATTTTAATTTAATTTCCAAGTTTGGAATTTTTAATTCCATTTTTTTCTGTTTGTACCTACTGCCATCCTGGATTGATAAATAACCTAGCTCTAAAAGTAAATAGAAAAATAAATCAACAAACTTTTTTTTAGTGCTACCTGATTTTGACATATTTCTTAATGATTTAATCTCTTTTTTAGATAAAGTTTGTGAAGTATCTAAAACAATAGTATTGTCATTAAGTAAATATTCAACTTGATCCTGAATTGTTTGAAAACTGAATATCAACAGAAAATGTTTTAGGGTATAGTCAGATCTGTATAAAATTTCACTAACATTCACTTTGTTCTGTAAAAAGCCTAAAACTGATCTGGTATTATATAAATCAATGTTATGTTTCAAAATTTTATATCCTTTGTATATCTGGACAATGGTACTTTTTATATAATCCCTGTCTTTCTTTTCTTTTATTAATTTGATTAAGAGCTCATCAATTTCCGTGTCTGTAATTCCATAAAATATATTAAAAGAATGGTGATGAACAAAACCACAGTCCATTATATCATGCACATCTTCAGATAAACTGACCCCAGATACAGATAATGACCCCATTAACAGAGACCGATCTAAATAAATATTAAGTTCTAACAAATCATTGTTAACATTCTGAATGTAAGAAATAATGTTATCAGTTTCTGAATTATTTTGTAATATCATATTATATTCATATGTATCAAATTCATCAATTAATATAAATACTTCTTTTTTAAACTTTCGGAACAATATTTCAGGTAACAAATTCAAAGCGTTCTTAATTTTGGTTTTTGTTAAAACTGTGTTATTTGTAGAGTCACAACAAAATTCTATCAATTCTAATTCTGATTTAGTAAATAAATCAGCATCTTGTAAAAGATACCTATGATAAGAGTAGGTTTTTTTTACAATTATTCTAAATGACTGTAACATAGCCTTAAAACTAGTTATTCCACTAAGAGGACTATAATCTAAAAGCATAACTGGGTATCTCCCAAAATTACCATTAAACAAATCTTTATGTTTACATATTGTAAGGTTATTATTTTTAAATAACTTGTAGTTTAAAGTTGTTTTAACTTTTTTTGGTTGACCACTTGCATTCACACTGATTTCTAAAAACGTTTTTAACATGTCCAAATTTGTTGTCTTGCCAAAACCTCTTGGTGCAGTTATAAGAATCTTATCTGTTTCTTCAAGTATTGTTTTTATAAGTAATGTTTTATCCACATACAAGTTCCGTGTTATAAGTTCTTTAAAATTAGGAGGAGGGTAAGATAGCAATGAATCTGATGTAACCTAACAAAAAAAAAGACAATGTTAAATTTCTAGTGTAATATAATACTATACAGGTTATTTACAAGTGGAAAATAAAGGAATTAAATACAGACAAACAAGAAATATTTAGAATCTAACATAATTTAAGAAAGTTTATTCATATGTTTCAAAAAATAATATTTATTTTAAATGTATTTATTATTACTAATTTGATTTTATTAAAAATAACAATTATTATTATTGTTAATGTTATTATTACCATGCATTAAAATGACTCTTAAATATCCACCAGGTTTGTACTACAACTGTTATCAATATTTAAAATGTGTACATAAAATATAGAAGACATTAATTAAATTGGTAAAATGTTTTAAGATTATAATTTTATACTAATAAAATTTTGTTACCCACATTTTTTACGCTTTCTTCTTAGAACTTTCCTAGAAAATCTGCTTGAGAATATTTTTTTAAATACACATACCTACATATCTTTTACTTAATACTGGAGTAATTACATGGATTACTACTGTTATCCAGGGGCAAATGTTTTGCTGTAACTAGTGACTAGTAATACCTATGATTAATAAAAAAACAACACACCAGACAACACAACCAAAGAAATAATAACACTAATAGAAACAATCACTTCTCAGAATTACTTCACATACAACGGTAAATACTACACACAAAACAAAGGCTAACCCATGGGATACCCCATTTCAAGCATAATGTCAGAAATATTCAAACACAATTTAGAACAGAAATATATCATAAACGACAACAAACACGCCCACAAAATAATATATTGGTACAGATACGTAGATGACATACTAATCCTATACATCAGCAACATATGACAGATAAACACCTTTCATAATCATATAAACAAATTACACAATAACATAAACTTCACACTGGAAACAGAACAGCAGAACAAAATCAACTTCTTAGACCTAACGATAACAAAACAAAACAACAAACACACATTCAAAATATACAGAAAACCCACCACCACAGACAGGGATAACCACAAGACGTCCAATCACCCCACACAATACAAACATGCTGCCTTAAACTCTATGATACACAGAATAATCAACATACCCATGAACAATAAAGACAAAATGAAGGAACTAAACACAATAAACAACACACAAATATATAACACTTACATATCTCAACAACACTTCACAAAAAATAGCTCCATCATTCCGCAAACTTAAATACAAAGTAGCATTCACAACATCCAACACAGTTCAAAAACTCACCAGGATAAAGACGACAGAGTAGGCGTATACAAGATTACATGCAACAACTGTCCCCAACTTTTAGGACACTGTTAACTGCATAGGACAAACAGGTAGAACATTTACCACAAGATATAAAGAACATGTAAAACAGATAAGAAAGACACAACCCAAATCAAATTTGTACACACACATACAAAACACACTACACTCACAGACCGACATAGACACCAATCTAAAAATTCTACATTACATCAATAAAAGTAACAAACTTAACACAGTAGAAAACTATGAGATAATAAACACCATAAATACTATCCACAACACATTCTAAATGATAAAACACATTCCTAATCAAATACTATATTTGAGAACATAATTAACAGCTACTCTATGAACAATAACACCACAGAACAGATATCACAGACTCACACCAACACAACACACCTGAGCAACAGTCTTGTCAGTAATTCACAGTATTGTTTAATGCGCTGACCTAGTGTGAAACGCGTCAGCTGAATAAATCAGTAAGTAGTGGTTTTTTGCGAAGTTAATATAAACAAGAGTAATAGCTATGACCTTGGCCGGCCATATACCTTTCATTCATATATCAACACTGCTGTCAATCAAGTAACAATGTTCAAAGTCAAATGTAACTATTCCAGTGTTGACTGCTTCAAGAATATAGATGTTCCTTATTGCTTTACTCATTGTAGTCCAAATTGAAAGCTCATGATCACTTTGTTGAGAAGAGGAGGGGATCAAGTTGGTTGGAAAAAATAGTAGTATGAGATATATACAGATAATTTGAAGCCAAAAAAAGAAACAATTACAATTGTGCAAAGTCAAAGAGACTTTACTTACCAAGCCATTTTTCTTACAATGCCTCTATAGAGGCTGCTCTAAAGGTACTTGGTATCATGTTTTGTGACATTTTTTGGCAAGTTTAATATCAACTGTAGAAAAACCAGAACTTGAAGAACCAATTGATTACTGTCATTGTCTGAGGTTGATGAAGGTGTTTGTGTGTAGGCCATTAATGCCTTTATTCTTTTTTGTTCTTTTTTATGATTTTCAATGTTTTTAACTTTGACTATGTTTTAAATATATCTACCAAGTTTTCGATTTTTTTTATTGTTAAAAACATAAACTTTTAGCTGAAATCGGGTTTTTTTTTGTTTGTAATAACTGTATCCAACCAAAATCCCACAAATCATTGATATATTTGAGCAAAACCCCTCAAATGAGTACATTCCAGTCAAAGCGGCATAGGTCCAAAATATTATTATGATTTAAATTCATTGTTTAGTTATACAATTTGGAAATTTTTTTCATTTTTGTATTGAGATTATTTGTGGATCAATAAAAAAACGACTTTATTATGTTGAATTTTCTACTAGAAAACAGATTTCTTGCAATACTGAATTTTACAGACCAGGGGATTTTGCTTGGCCCTTCCTCAAGTCATTAAAACTGACACCAAACAACCAATATTCAGCTACAATACTGTAGTTTGATTTAATAATAATAGAGTAGTAGTGTGAAGTCAAATAATGTGACATACAAAGATGTCAAAGTTCTTGATAGATTCTTCCTCAACTCAGTTCTATAACACAATGAAATATGATTCCAACCCTTACAAATAAATAACAAAAGGTGCAACATCTTTACCCATTAAAAAAATTTTTTTTTTAAATTACTGATAAACATAAAGATAATTTATAAAATGAATTAAGATCGCCTGGTGTAATCGAAAACATTCTAGCTCTGTAAGTTTCTATCTCTGCAACTAGCATACTATTTCTTTCTGCAATAAACATTACATTTGTGCTTAACATTTGGCAGAAGTGAAACAATTACAAAAAGAAAGTGTAAAACATGCCTTATCCTGAAACATCTAACATCTGCACCAACTTGTACATTTGTTCCAGTAATATTTTTCTTACATTAACTTTCTTTCACCTTGGTAATAACTCAAAATTGCTTATCTAATACTTTTTAAAAAGTTTAATGTATTAGATTTATTATTTTTCATGTATTATTGTGTTGTATATATATATATATATATATATATATATATATATATATATATATATATATATATATATGAAGTTGTTATTATTACTTGTAATTTTTTCCACCACTAAGTGCAATAATTTTACCTTGTGTGATGAGGCACCTTTCGGTCACTTGACCATTGTCGAATCACTCCTTGCAGTGATTCGACAATGGTCAAGTGACTGAAAGGTGCCTCATCACACAAGGTAAAATTATTGCACTTAGTGGTGGAAAAAATTATTTACAAGTAATAATAACAACTTCATAAAGTCAGTGCAACAGAAAAATAACGGACAACATGAAATATCACATATAGAAAAACATAAGCTATATCAGAACAGAGGATGTAACTTTGTGATTTATGGCAGTGGCAGGTGTGTTTAGGATAGGGTATAATATTTATTGAAAAAGGAAGCTGGGTGCAAAATGTGTATACTCACTTAAAATATGTTGTTTCTGTATTACCTTTTGTTTCTACATTGCAAATTTTTCTATATTGGTTAATTTATAGCTATGGTTTAGTACATGTATAATGTCTAAATTAGTCTTGATGTTTGTATGTGGGCCTTGTATTTATTAAAATCACTATATCAAAATTATTAATTTGGGTTTTTCTAAATTCAACATTTAAAGCATTTCTACTTCTTATTAGCTTAGGAAAAGTAACTTTATAGTGTCAAAACTTGTTAAATTCTCAATTACATTCTTATATTTGTTGATTCCATCTTCATGTGAGCTACTAGTTTTCAATAAACATTTATAAATATTTATAAACTTGCCTATAGTAGCACTTACTTATATTTGTTGAGGATGGCTGTTTCGGGAGATGTGTGTCAACTTAGAACTTAACTGATCTCAAGGTTTTTGTAGGTTAGGGTATTAGGGTGGGGATGGGATATTATGGTGGCGTGGATGTATTTTGTGAGTATTAGGAGTTATGATGTCAAATTGTGTATGTGAGTTGTAATGTATTTGTGTATTGAGTATGTGTGTAAGGTGCAGTTTGAAGTGTCTGTATATTTCGTATTCTTCGGTTGTGTAGTGTTGGTTATTTCTGTGTTGTTTATGAAGAATTTGTAAGTTAGATGTTAAGTCTAAGTATTCATGTTTTGAGGAGTTGAGATGATCGGCGAAGTTTGATTGGTAGTTATTGTTTGTTAGTGCTTTTATATATTCTTGGTAACGTTTGTAGAAGGACCTCCCTGTCTGCCCTATGTATTTACAAGTGTTTAGTACATTCTTATATTTGGTTATATACCATTAAGCTAAGATCTTACCACTACAAAAAGTTTAGTTTCAGTTTTAAACCAATTGTAGCTACAAAAACTTTGGAATTCATACTTTGCAATTGTTCTTTTCATAAAACAAACACACACAGACCCACACATACACACACACATAGACACACACACACACACACACACACACACACACACACACACACACACACACACACACACACACACACACACACACACACATACACACACACACACACACACACACACACACACACACACACACACACACACACACACACACACACACACATAAATTCTTACTGCATATTTTCATTTCAGATGTTTTTTGGCAATCTCAAGGAATGTATTACACTGAATTTCTATGATTATGTCTCTTACTTGTGTATTAATTGTAGTAATTTTTAATTCATGAGAATTAGCTAATTTAAATGTAAAAGTTTTGAAATCATCAAATTTAAATGCCACTAAAACATCATGTTTGAAATCCAAAGGTAATAATTAAACTTGTATGATTTAATGATCATTGAGCTCTTTTAAAAATGGCTTTTTTTGTTTATTTTTGCTTTTAATAATGAATGTATCACTCCTATTTTTTCTTGATAAAACTGTATATTCCTTTTTAGTTTGAGGGAAATTAATGCTGAAAATGTCCAATAAATGAGGCATAGAAAAACTTTACCTATCATAAAATGAAATAGTTTTTTTGAATTGGATTGATCAATCAGACCAATTGATGTCTTTTTGCCAGAGCTACTATTTCCCCTAGAATATAAAATTTTGAGTTGGTATGACAAATTTTTATATATATCCTTCAATTTTTTAAAATTATTGTACATTAATTGTTCAATGAAGCATTCATTATGAATAGACAAAGAAAATCAATTTGTGTGAATTTACTACTGCTATAATAGACTCTACAGCTTTTCCTACACCTAGACATAAATTGCCTTGCGCACATATACAGGCTCTTTCAAAAATAAGAAAAATAAAAAATCAAATGTAACAAAGTGGAAAAAAATGTCATCAGAGTAAAGCTAAATACATATTTTTGAGTTCCTGAGGTCCAGAGAAACCAGAACATGGGGTTCTTTATTTAAACTTGTATCACAAACATTCAAAAGGTAGCTACAAAATGTGAAAGACGTAAATATGTTTATGAATACATTTTAAACTTGTTTAAAATTTTTATATTTTGTATACTTTTTCTGAATTTGTTGACAGCCTGTGTGCTTGTAGATATTTTTTTTCTCTGGGACTTACAAATCCGTTTCTGTGAGCATACTGGGTACTGGACCTCCTAAGAAAGTTGTATAAATAGACCTTCTATTCTCCAACTGGCAAAATTAACAACATTGACCACATAGCAGTATTCGTGTTTGAAGATAAAGTTTTATGAAAAAAAATGTTATCATTTTGGGTACAACATTTTTTTTTTTAAGCAAATATGTTAAAATATAAAACTTTTCTAAGAGTTAACTACACTTTTAATATATGAGTTTATATTTTTAATGCGAATAAAGATAAGCTTTCCAATATGTGGTATAAACTATATTATTTACATTGTAAATGGTAACAAAAATATCCAAGTGTTTTTACCTTCATTGCATCATAAGCTATTGAAAACAGCACTAAAATTATAGTATTTTGAAACCTTATATGAACTTTATTACCCATTTTCATTTACTACAACAAAAAAATGATTTGAAGAAAACTATATAGTTTAAACAAATTATGACAGTTATAACTAGCCAGGCTATCAAGTTACCAAAAATGTAAACATGATATGTTGTTATCTTGGAAATCTAACAGTCAATAAAGATAACAAAATAACAAATCTGGACAGAACACTTGTGTAGTATTGCTGAGTATCATGTAAAACGTTTGCTTTAAGAACTTATTTATTACTAAACAAGTAATATATGAACAATATTTTAAATTCAATTCCTAATGAGGTCGTCAAAGAACAACTTAATTTGAGTTACTTTTTATTTTATAATTACAATTAATATAAATATGTATATATATATATATATATATATATATATATATATATATATATATATATATATATATTCTTGAATTTTGTAGTCCATTATGTTTGGTGAATCTTATTAATCACTTAAACAATAGTTTATGACCATCCGAACTTTATATTTAGTGAATTTGTTAAAACTTACTGAGGCAGAAAGTTTTCGATCTCTGTGTGCCGATTTTCATCAGTGTCTTCTGCTTGGAGATGTTGGGTCAAGCAGTGACGGTTTTAAAGGTAGGTTTTCGATAGTATCAAGTAGTATGTGTGATTTGTATTGCGTTTGTTCGTTTAATATGTTTGTATTTTGTGTTTTTGTGTGTCTGTAAATTTCATATTCTACATTCTGTAACAAATTCTACATTGGACAAACAGGTCGCAGCTTTAAAGAGTCGAAGAACACAAACATAACATCAACTCAACATTTTACAATCACTTTAAAGAAACAGGACACAAATACACAGACATTTATCATAATTTAGAATCGTACTCATCAACAAAAAAGGACCACATCTCAACACACTAGAACAATATGAAATTTACAGACACACAAAAACACAAAATACAAACATATTAAACGAACAAACACAATACAAATCACACATACTATTTCATACTATCAAAAACCTACCTTTAAAACCGTCACCACTTGACCCAAGATCTCCAAGCAGAAGACACTGATGAAGATCGGCACATAGCAATCGAAAAAGTTTTGTCTCAGTAAGTTTTAACAAATTTACTCAATATAAAGTTCGGAAAGTTCGGATAGTCATAAACTATTGTTTAAGTGATTAATATATATATATATATATATATATATATATATATATATATATAGATTTTTTGGACTAGGAGACTGACAGACTTACCTTGGTAAGAGTCCACTCTGTAGTCTTGAAATAGAAACACATAAAAGCACTTAAAAAAAAAAAATAAAAAAAAAAAAAAAATATATATATATATATATATATAATTAGTGTGTGAGGTAATAAAAGGAACTGAAAAAAAACTTCTACAATAAATTACAAATATCCATTTTATACCAAGTATGTTTTTGTTCATCGTTTTCAATTATTTGTTTTCATTACACTTATTTTATTTAATATAAATGATAATCATCATTGTGTAATAAATAGTACTAAAATGTTACTCCCCTGTTTTGCAATAGGTTCAGAAAGTGATAAATTATTACAAAATAATTAAATATTTGTCATAAATTTATTCTACATTACAAACTCATTTGTAAGTTTCTATTATATCATCTTAGTAGTTGGCCTCTCCTGAATAATTGGTTTATTTTGGCTATACATACAGTCAGACATACAGCCAGACATACTGTCATCCATACAGCCAGACATATGGCCAAACATTCAGTCAGACATACAATAATTTAATATTTATATTAAAAAAGCTTAGAAACATGTCAGTTAACATCTCTAAATACCTCTTTAATTTGAGATTTATAACGAAACCATATTTATTTTTATAAATACAATAATACATAAAGAACATAAAACAAAATTTGGCATAACAAAAGTTGCTTGATGTAATCATCTTGAATTCACTGATTAAACTAATTTTAAAAATACTTATCTCAATGAATACGTAATTGCTTACTTGCTGATGTGTTTCAAAACATTCGTTCCTTTTACGAAACTAACCCTCTACTGGTGGCATCGGTTAGTTGTAAAGGCTTTAACGGAAATGGATTTATGACTGTAGAATGGGGTGGGTTGTTTGAGTTGTGTGTCATATAATAAAAAAGGCTGTTGGCTTCAAAGTATGTGTGATCTTTTAATATATGTTTTCTTTATCTGTTGCGTAGTGTTTCTAGATTTCATATTTGTCTAAGGCTGTTAGTTTTTTACTTTGTTTTAATGTGTTTAAAACATTTAAATAAGTGTGTATGTCGGCTTGTGTGTTGTTTGCTTTTTAGGTGTTTTGCGTAGCTGAATTTAGGGTTTGTTTGTTTGTTTTTTTTGGGTAATGTGTTCTTCGAAGCGTGTATAGAATGACCTGCCGGTTTGGGCGATGTAATAGTTGGGGGAACCATTACAAGTTAATTTGTAAATACCTGAGAGTTTATATTTGTCAAAAGAATTTGTAATAAACGTATTTGTAAACTTATTGGTTGGAATAAATTAATTTAAATTTTAAGCAATCATTAAAATTACTGCAATGAAGTTATGTATACTTTACAATTTTGCAAATCTACATCTAATTATTTTACAGCCTATTGAATGATTGGTCCTACAATTTCAATAATTGTTCCTATGGATTTTGTTATTCATGACAATCAGCAATAAGTCAACTTATATTTACTCAAGTTATAAGTTTGGCAAATCATTAATTTATTAAGTTGAAATGAAATAATTACAATTCATAAAAAACAAAAAAATATGTTTTGATAAAAGCCTTTATAAATTCGGAATTATTGTACACACAAATGGGGATACAGAATAAAATATGGTCAACTTTGTGGCCTACTTTTAATTTTAAAAATATTTCCATGTATGAAAGAGCCACTTTTAATTTAAGTGGGGATTATTAAAGGGTCATATTTTAAACTCAGTTCAAAACCGCTAATTTTCGATCCATATTGAAGAGCCTAGCTGGTTCATCAATTGAGGGGTCTGAGCTAGCATAGAAATGATAAGTTTTTAAAAATACTAAGTAGGTTTGTTGTATATAAAACAATATTGTTACCATCTTAGACAAATCTTACAATTAAACATTCAACACCAATGTCTATTCTCATGTATGATGAATATTGAATAATGCTGGATTTCTAAAATGACTCTAGTAACTGCAATATGGAGTTTGATTTTAGAATAATGTTTGTGTACAAGTTTTGAAAATCTTGTGTATGTAGTAAAACTAAAATAACGAGTAATACTGATTTCAGAATTCATAGGTATTTCATTACATCATTGGTTAATAACATCTCCTTTATTTTAGAATATACTTATGATAACATGAGTAGGTTTAACAAAAGTGCAATGATAACTTACTTTAAAAAAAAAAAATACGTATCTTTCACTTCATATAAGTACTTGTTACAGTTTACAGCATCCTATTTACATTCTAGTGTTGCAAGAATTATGTTTGGAATGCAATTATTTTAGTTTCTTTTATCTATATAACTTATTTGATATTAATAAATTTACAAAATCTGATTTAAAATCTATAATTCACTCTGTTATAAATTTTAAATATAGCCCATACATCATAGCTATTTAATAAAGGTATACAAAATTAAAACAAACTCATTTTACTATAATTAAATAATACTTAACTAAGTGAATACGTAAGGGTTTACTTGCTGATGCGTTTTGAAACAATCTTCCATTTTAAAAAGCAAAGCCTCTTCTCTAGAAAGTTTGTCTCGAAACGTGTCAGCAAGTAAGCCCTTAGGTATTCACTTAGTTAAGTATTATTTAATTATAGTTTAATCAGTAAATTTAAGATGATTACAACAAGCAACTTTAAACTCACTTTGTTGTTCACCTTGAGGTTTTAAAATTGTTTTTGATTGTTATTTTTTTTATAGATCACAGTTTAGTATTTAAAGCTGTACTTCAATCACGTTCCTTCTGTTACAGATTGTTTTTCTCTTTCTTTTTAAATGGTAATTCTCTACATTTCTTACTGTTCCTCATCCCCTTGGTTGTGTTTTCCTTTGTTAGAGCAGTATTATCTTTTTCCTCCATAAGGGTAGTTCACCACATCACTTATAGTACTGGAAGCTCTATGTCACATATCAATAGGTCTTTCCTTAATGTACATGCTCTTTTAGTTTCTGACTCTTCTCTTAATGATTATATTTTTATAATTCTTGGTCAATCCAAGAGAGCAAAGTTTCTTGATTTATTTGTGTCATTTTACCTTTCCCTCAACTTACCCATCTATAATATTGTTCAGTCAGAGCAAGTCTTCCTGTTCCATTCATATGGTATCACTCCAAATATGACTTATTAAACCTTGCTATCTACAGTCTAGTTCAATTAGATAGAGAATATTTTTATGATTTATTTGTGTTCTCCTTGGTTTATTAACTTGCTCACTTAGAGCAATAGTTCCCAAAGTGTGTGCCATGCCTTGCGACGGCGCTACCAACCGTTACACAGATAAAAATTTTGAATAAGCATCGCCGACCGAAGTTAGCCCTGTGCTAATGCTAATCCAGAGAACTAGTCACTGGACTTTATTTTAAAAAACCTAACTGGCGGAGATTTAACCCTTTTTTTAAGCATCGGGGAATGAATTCTTTTTAGGCATGACCAGGGTGTCAGAGTGTATAAGAAAATTGTTTATTAAATAAATTTAAACTCAATTTGCAAGTTAGTAAAAAACATTGTTTTTTAATTTTTATATAAATTTTCGCTCTAGCAAAAATTACTCAATTTTACAAAATTTAATTTCTTACAAAACAACTTTCCATTTACCAAATTTCTAAAACACAACAAAACCTTTATAAATTAACTTATTATTTATTTCTTTAAGACTTTGCCCCAGCTTAGTTAGTTGAATATTGTACATGCGTTGATTCCATCTTCACGTGAGCTACTAGTTTTCACTAAACACTTGTAAATATTTACAAACTTGCCTATAGTGGAACTTACTTATATTTGTTGCGGGAGATGTGTCCCATTGCCAACTCAGACCGTAACTCTTTACAAGTGTTTAGTGAATATTTTAATTCCTTTTAATCCTTTGAGCCCTTTGGTTCCAAATGTAACCCTTTTGGGTTACCTTTTTGTATGTTAACCCTTTTGTATGAAAAATATACTTAATTTTAGCATACATTTATATCCTGAAAACGATTACTGTTACATTACGATTTACTAATACATTTAAATTATAGAAAAATAAACAAAATATTCCTGAAAGGAGAAACATATTAACACTTATAAATTCATAAGAAAAATCACTTTTGTAAACAAACCACATTTTACCAGTATGTTTCACCTAGTAAAAATACAAAGTTATACTTCATATTTTCACATACTAATATTCACAATCTACAGAAAATCTATGCATGTTTTAAAATTTCCTGTTTATATACTCGTTTGGACGCCATTATGGCTTTGATGACTTCAAAGTCAAAATGGCGCCTTATCTCCCTAGCATTTCTTCACTTCTAATATAAATTAAGCCATTATTTTTTTATCGAAATCTTGTTGCTGTTCATGACGAGCTGGTTGTTAGCTGGCAGAAGAAGTTGTAAGACGAAAACGTTTCCTCCAAGTGTAAGTTAACAATTTAACAACATTTAGATAACAAAAGGTCTGGTCGCAAGTAATAGCAAAAGTGTTATAAATTATGTTTATAATATAGTTAATTCTTTATATTTTTTAAAATTAAAAGAATTACTTGAATTTTCATTTTCTCCAAAAATAAGTGAATTTAAAAATTTATAGATTTGAAAGAGAAGAAAGCGACTACTTTTGTCAGTTCGTGCCATTTCCTGGATCCTGCTAGATTCCATAGAGTTTAGGTTGACCAGATTTTGTGGCGTGAGGTGTCTCTCCACGGTCGTCTTTCTTCAGCTCGTTCCTTTGTTACTTTTAATATTATTATTAAAATTTTACAGTTCTTATCCCTGTTTTTCTAAATGAGTTTCACTGATTTTATTTCCAATATTAAAACAGTTACTTGATAACTTGATGTTTACTTTTTTATTGTTTTCACATATAACAGTTTTTAAATTTATTTTGGCGAATTTTGATGTCACTACCTTCTAAAAACAATTTACGGTTTATAAACTTTAGAAACCTGCGTTTTTTGATGTATTTGAAATGCAACACATTTTGTTTGAATTTAGCCAATGTTAGGGACCGAAATCCCTAAAAAAGACTTGGGAACTGCACCGTTACATTTTTGCAGTCATCTATCCCCCCGTACTTAACACATGATGTTGGAATGTAACACTTTTAAATCATTAAAAGCGGAATGAATTGAAAACTGCGTCCAGCGTTGAAGATATACTCTCTTCAACCTCCCTATACTCTCTACATCTCACCTGTTGTCTCTGATCCAATCAGCATACTTGTTAAAAGGTAACGTGGTATCGTTCGATCCTACCCCTTAAAATCGTCTGATACCTACATCACAATTTCCGGTGTTGGTAGCTTCTAAATTTTAGTACAAAAATTTACATCTGGTCTTAATATTTTAAATTTTGAATTTTGACGATTTCCTTATTCTTGATGCTCTTCATAATTATTATTTCTGCACATTTTGAAATGTCGATGAATTTTCTTCTATTTTTTTGCCACTTATCTCATTTAAATCAATAAAAATAACTCTCCCCTTTAAAAATGGTTTTACTTTATAAATTTTCTTTGAAATAGCTGCTTATGGCACTGTATTTATTTGATATTTATGTTTATTATCGAAAATTAAAATTTTATATTTTTTAAACTTAAAATTTTCGTTGTATAGCTTAAGCTCGTTACAGCCTACATGGAACAGGATGCAAAATGTATTCACAGCTGTGTAGTTTGACAGTTGTGTGGGTAAGAGACTGCAAAGGGAGTATAGCGTGCAAGTTTTTTGTTCTCGTTTCTAAATGACTACTAGGTCATGTCCACTACTCAAGTCAAGAATATGCAATATGTTATTGGCTATTTTTACAGTTTTAAAAACTTTTCTAGAAAGTATAGTGGTGTATGCTTTTACAGTATTAAGTAGCAAGGAACAATTAATTGATAACAATTGACTTAAAACTTTATATTACCAACAAAAAAATGGTCAACTTTCTGTAAGGGTGCTACCAGAAAATATTTAACCTCAAAGAAGTCATGGGTTAAAAATTTTGAGAGTCACTGGAGTGACTATAAAAATTATATTTTATTCATATAATTTTGAATCCTACAGTACTTAATAAATCTGCCCATCTGAAGTTTACAATCTACAGTTTTATTTAAAACAAAATAGGACTCTACTAAAGTAAAATCTGCCAGAAGAGATGGGGCCTGCGCCTTCCTGCCGGGTAGGTGAGCCATGTTGCCAATTCTAAGTTAATCTACCGTTCGTCGCTCAATGTCACACCGTTCAAACTGACAACACAGCATCCCTACCCCGCCACAGACCCGTTCCTATTCTGCTTTAGTTCAAATGTATAATGAACTAATGCATATTTGATTGCACAATAATTCCAATGAAAGCGACTTTACAGTAACAATCAAATGTTTCCCTTAACTACCATGTTTTCTGGTGGCATAAAAAGTTAGTAATAAAGAAATAATTTTTATTCCAAAATGATTTTTTTTTTTTTTTTTTTTTTTTTTTTTTCCCAGGCGAAAAACCTATAAGGTTATCATCGCCTACCAAAATGAATGTAAGAAGAAAATTAAAAGGAAAACATTCCCTCAACAGTCGATCGTTATAACTTTGTCTCTATAATGAAATATTTTAGAAGAGAAAAAAAAGGGAAGACAATTATCAGAAAAAATAAATCTTGATCGAGATCTACAGGGAACAAAACAAACAAAAGTGAAAACTAATTTTTTTTTGGTACAGTTCTCCAGCATTGCTTTCTGTCAAACTACGGCGCACGCTTTTACGCGATACTCTCGCAATGTCCGGCAGTGTACACTTAACTTCTGAAAGTTATTGTCGTGTGGCATCTCCACATTCTTTCCTCGCCATTTTGGGTTCATTCTTACAGGTTTTTTTTATCTTTTGGATCTTGAAAATCCTTCACAAATAATTGTTGCAATCAATCTCAAAGAGCGGTGTATTTTATCAAATTTAACTAATTAGTAACTTCACTTATCTCATTAAACCTTTTCAACCACAAGAGTGTTAGCACATGGTAAGGTGAAACTATTTTATAACTTATTCTTTTAGTGAGCATTTAAAATAACTCAATTAATAGTTTTAGCAGGCGCGTATCCAAGGGGGGGCATGGGGCGATCGCCCCCCCAACCCTCAAGAACTTTGGGTTAAAAATCGACAATATATTATTAAATTAGGACTTTCTATTAAATTAGACTTTTACTTAAGTTATTCCGTCTTTTATTGTAAATAAAAAATAAAATTTTAATTTTTAATTTGAAAATGTGACGCGTTTCCTCGGCATACCCTCGTAAACGTCTAAACGTTTTAACAACAGATAGCGATAGTGAAGCTTAGTCTCGAACATATGATTTTCAATACGTATTTTTGCAAGCGTAATATTCGCAGTTGACTCCGGAATTGTTCGTGTTGGAAGAATAACTACTTATATTAATTAATAAACTATTTTTATAATAATAGCTTATTATTAAATTAATAATATTCTCTAGCCATAAGTGTTATCGAAACTGGAATAATTATTTATTAAAAAGTCCAATTTGCTACGAATCTTTATCACGTTACCGATTTCTAACGCAAGCGTAGAAAGAACTTTTTCTGTTCTATGTTTTTACATACACGCTCGCGCGCGCGCACACACACACACACACACACATATTATATATATATATATATATATATATATATATATATATATATAATGCATCGATCGCCCCCCCCCCCTCAAAGCAAGTCGCTGGATACGCGCCTGTTTTAGTGAACAGTTACAGTGAAAAAGTGGTGTGCGCACCGGACGACTTCAACTTCACCTGCGTGGAACAGCATAATCAACGTAAGCTTAGTGCTTTAGACATTTTATTCAATTTTTGTTCATAACCTTTTTGATAGGCTACATATCACAGTAATGATAAAATACGAGAATCGAGCCTAAGAAGAAACCTAATTTTTAAAATGTTGATCTATGATTTGACCTAAGGTGAGACTGAAAAATAGAATCAAGAAAAAATTTGCCCAACTTGTCAACAATCGAATAGTGAACTAGGGAATCAGTAAGGAATTTGCAGGGATCCGTGGCATGAAGAATGGTCCAGATACCACAGAGCACTTAATACAAATAGAGATATCATGGCTAAAGGCCCAGTGAAGCAGGCTTCCCAAGCCAAGATGGCGGCCTCCCTCCACTTTCCGACCCACTACACTGAAGTCCCGAGCGTCAAGTCAAGCCCCGAGTGTTAGTAATTTTTTTATGTAATATTCCTATCACAAAATTATAAAACATGGTGACAAAGAAACGGAACCAAATAGCTGACACAAACTCTCTCACATTAATATAAAACATAAAATGCTATATTTTTAATACTGTTTTTGCTTGAAAGAGAACGTTGTTAAATTAAAAACATCACTCACCGTCCATCTATAAGAGGCCAGTGCACATAAACTTACTGAATATTTTCATATGCGGATCATTATTATATATATATTTTTTAAGTTTAGTTTAGTTTTAGTTTTTAATAGTTTTTGGTTTACATATCGATTTTTTAAAATTTTTTAATATTTCAAAATTACTTTTCCGTTTCTAAACAGAGTGGTCATAAATGTTCTGAATTTCAGCAAAATCGGGCCAGTAGTTTTTTTTGTAGGTTGGGGTTTCGACACATAGACCTATACATTCATACATGCATTTTGTAAAACACATTTTGGATAAGGAGACCTCAAAATTTATATTTTTCATAATGTTATTTTATTATTACAATAAATTTTCTGTATTTTAGTGTATGTCAGAAAGTATGCCTTGTAATATATAATTTTACCGTTGCACAAATAAATCTTTAGCATCTTCTTAAAACATTTATAAAACTAAATAATTAATAAAGAAATTTCAATTTATCTAGTTAAATACATTTTGATTTGTATGTAAAAAGATGATTATTTACATAAGTTAAAATTATTTTATTGAATAAATACTTAGAAATATATGCATACAAAATACCAGAACAAAACCGCGATCTACGTATGAGTAGCCCTGCAGTACTCGGCGAAAATGTAACACACGGCTTTTAAAAACTTTTTACTTTTCAATTTCATTAGCAGTAAACCAAAGGTCTTACAAACATGAAATGAAAAGAGTATTAAAATCTAACTAATTATATCAAACTCTTACGCTTACAAAACGTTTCTAACCAACAAATACTAAAAATTGTCGCTTAGTAACTTTTTTATGTTACTTAAAGTGCAATCCTTATTAAATCTAATTTTTTAACGTTCTTTCAAATAAAATATTACTTTTATGGTTTAATATTGTGAATGATGGAATCATGCTGCTTATTCATGGCAAGTTTCGAAATTTAATTCCCACGCTAAGTGGTTTAAACCTTGATTTAAATGAAAGTTTTTATTAAATTTTGAGCATTGCACGGCACTGTATTGTTTTTCTAGTATTGTATCTTTTAGTAATCTTGTATGAGTGTATTCATATCTCTTTGTAAGCCAATCTTTACATAAATTTTGTCTTAAAATAGCAGCAAAAGCGATCGCGTTGTCTTCTTGTTTGCTCTGAATCTCTCTTCTGGTTTAACTGTAGCTGTGTATGCTATAGCCTGAACAGCTGTAGCCTTTCGTTTTACCAGTGCAGATTTACCTGGCCTCTGGTGAGTAGGTAGGCTACGTGGTAACGTGTCATTAACCTAAGAGTCTGCATGTGAGTGGAGTCCAACAACAATGAACCACAAATAAATGTTGCACTCACAGAGCACCTAATACAAATGTATTAAGTGTATTAATTTGTATTAAGTGCTCTGTGGTTCGAGGGTCGTTCCAATGTAGACATGCAACGTTAATGGCTTATCATGGCAACCAAAGCAGTGTTTGATATAACTTGATAGTTATGGAAGTCGTGAAAAGCAAGCAACAACTTCCGAAACGAATTTCAGAAACATGTTGGGTTTAGGTCTAAAAAAGCTGTGGAAAATTTCAAAAACATAAGGAATGGATATTCACAAGAATACCACAAAATAAAGACTGAAATTGTTTGGTCTTTTAAAAAACTTTCAAAGAGACCTCGTAGACCTACTCAGCAAAGTATTTTATTGTAGAGTTGTAGTTTATGAAATGAAAATCTAAAGTATGTTTTTAAAACCTCTTGTTATTTCTTGCAGGTCTCTAAGTTGTTTATTTAAATAAATACCACCTAAATGTAGGGCCTACTTAAATTTAATATCCACTGAGAACCCTTTAAATTTGGAATCTATTTAAATAATTTACAAATTTAATTTACTTTTTTCATCAGTTTGTGCCTAATTTTAACCTTTAAAATTCCACAGAATGTTATTAAAAAGATTTAGGTCTAATTTATCTCCTAGCCTCCCTCCCCCTATTAAGGAACTTCTAGCTGCATTACTGCATGTTATTCTTTACGTGACAGTCTGCCTAGCCATGTTTCATGTTACAGAATTATACTCGTACAGATCAAAATATATGCATTCATTTTAACTAGTGAAATATTAAGGGCCTAATGAATATGTTTGAAATTAAATAGAATTATCAAAACCTTTTTTGATAAGTTTTTTGGTAAAATAAATAAAGACTACATAGCTTAGGGCATGCGCTATTGAGCTAGACTTTAGTACACAGCAGTATTTATCTTCACAAGCAGAGAGATAGACGGTTAATCTATCTAATAGTTAATCAGCACTTGCAACTTGTTTCATATGATAAGCAATAATTTTATTCAAATGTTCTTTAGCTTAATATTACCTTCAACTTATTTAGTATTAGTTAATTTAAATTAATTAAAAAATATGTGATTCTTTTTTCTAATTTGAAAAACACAACATTTTATATTATTTGGTATTTATTTATTATTATAAATAGTTTAGAACATTAAACTAAAAAAATTGAGGTAGTAGGTCTACAGTTCAAATTTTATTAAACACATCTTCAGGTTTAATATTGATTCAAATTAGTGTTTTCGCCAAAATTGATATGATTAATGAAACAGAGTACATTTGATCATAGTTTTAATAAAATGAATTTTGATATTTCATAATACAATATTGTGTTAAAAAGTATTTAAGTGGCAATAGATATACAATTTAATAAATGTTTTTATTAAAACACAATTCCAAAAACAATTCATATAGGGCTCTAAACATAAACGGTAAATTTGTTCAAACTCTAACTAACTCTAATTTTCTAAAACCAAGTAGGGTGATTTCATACAAAATTAAAAACACAAACTAAACAAAATTAAACGTCTTTAAAAATAATAATACAAAAGCTGGATATTTTTTCACTCTCAAACTATTTTTTAATTCACTTTTGTATTACATTTTGCTATTACTTTCGACCAGACGTTTTGTTAACTAATGGTTGTTAAATTGTTAACTTACACTTGGAGAAAACGTTCTCGTCTTACGTCTTCTTCAGCCTCGTATTTTTGCCTCATACATATACAAACTCACAAATAAAATAGCTCACCAATTCAAAAAAGCAGGATACAATGTATCTTCAGAACAACAAATAAAAGCCAAACGGCTATGGAAGTCTTTCTCCATTTCCGCGTCCTGGAGGCTGAGTCTGGAGCCCTCGTCTATGGATGGAAGTAGACGGCAGGAACATGGCTATTTTGGTCCCATCTGGCCTTATGGTGGTTGTCCTAGGCGCTGACCGACATTACGACCGTTCGCACCTCGTATTAAAATGTTTTACAGACTGTCTTACAGGTCCCTAAGTTCCTGTATTTATTGCGGCTATGTAACCCTTCCCCTCTGCTCTAAGCTCGTCGCTATCTCCGTGCTTGTTTCTTGTACGGGCGGGTTGGACAACGTATCAGTTTTAACCTGCATAATTTTGTTATCTGTTTTAGAACACTGAAAAATGTCTATTAATTTAAACTGTAACTTTAAAGCTGTAACTTTTTTGTTATTTGAGTTTTTTAAATTCTGTTTTCATCACTGTTTATTATGGATTTTTCTGGTCATTTCAAAATGTCGATGATAGTTCTACGTGGCCTAGTTCTCAAGTTAGCATCTTTCGGCACTTGGAAATTTTTCACTTCACTCTCGTTTGTCAAATTTAGTTAGTTATTACGGTTTCATGCTATTATAGTTTTTAGTTTGTCATAATAATACTTATTCAAAATTTTACTGACTTCTTGACTCTTTACTATGTTTATTATAGCATAAATTAAAACCTTATTATTTAAATATTAAAATTGTTATTTTAAAAAAATAGGAAATTATTAATTTCTTAATTGAAACGTTGATTCAGACCGTTTCAACGTGTGTGTGTGTGTGTGTGTGTGTGTTTGTTCCAAGCGGCAACCGTATCATACGAAATTAAAAAATTAAATTTCTAATTTTCATCTAATACGTTTCACAAAAATAAGTACCACGGAATACAATGCTATCAACTTTCGGTCAACCTGCTGTTTATTGTAACGATGATATCTATCTAAACAGGCAAAGACTTGCTTAGGACTCCGATTTGAATTAGGTTTCGAATACCTAATAACGTTTGTAAAAAAATTGTTTCTTGTATGGTCAAAAGTAGATTATTTTATAGGTGATTAACTATGACTTTTAATAAAAAATTAATATCGAAATCTGTGTGCTGTTCATGACGAACTGGT
This sequence comes from Prosapia bicincta, assembly GCA_036971475.1. Taxonomy (NCBI): domain Eukaryota; kingdom Metazoa; phylum Arthropoda; class Insecta; order Hemiptera; family Cercopidae; genus Prosapia; species Prosapia bicincta. Next base: position 21,027,409 of record JBAIZL010000009.1, on the reverse strand, counting down.
TAGTTAATTATTACACTTTTGCTATTACTTGCGACCAGACATTTTTGTTAACTAAGTGTTTTTAAATTGTTAACTTACTCTTGGAGGGAACGTTTTCGTCTTACAACTTCTTCAGCCTCGTATTTTTGCCGCTAGGATTGCTGCAGTTGGGTCTCCTTGGTACCATTTTTTGAAAGTTAGAAGTTATGTGATCGAAGAGTATCTGTGATGTGTGCCGTGTTTGTTCATTTAGGATGTCATTTTTATGTGTGTTATTTTGTCTGTAGATTTTATATTTTTCTAGTGTGTTTAATTTATGGCTTTTGTTGCATGTATGGAGAATGCTCATGTTATTTTCCATACGATTGTATGAGTGTTTAGTATCCATGAGGTGATTTGCGCAGGTGGATTAAATGTCCTGTGCAGTGCGCTTTTGTGTTCTTTATATCTTTCGGCGAAAGATCTGCCTGTTTATCTAAAATAAAACTTATTGCAGTTGTTGCATTTTAGTTTGTATACTTCTGGGTTATTGTATGTGTTGGTATTGTTATTATTGCTGTGTCTGATAGCCGTTTGGCTTTTATTTGTTGTTCTGAAGATACATTGTATCCTGCTTTTTTGAATTGGTGAGCTATTTTATTTGTGAGTTTGTATATGTATGAGGCAAAAATACGAGGCTGAAGAAGACGTAAGACGAGAACGTTTTCTCCAGAGGGTAAAGAGTCAAGAAGTCAGTACAATTTTGAATAAGTATTATTATGACAAATTAAAAACTATAATAGCATGAAACCGTAATAACTAACTAAATTTGACAAACGAGAGTGAAGTGAAAAATTTCCAAGTGCCGAAAGATGCTAACTTGAGAACTAGGCCACGTAGAACTATCATCGACATTTTGAAATGACCAGAAAAATCCATAATAAACAGTGATGAAAACAGAATTTAAAAAACTCAAATAACAAAAAAGTTACAGCTTTAAAGTTACAGTTTAAATTAATAGACATTTTTCAGTGTTCTAAAACAGATAACAAAATTATGCAGGTTAAAACTGATACGTTGTCCAACCCGCCCGTACAAGAAACAAGCACGGAGATAGCGACGAGCTTAGAGCAGAGGGGAAGGGTTACATAGCCGCAATAAATACAGGAACTTAGGGACCTGTAAGACAGTCTGTAAAACATTTTAATACGAGGTGCGAACGGTCGTAATGTCGGTCAGCGCCTAGGACAACCACCATAAGGCCAGATGGGACCAAAATAGCCATGTTCCTGCCGTCTACTTCCATCCATAGACGAGGGCTCCAGACTCAGCCTCCAGGACGCGGAAATGGAGAAAGACTTCCATAGCCGTTTGGCTTTTATTTGTTGTTCTGAAGATACATTGTATCCTGCTTTTTTGAATTGGTGAGCTATTTTATTTGTGAGTTTGTATATGTATGAGGCAAAAATACGAGGCTGAAGAAGACGTAAGACGAGAACGTTTTCTCCAAGTGTAAGTTAACAATTTAACAACCATTAGTTAACAAAACGTCTGGTCGAAAGTAATAGCAAAATGTAATACAAAAGTGAATTAAAAAATAGTTTGGGAGTGAAAAAATATCCAGCTTTTGTATTATTATTTTTAAAGACGTTTAATTTTGTTTAGTTTGTGTTTTTAATTTTGTATGAAATCACCCTACTTGATTTTAGAAAATTAGAGTTAGTTAGAGTTTGAACAAATTTACCGTTTATGTTTAGAGCCCTATATGAATTGTTTTTGGAATTGTGTTTTAATAAAAACATTTATTAAATTGTATATCTATTGCCACTTAAATACTTTTTAACACAATATTGTATTATGAAATATCAAAATTCATTTTATTAAAACTATGATCAAATTTACTCTGTTTCATTAATCATATCAATTTTGGCGAAAACACTAATTTGAATCAATATTAAACCTGAAGATGTGTTTAATAAAATTTGAACTGTAGACCTACTACCTCAATTTTTTTAGTTTAATGTTCTAAACTATTTATAATAATAAATAAATACCAAATAATATAAAATGTTGTGTTTTTCAAATTAGAAAAAAGAATCACATATTTTTTAATTAATTTAAATTAACTAATACTAAATAAGTTGAAAGTAATTTTAAGCTAAAGAACATTTGAATGAAATTATTGCTTATCATATGAAACAAGTTGCAAGTGCTGATTAACTATTAGATAGATTAACCGTCTATCTCTCTGCTTGTGAAGATAAATACTGCTGTGTACTAAAGTCTAGCTCAATAGCGCATGCCCTAAGCTATGTAGCCTTTATTTATTTTACCAAAAAACTTATCAAAAAAGGTTTTGATAATTCTATTTAATTTCAAACATATTTATTAGGCCCTTAATATTTCACTAGTTAAAATGAATGCATATATTTTGATCTGTACGAGTAAAAAAATTACTAACACTCGGGGCTTGACTTGACGCTCGGGACTTCATAATATTCATTAAAAGTATTCTTGTTTTTGAAATATTTTATTTTATTAATTATATATATATATATATATATATATATATACAATGATTGTAAAAATCAACCACAACACATATACTTGACAATAAAATTTACTTACCCAATCAATGAAACACTATATATAAATACTTGATAAAAAAATATACTCATAAGGACAAATCACAGAACATCAAAACATGACAAACTCACAATAACATGTCTTACTTGAGCAGGTAGTCTTGTCTGGACTCACAAGATTGAACAAGCAATGACCAATTGATAAATGCATCTGTTAGAAATATGATTAATTAGTGTTTTTTACATACAAAATTGATGAGATCAAAACTTTATAAATAAATACAGAAAGTATACAACATAAAATTCATACTTTAACAGATGAACGAAACAATAAACGTTTTAGATTTAACAGTCACAAAACATAACAGAAATGATGAGTGTCTGTTTGCACCGATTTTTTGTGCAATGTATTTTATTGTTTTAAGTTGTCAAGGTATCTAAAATAGTATATTATTTTTTGCCCTGAAACTCACTCTATATATTCTAAAATGCACAGGCATTGAAAAAGGGATTAATCTTCTCTCTTGTGAGCACAAAATATCACCTAAAAAGGAATTAAGGAAACTTGAAACTGAACCTAACATCTTACTAATTCCTTGAATAACTCATAACCAAAAGAAAGTAATCATAAATACAATTTTCATGGAAAACACATAACTTAAATGGAGATTGTTTAAAGTATTTTAATATTGGAAAGTTTTGTATTGTTTTATACTATCATTAAAAGTAGGCTTGAGCCAATGCTTTTTATATTGTTTAGCCTTGAGTTCTGTCAAAAGTACATCGTTCCCTAGTAAATGTGTATTATAGTTGTAAGTTTCAATTTTTGATAAATCTATTACAGTTATTCAAAGTATTAACTGAACCAAACATTATTAAAAAACCAAAATCCTGTATATTATCAGTAAATGAAAATAATATAGCAATTTATATTGCTTTATGATTTCAATTTTACTTTTTTTAAACATTTAAAAAATTAGATAAAAGTACATTTATACTTTATACATAGAAGTACAGACTCCACATATATAAAAAAAATCATGACTGGATAAATTGGGAATTTATGCCACATGATGGCAATAATGAATACCTTGAAACATTACTTTTCCGTTTTGATAAAGGATAACGTTTATTTAAATAAAATTCAACTACTTTACACAAAATTTTTAATGACATATATTTAGTAGGATAACAATAATAGTTAATGCATAATACAATATGTACAGATATAATAATCTTCAATTTAAAGATATTTTTCAGAAAAGAAAAAAATATTCTCAACCCTAGAACACTTATTCCTTGTCAAAATGACCACGCTTCATTTAAAATATTGCTGTATCTGACAAATGAGCACTTCGTGTACATCCATCTTCTCAGTATCTACCTACCTACAACAGCCGATGTCAGATGTGCAGTGTCACCACTAAAGTTTGCATGTATCCTACTGAAACAGAGCTTGCATTGACATTTTGGTGATACATAAGTGATTGTGTGACTTTTTTAATGTTCGTGTTCTCTTTACATATTTTTGTAAAAATCTTTTTTTTTACTAAAAATTAGTTGTACAATTAATTTGTTTGATACATTCTGTGTTTTTTATAAATAAAATATGTTTAACATTATTTTAAAAAGACTTTTATAAATATTTGTTTTTTACTACTGCACTAAAACGTAGTCATCGTAATTATAATTTCTTCCATTAATTCCTTCATATAATTTCTTTCTAATAGTAGGTTCTTAGCTACTATAATATTTTTCTAAATATCGAAATCTTGCTGCTGTTCATGACGAGCTGGTTGTTAATTACTTATTACACTTTTGCTTTTACTTGCGACCAGAATTTTTGTTAACTGAAGGTTGTTAAATTGTTAACTTACACTTGGAGGATTTTTTTTCATCTTACGACTTCTTCAGCCTCGTATTTTTGCGGCTAGGATTGCTCCTAGTTGTGCTTCTTTGGTACCATTTTTTGAAAGTTAAAAGTGATGTGATCGAAGAGAATGTGTGATCTGTGCTGTGTTTGTTCATTTAGGATGTCATTTTTATGTGTGTTGCTATGTCTATATATTTCATACTGTTCTAGTGGTTTAATTTATGGCCTTTGTTGCATGTGTGGAGGATGCTTATGTTATTTTCCATACTATGATTGGAAAATCATAGTATCCTTGAGGTGTCCTTGAGGTGATTTGCGAAAGTGGATTCAATAGTAGTGTGCAGTGCGCTTTTGTGTTCTTTATATCTTTCTGCAAAATATCTGCCTTTTTGACAAATGTAGAACTTGTTGCGGTTGTTGTATTTTAGTTTGTATACTCCTGGGTTATTGTATGCGTTGGTATTGTTATTAATGCTGCATCTGATAGCCGTTTGGCTTTTATTTGTTGTTTTATAAGCTACATTGTATTATGTTTTTTTGAATTGGTGTGCTATTTTATTTGGTGTGTATATTTTTTCCAAGCGCTAAAGAAGTACGTGATATTATAATGTTTAACTCATTAATAAAAAACACTATTTTGGCAAATACAAAAAAATAAATTGGAGTAATCAAATTGACAATAAGTAAGTAATCATATGACAAAATTTAGACATAAGTAATCTAGGATTAAAAACTTTTTTCACAACTTCACACTTTATATTGAATGTATTACAAACTTATACTTTGTATATTATTACCAATAATATATAATAATAATATTAATAAAATAAGTACGGTAAAGTAAACAGCATATATCATTATGCACATATTTAACCACAACATTCTTTAACCAAACAACAACAAATAAATGGTTAGTACAACAGAAAAACAAATGTATAATAATCATGATTCATTTTTTTAATTTTTATACATTATTGATTTAAATTAAAAGATATCAGTAATAGAATACAAAACCACTTATTTAATAATACTCTTAGTTAATACTTGGCACATATTATAATCACTGATAATTTTATCATCATTTTCTGTTATTATTGCATAGTTTAGGCTTAATAATTTGTTTCATAATAATATCTAACTATGATATATCATATTATAAATTAAGACATGCAGTAAAGCAATGGAAACAGAATCTTTTCTTTGTTTTATGTAGGTTCCAAGAAATTAAAATGGTTGTGTATAGTTTATTAAGCAGCAATAAAAGTAACACAAGAGAAAACCAAAACTGAAACTGATTTTATATCAGAAATGAGGAACAGAGTTTGAAGTAATATATGTATATGTATTGTAATATATGTGGACGCATATACATGTTTCCAAAAGTCTATCTATTTATAAGCCTATCTAGATTAGCCAGTAAAATAATTACAATTCACTAAGAGATGAGAGCTCATTGTATCCAATTGGTATCCTGAAAACGACTGGATTCAAGTTCTAGAGTTAGAATAGGTTCAAAAGCATGTGAAATCATAAGAACCAAGGTGAATAAAAACATGTTCAAGATTCAGCACACACAGCTAACAGCTTTGTTGGAGGAGTAAAAATATATGTTAGGGGACTAGACATACTTTATTAACAAATAATTTACTAAACACTTTTAAATGTTTTAAACTTGCCTATAGTAGCACTTACTTTTCTTGTAGAGTTACAGTCTGAGTTGACAAAGGGACACATCTCCCGAAACGGCCGTCCTCAACAAGCAAAGTAAGTGCTACTATAGGCAAGTTTAAAACATTTGAAAAGTGTTTAGTGATTACTAGTAGCTCACGCGAAGATGGAATCAACAAATGTTAATAATTTACATATGTTGGTCTCTATTACGTTTAGTTATTGTGTTGTACATCATGAGCTATTTTAAATTACTACTTTTAGTATCACTATGTAAAGTATCATGGAGTTACCGACAAGACTCTGTGACTCACAGCATTGAAAAACGCACTGATCTAGTGTGAAACGTGTCTATTGAAAAATATCACCAAGTAGTGTTTTTTTGCCAAGTGATACTAAAAGTAGTGTATTACTTTACAAATCTATGGGCACAAAATATAACATCTATTCAATAATAAGATTATTCAATATTTTTTGATGAAAAAATCAAAAGCAGAATAATTTATGAGGTCAATATTTTATTAGAATTTTTCTGCTAAAACAAAAGTGGATGAAATTCACATTCCAACTTTAAAACATTTGGTTTATATAAAAACTTTATAAAACTATTATTTTGTACTAATTCCAATTTATGGTTTGCAGATAAATATTATGTAATTTGTTAACATTCAGTATCTGAAGAAATATTTTTGAATTACTTAATGTCAGAACTCATATTTAACAAACATTAGAGAAATTAGTTACAATTCAATTTTATACACAACGATTATACAAAATATTGAAGATAAAAATCAATTTAGCATTATTTTGAAAAACAATAACAAAACTTTACTAATAATTAAAATAAAAAGATTCTAGATAATTTGGTAATAAAATATTTTGTCGCTTTTAGGTTCCTTCAGTAAGCAACTTTTTCAAAACCTTTGTTTGTGTAGTGGCCTTGATAACCAAACCTTTCAGTGATTGCAGTGACATAATTGGAAAAACCACCCGGACCAACTAGTTGGTATGATGGTTTTGGTACTATTGAAAGTAGAGCTTCTTCAATGATATGCATCACATATGCTGGCACCACTGACAAATTGTGTTTTACATAACGGTCACTTGGTAAACTGGTTTCTGTTATTTCTTCGCAACTGAAAATAAAGTTAAAAATAATATTACCATGACAAATCCGAATATTCCATTCAGCCTGTAGTGATGATTGAATCTTCCTAAGAAGTAATTTTTGTTTGTTAGTAAATCTGTTAATTGTTTTTGTTACAAAGGTAGGCTAACTTCTGTCTGTTAATAAATCTGTTAATTGTTTTAATAGTTTTTGTTTATTTTTTAAAATTCAATATTCTAAAGATTTTACTACCTAAATGAAAACAATTTGTCTCATAGGATATATCAATAAATTGAACTAGTATAAAATATATTAGTACAGCTTTTATTATATATATATATATATATATATATATATATATATATATATATATATATATATATATATATACATATTAGTAAATATAAAGAGAAGTGCAGTTCAATTTAGAACAAGTTATTAATAAAGATGTGTTAAAAATGTTCAGTCAAGATTAAATTGAAAAGCTCAGATCTTTAGACTTCTATTAAAGAGTGACCTAAAACCACAAAGATGTACACTATTTAAATCCATATTTGGTGTTTTATGAAGCATTTTTTTACTTCATTGCAACAGAATAACCATTAACTTAGATCTTGTAAAATAGCTCATTTCATTCAACAATATCGTAAAAGTTACATTTAGCACAGTGAATATTTCTCTTGAATTTTGTTGTCCATTAGGTTTGGTGAAACTTAACCACTTTTAGATTAGTTTATGAATATCCAAACCTTAATTTATTTTGTAAATTTGTAAAAACCCTCTGAGACAGAACGTTTTTGATCGCTCCATGGCGATCTTCATCAGTGTCTATATTTCCCGCTTCGAGTTGTTGTTAGGTTAAGCGGTGATGGTTTTAAATGCAGGTTTTCGATGACGTCAAAGAGTATGTGTGATTTGTATTGGGTTTGTTCATTTAATGTGTCTGTATTTTGTGTTTTTGTCTTTTGTAAATTTTATATTGTTCTAGTGTGTTGAGATGTGATCCTTTTTTGTCGAGGTGTAAGATTTCTAGGTCATGGTTTTATATACAGACATTAACCATAACCTAGAAATCTTACACATCAACAAAAAAGGACCACATCTCAACACACTTGAACAATATGAAATTTACAAACTCAAAAACACAAAATATAAACATAGTAAACGAATGAACCCAATACAAATCACACATACTCTTTGACACTATCGAAAACCTCCCTTTAAAATCGTCACTGCTTAACCTAACAACAACTCCAAGTGGAAAATTAAGACGCTGATGAAGATCACCATGGAGCGATCAAAAACGTTCAGTCTCAGTAAGTTTTTACAAATTTACAAAATAAATTAAAGTTTTATTTAGTCATAAACATGTAAAAGTGATAAATTAAATGCATACTTTTTAAAAATCAAGTTCATAAAGATGTTTTTATTCTACTCCATTATTTATTTTTACTCTCAAAAACAATTAGGAACAAATCTCGATCTGAAAATTAATAGCACCCTTCAAATCGAAAAAGTAGATAACGTCAATTCAAAGATGACTTAATATATTAAAAAAATGCTATATTTATGAAAAGCATACTGTGGTTTGAAAGTAAATATATAGCTACAAATAAATCTTAATTTAGATCTGGCTACTAATGATAAGGTAAATAATTGCTAAAGTAAATATTCATATGAGAGAATAAATATGTTTCTGAATGCCTATAGGACTATTGAAATTTATTTGACACAAATGAAATAATAAATTTTAAGGAGGAAATTAGGACTATTATTTAAATGTCTTCCCAGCTTTTATTGAGTAACATTAGCAACATTTAATTTATATATGTTTTAATTTTATTAAGGTGCACCACACTATTAAAGTGCATGCAAGACTGTGAAAATAGTGACTTTCTTTTCAAGGAGAAACAAGAGAGTGAAAATAAAATATTTTAAAATGACTTTTAAGTCTTAAAAGGTACCAAAGAAAGGAATGGTAAAAGTTTTTCAAAGAGGAGATACATAATTCATTCTATACTCGAAACATTAATTTTCTATTCATGACTTTTTCATATGATTTCTGCTTTTTTTGCCTAAAAATTATTGCAATCTCACTATCTTAAATCTCTATTTCTCCCTCTTCCCATCATCCTCCTCATTTTAATATAAATTTACAATCTTGTAACATGTTAAATTTTTGGCAATAATTTAGTATGTTGGATAAATGTTTGTTTTAGCTAACGTAAAACAAATGTAAAATTTGGCGTTAAATTTTAAAATAACTTTTGTTTCTAAAAATTTCATTAGACGACGTTGGGTAGGGATCCGTGCGAAATACTGGCAACTAATCAAAGCCCTCTATTTTGAATAAATAAGGGTGGGGATATTTTTAGCCAAGCGTAAGAAATCTTGAGCTTTAGCCTGTTCTTCTTCAGCCTTCAGCAAATATGCTGTGGGTTGAAAACATTAGTTAGAAGGGTTATTGAAACTTTTAATAGTGTACTATTCGAAATTTAATAACAAGTAAAACAATGTCTTGTAAAATCTAATATGTAGCTTGTATTTAAGTTTTTAAAATTTAATTATGTTAAAACTCTAAAGCCTAGTAGTGTTTTGATTTTGTAAATAAACCAAATTCAAGTGTTTGCCAAGATATGTTCTAAATTACATTGTTTTAAAAATATGTTTTGATAGAATCAAATCAGTAAATATACAAAAGTTACCACTTACACTTTTAAAAAATGTTTTTAACTTGCCTATAGTAGCACTTACTTTGCTTGTTGAGGACGGCCGTTTCGGGAGATGTGTCCCTTTGTCAACTCAGACCTTAACTGATCTCAAGGCTTACGTAGATTAAGGTGGGGGTGGGATATTTTGGTGGTGTGGGTGTATTTTGTGTGTATTGAGAGTTATGATGTCAAAAAGTGTATGTGAGTTGTAATGTAATTGTGTTTTGAGTATGTGTGTAGCGTGTAGTGCCTATATATTTCGTATTGTTCGGTTGTGTAGCGTTGGTTATTTCTGTGTTGTCTATGAAGAATTTGTAGGTTAGATGTTATGTTTGTGTAGTCGTGTTTTGTGGAGTTGAGATGATCGGCGAAGTTTGATTGGTAGTTATTGTTTTTTAGTGCTTTTATATGTTCTTGGTAACGTGTGTAGAATGACCTCCCTGTCTGGCCTATGTAAAAACTGGGGCATGAACTGCAAGTTAGTTTGTAAACTCCAGTGGTGTTGTAAATGTCGTTGATTTTGTTGTTGGGTTTAAATTGTTTGTTGAGAGTGTTGTGTGTGGAGTAAGCTATTTTGTAGTTGTATTTTCGTAATGTGTTAGTTAGATTGTGGGTTTTGGATGATCTGTAAGGTATTGATAAGTATTTTATGGGATTGTCATCTTGTGTGTTTGTATTTGGGTTATTATGTTTATTTTTTAGGCGGTTGTATAATTTGTCTATCATTGTTGGGTTGTATCCGTTTGTTTGTGCTATATATATTTATGGTGTTTAACTCCTGGTAGTGTTCATCTTTGTCTAGTGGTGTTTTAAGCAGGCGATATATCATGGTATTGTAAGCAGCTAGTTTGTGTTGGTGTGAGTGGTTTGAGGAACTGTGTATGGTCGTATTGGTGCTGGTGGGTTTTCGGTATATGTTGAATTTATGTGTTTGTTTGTCTGTTCGTTTAATTGTGAGGTCTAAGAAGTTAAGGGAGTTTTGTTGTTCTGTTTCGATGGTGTATGTTAGTTTAGGGTGTATGGAATTTAGGTGTTTTAGAAATATGTGTGCTCTGCGTGTGTTGCCTTTATATAATGTTATGATGTCGTCGACGTATCTGTACCAGTAAATTATGTTATCTGAGTATTTGTTGTTGTGTAAAATGTGGTTTTGTTCGATATGGTGTATGAATATTTCTGCTAAGATGCTTGCTATGGGGGAGCCCATAGGTAGTCCATCTTTCTGGTTGTAGTATGTGTTATTGTAGGTGAAGTAATTTTGAGAAGTGATTAATCTTGTGAGGTAGATGATTTCGTCAATGTGTGTATGTGGTGTATTTGTGTCTATTAGCATGTTTTTGAGGATGTCGATGGTTTCTGGAATGGGGATGTTTGTACAGTAAACTCCCGATTATCCGTGGGCGGATTAACCGGTTTGCGGATTATCCGGGGTCTACCAATGTTTTACAAATAGCCAATTTTTATTCTAATCAGATTCATGTGTTTAAATTTACAAACGATGAATTACGACGTAAATACATATAAGGCTTAATAGAAGTTAAGATGAAGGGAATAGATGTGTAAATATGTACGTACTAATTTTTACATTGAAAGGGAAGCATCCCGACGAGGGCCAGCGAAATAAAAGGGGCGAGCAGACAGCAGACTACTGTATATAAGAGACAATGACAAATTGCTTGGACGCCCGAAAACCTAATGTGTATCATAAGATTGTAAACAAATGTCAGCTAATCTCGGCTATAAATAGTCTAGGACGTGACATATGCATTATCCATGTCTGTCATATACATTATCGATCTTTATGGCTTTGTGACACACGTGACACAAGTAGACACTGTGCGACAAAATGGTTCTCAAGAAACTTAGATCGCACATTAAAGCTAAATCAAGGCGCGAAAGTGACAGATTTTTTTGTTAAAAAGTAAAGTATTATGTGCAAAGGAAATTACATATGTATATACATACTTACTTTTGACATATAGGCCTACTTATTGTAAATAGTTAGACATATAAATGTACGTGTTATAATCCGTCAAATAAATCGACATTTTAAATTATTTTCTGTATTAATTTTGTCCTCTTAAGATTATTTGTGAATTGCATTAACCAGGGTCGTTATTAGTGTAATTTATGGTATAATAATCGATTATCGATCGTTTTGCGTATTCTTTGTTTATAGCGGATTATCCGGGGAATTCGTTATCCGGCGTTACCGGGCCACCCTATTCCACGGTTAATCGGGAGTTTACTGTATATAGATTTGATATATCAAAAGAGACTAAGGTGGAATTGTGTGGAATATTTACGTTTTTAATTTTGTCTATTAGATTTAGGCTATTTTTTATGCTACAATGATTATTAAATTTTATATGGTTTCGAATAGTTTTGTCGAGGAATTTGGCTAGAAGATGAGAAGGGGCGCTTGTATGGTTGATTAGTGGACGTATTGGGATGTCTGTTTTGTGAAGTTTTGGAAAAGTTACCAGTTTGCACATAACCTAATGTTGTTTAATGAAATAATTTAGAAAGATCTAAACTTTTAATTTATTTAAATTTAAATTAATTTTGTCCAAAGGTTTTATAACTGTAATCTGTTTAGATTAAATCTCATTTTTGAAAATTTTAACGTGAACTTTAATGTAACCTATCGTTCTTCAGAACAACTTGGATAAATAGTGAGTCTACCCAAGTCAAATTGTTAAATACAATTTGTAATATAAACAATTTACCAGAAAGTCTTTTAAAATGTAAATAATAATTTGTATATAAATAAAGGTTTTTTAAAATTTTATCAAATAAAATACAATGAACCTAGAGGTTACAATCGAGTCATTCTCATTTTGTCTTATTCCATAAAATCCATGTTTATAATTTTAGACATTGTTTAGGTATCTTTTACCTTGGCCATATCACTAAATTGCTTGTCATTATATTATCTTTGGCATAGAATAAATTATTAGATCTCCAATTTTCCTCTCTCCTAAGTTTATCTTTTCTTGATACTTTCAAGGTTCTTTTCATAAAATCCAGTCTAATAGTTGTATCTGGTATATTGTTGTTTTTGTTACTGGTGACATTGGAGCTCTCAATAGCACATTATTTTCAATTACACTGTCAAACAGCCTCATTTTGGTACTTTTATTCAATATTCTATTTCTATATATGTAACATTATAGTTTGCATTTATAAGATTTTTTGTCACCCTCCTTGTTAATTAAAGAACAACTTTAAGTAATTAACTGGATTACTTGGCAGTTAATTTCATATTATTTAGTGCCTCTGTAGCAATGCACTTTTGTTTTATCGTTTGTATATTTATTTTTAAGTTAGATTGCCTCAGTTCTTTTCCCAAAGTGTCTTCAACAAATGCCATTTCTCCATGCTGTAGAAATACAGACCAATAGGAGCAAATGGAGAGAGGTTGTGTTTATTTTTATCTATATTTTAAAGCATTTTGTATATTATTTCTTGAGGTTATTGTATATACATGTTGATTAGTAATGAGGATGACTACATCCTTGTGTTTGATTCTTTGAAAGATTTATTGATGATGTGATTCTCCAGTCTATTTAATCTTGGCTTGGTCCATGGGCGGAGTTACAAGTTTGGTCGTGGGGGGTAACAAATGAGTCTGTGGGTACACCCTCCTTAAAAATAGAGAATATTTAAAAGCTTGCCGACATGGAGTCCAAAAACTTACATTATAAAGTACATCTTTTAAACTACTGTTTTTATTAAGTTAGAGTATGGTATTCATAACAGGTTGACATGTTTCTCATAAAACACAAATCGTCAACTTTTAAACTTACAACTTTGGAAATAAAAATTTTTTTTTTTTAATTTTGCAGAGTCATAAGTACATATAAAAATAAATTTGATTTTGTTTCTATGAAAAACTCTGAATACCAAACTTTGTCTGACACAATTCCTAGAGTTTCATTCTGAACATCATGACTTGCAAGATTAAAATAAAGTTCATATATTTCTTTAAATTTAGTCATATTTAGAAAATAACTCAGATACGATCAAAATAACAACTGATACTGCCGAGTATATTTCTTGTCAGCACTATTATTATTTTTGTAGTACTTTAATGACTTCATTGACAGCCTTTGATTATAAAGAAATAATAGACCTGCCCAGAAAGTCAGGGGGGGCAATGTCCCTCCTTTCCTCCTAACTCTGCCCATGTCTTGGTTATCACACTATTTTATTCTTATTAATCACTTAAACAGTAGTTTATGACTATCCGAACTATTTTATTCTTACTTAACATTTTCTTTTAACATTCATTAGGTTTGTAAAATCTAGAGAAGGGATGGACAAATCATGTAAACAGAATAATTAAATTGATATAGAAATTTTTATGATAAGAATATTAAGAGAAATGATCACTAGAAACATTTAGATACAGCCAGAAGAGCTATTGAGACATGGCAGGCATAAAATTTTGTGAAACTATTCGAATATTTGCGCTCATTGCACACTAGAGGTCGTGCGGAACGAGGCGAGCCCCGAGTAGGGGAGGAAGTAGGGTTAGGTGGGAGTGCTCACCGGCGTAGGGGAAGCGCCGGCGCGGCGTGCCGGCAAAGCGGCGATGTACTACCCTGAGTTTAAATATTGCCTATAAATAAATAACTACTGCACGCATAAATACTGCACGTGTAATATACCGTTTATAAACCAGTAAAAACAAAAAATACCGCCGATAAATTTAAATGAAATAAAGTCTTGTCGAAGTCGTCATAAGATGTTTTTTTTATTTTTTTTATTCCATGTTTTCCTTGGCGTTGAAAAGCGAGGTCCTGTTGCCGGCGCGGTTCTATGTTCACTCAAAATTCGTTTCACAGTTGTTTTGGACACTCCCACAGCATTCGCAACACATTGTTGAACTTGTTTCAACAATATTGGTCCTTCTTCAGCTTCTCTTTTCATAAAATTGTGCAAATTAAAAATTATTTCTCTTACTTGGCTATGTATAATTTTACCACCGACCTTATTGTTTGGCTACACTACACTAAAAATTAAACTTAACACTAACTAATCAAAACAAGTAAGACTAGATGTTTAGCTAGACGCGTATTTACGATGTGAAACCGGCGGGTGAGAGTAGCAGACTGACGATCTGCCGCCCCACCACTTCAAAACCAGTTGTATAACTGCTTTCCCGTTCAAGGTCAGAGCTCGCCTCGTTTCGCACGACCTCTACCACCTTCCCCTTTCCTTTCTATCTAAGGTTTTGAATCCTCTTTAAGTTCATCCACAGTCTAGTTAATTTTTTTTAATGTAAGTGAATTATACATAACTTCTATAAAAAATAAATAATCATTCATACTATAAATATTTGTCAAAATAAAATAATTGTAATTAAAAAATGAATGTAAAAGTGAACAAATTTGTGAAAAACACTGTACAAACATTCTTTATTAAATAAAAAATGGAAAATACTGGAATAGTGATACAGTTCAGTAACATATTTAATTCAAGTAATAAATATGTCATATTCAGTATGTTACATCATAGCTATATAAGTACTTAGTAATGTTATTTTCTAATTACGAATAACTTATTTATTTAAATATATTAATTATTTAATATTTATTTAACATATTTACATAATTTAGTAATAGTAATGTTATTTTAGATTAATGAAATCTGGTTTAAAAGTGGCATTTTTCTACACTATATTCGGCAAAGGCATCAATAATTTGAGAAAAAATACATTGAACTTGATATTTTATCATTGAGAGTACTACCAACAAGTGTAAATGATCCTCTCCCAAGTTTAGGCAGAGGTGTATTTTACTCTTCTAAAGAGTATAAGAGCTCTCTCCATTGAACATTTGGAGACATTGGTACTAAAAACATGCCCAGATAAATAACTAAGTTAGAGTTATACATGTAAAGATCATTGTCATGAATGAGGTGGTACAGATTTAGTAGTGTCAGATGCTCAATTGTTTGCTGGTGGCCTACTTTAAATACCATTGGAGAGCTGCTTGTTCGATCTATTTGCTTTTTATCCTCTTTTCCACTTTATTAAAACATTCTAGTAGAACATCTTCAATAAATCACTAAAATGAAAAAAAATCAATCAAAAATCCTTTAACTAAATAATTTATGTATTCTCTAACAAAGTTAATAGTATACATTTCTTAAGTTCTTACTTTGAGTGAACCCTTGGAATTTTGGTATACTTCACAAATTACATCCTATTTCAAGTTGGATTTTGAAGTGATAAATATTCATATTCGGGTTTTCAACTAGCACAAATCTTTACTTAAAATTCCACAGAAGTTGTCATCTTTTTCACTTAGTCATGTGTTTATTCCCGCCATTATACATCCTCAATTGGAACAGGTTTTGCCCCCTTTCCTCAAAGAAATCAAAATCATTTTGTCTAATTTTATGAGTTTAATTAATTTTCATAAATTATTTAATTAGTTGAATATTGAGGCCAATGCCTAAACATTTCAGTTCCTTATTAATTCCATTCAATGTATCAACACCTAAATTCATCCTTAAATGAAGTCCCTAGTAATCCATTTCTTTAACTGAAACTCTTACTTTAGCTTAAGTAAATGCTTTTTTTTGTTTTGCATTTAAAACTTTTCAGCAGTATATGATAACTTTGTTTCCAGTTATTTCTTAGAGATTCCCAAGTACCTATTGTAGACCTTGTAATAGAGCTGACATTTTTAAAGAAGTTGGATAGCTGTGATTTGCAAGAATTTATATTTCAAATAAATAAAAAAGTAGAGGGTTTTAGATTCATAAAAGGAACGAATGTTATGAAACACGTCAGCAAGTAAGCAATTACATATTCACTTAGTTAACTATTTTAAAATTAGTTTAATGAAAACCTTGTACAGATCTTGTAAACAAATTAGCAACATGAATGGCAACTTTCAGCTGCATTGGTTTAAATGATGTTCAAAGAGTAGAATAACATATGATAAATTTAGCTTTTGACCATTCAGTTATCTGAAATCAAACATTGATACCTGTATAGATGTTGCTGACTTTGTCATTAGATATCTTAACAATTGCAAACAAATGTTTACAGAACATCATAAAAGAAATGTCTTTAGGCTAATTTTGTTTACTAGGAGAATTAACTTTCCTAATATTCCTAATCATAAAACTGATTAATTATGACATGTCTTGGGGTAGACACCTTGTCAACTATCTTTAAGTGTAATTGCCCAGCTTTACTTTACAAATAATTGTTTGTAAATGAACAATCATTTACAAAAAATATACAAACATTTCTTCTTTATAAGATAAATAGAATGTGAAACTGTGACCTTCTACCTAGTGGTGTAAGTATAGTGTCTTTGGAAATCAAAAGTTTAATTGCTAATAAAATAGTAATTATTAACTTGACATTTATTATTTGAACATATAAAAGTAACATTATTTTCAATAAGTGAACATAGTTTAAATGAATATTTCTACAACCTATGTTAAATGTGGTAGTACTTACACAACCCTAGGTTTGGAAAATAGTTTTTCACTTGCTACAAAATCAGGTTGCAATGTAATTACATGTACTCCCAAGGGACCAATTTCTGTGCGCAAGGAGCAACTCGCTCCTGCAACTGCATGTCTTGATGCATTGTAGGCCACTAATCCTGCAGCACTTTTGTCGCTACTAGTGCCAATAATCAACAATCGACCTGTAGAACCAATTAAAATGAAAAGGATTTTAAAAATTTTCAAAAACATTAAGTTATGAGTATAATATTTAATATAATTACCTAACAGATTATACTTTTTTTTAAAAAGAAAAGACAAATATGCGTAAAATCAGTAAGGTATCACATTTCAAACTCATAAATAAAACCAAATTTCTAAAAAAATTTAGAACAAAATATTTTGAATTCACTAGGTCATCTTAATCAGTGTCCAAGTTGGTCGTTATAATGTTTTGTGTAGTTGGGGTGCAGCTATTAAAAAGCAGTTTTTCAATATTGTGAACAAAGAGTGTATTTTATTTGTACTGTAATGTACAGATTGTAATGTAAAGTCATGGTTGACATCTGTGTAAGTGTGACCTGTTTCTAACACAAAATTTGGTTAACAAAATAAACTCTGTCATTTTTTATTGAGTGTATGTCTTTTTTGAATATTGGTTGAAGGTTGTGGCGGCCTGTTTGCCCAATGTAAAATTTGTTACAGTCTGTAGAGTTTAGTTTGTATACCTGTACTTCTGGTGCTTGGAGTTTATATGTTTTATGTTTGTGTTGTATGTTTTACAGGATTAGTTGTTTGTTGTAAATACTATTTTGTATCTATTCTTTTAGCAGTTTTAGGTGTTATTATTTGAAATGTTTATTTATTTGAGTGTTAAATTTCGTTTTCTCTTGCTATGTTCTTTATGTGGTTTTTGGGATAAGTTATCAAAGTCCCTTGTTGTAATCATCTTAAATTCACTGATTTAACTATAATTAAATGGTAATTACCTAATTGAATATGCAAGGGTTTATTTGCTGATGCGATTCAAACAATGGTTCCTTTTATGAAGCAAAGCCTCTACTACAGACGTTGCTTCGTAAAAGGAACGATAGTTTCCAAATGAATCAGCAAGTAAGCCCTAACCTATTCACTTAGATAAGTTACATTTAACTATAGAATAAGTTATCAATGAATGTATTAGGCCTTCTTAAACCCATTAAAGCATGGTTTCTTAAACTGGAGGAATATTAATATATTATAGACCTATAGCTATTTTCTCTAGTTTAAAATGAAATGTATATATTTGTGTGTGTGTGTTCGTTTATGTGTATGTTTGTATATATACACATTACACATTAACATTATATTTTTATGTACGTTATGAATTTTAAAACATTTTAAAATATATATCTTATGCAAGTCCTGTATCAAGTTGGAGGGCCAAATATACTAATATATTTTACCTTTTATGTATATATATATATATATATATATATATATATATATATATATATATATATTAGGTAAAATAAAATTCTCTGAAGTTTAATTGGCCTAACCAGTGTCAGTTTCATGCTAAGATTGTAATTCTTGCCCAAATACTAATGGAGGGGCTCAACTCTATTAAAAAGAGGGCACAGATTCTGAAACATTGAGACCCCCAGTATTACGGTGTGCAAAGTATTTAATTGTAAATATTTATTTCAAGATGGTTTTGGTAAACGTAAGTACTTCTTCTAGTCTAAGTAGCATTTATTTAAAGGCAACATGTTTATGTGGGGTGGATATTTTGAAGCGTTATCTATAACACTGTCTGTCAATATTGTTGTCTACAGATGTTAAAGGCATGTTTTTCTGTAGATTTTCTTGTTACTGTGTGATTGAGGAAGACCAGACAAAAATTAGGTTTTGAAGTAGGGTATTTTGCATATATTTTAAGGATAAATGTGTGAGCATGTGTGTTTGAGAAGATTTGTGTTCCATCAGTTGTAGGAATACTTTATTGAGGATACTGCTGCTTGTGCTTACCTTAGTAGGCCAACTGGTTACATCTGATTGGAGTAAAAGTTGGAGTTGAAGGTGAAATAGTTTTGCTCTCTAATGGTTTGCAGCATCTTCATGATTTCAGTGATACAGGATTGTGTACATTTTTCTGCATGGGTTGGGGCTTAGGAGGTTTATATTTTTAGCATAAGAAGAAAGTTTCTGTTAAATGAGGGTAGTATTAGTGCATTCGTTTACTTTTTATCCTTTTATACAATCTATCTTTGTTTTTTATAGTTGTGTCTGTGTAAGGAAAACAATCAATTTATATTATTTGCCTGTGTCTTTTAATTGATACAATATTACATATAATGAGGTTTGTTAGCCTATAATAGTGTTTGGAGTATCTCATTAAAGACATTTCATAACTTTATAGGCTATCAGTAAAAATTAAAAAGTAAATCATTATTTTAGCAAATTCTTATGACAATTTCTAGCATTTGTGTTTATAAAAAAATATAAATATTTTGCACCGGTATATATATATATATGCTGATACGTATATATATATAAAGTGAATCGGTAATACTCACACCTTTTATTTTGCAGGAAAGCCCGAGAAGTCCTCAAAGTACCAACCACATTAATTTTAAACATTACATCCCACTGACTGATGTCCTGTAGTTCTAATCGTTTAAATCATATAATAAAAAAGTGGTACGGTAAAACTCACCCCTTTTATTTCGCAGCAAAGGCAGGAAAGCCCGAGCACTCCTCAAAGTACCAACCACATTAATTTTAAACATTGCATCCCACTGACTGCTGTCCTGTAGGTCTAGTCTTCCTTTGAAACATACTCCAGCTGTATTGAATACTGCCCACAAACCTGTAATACACATATTTTGTTTAAAAATTTTCTCATGTTATATAGGCTACTTACATAGAAGCCCTGTTATTTGAAAAAACTTTTGAGCATATTCTCACAGTATTTGTTTAGAAGAGTACAATATGTTCACCTGTATCTTGTCACTAAATCATAATGTAATGCCTTTAAAATGAGTTTAAAATATCTCACCCTGTTGTGTTCAAGTTATAATTGTGAAGTAGTAGGGTCCTACCACTGATTGATAATCATTGAAAATTAAGTGTTTTGAATTGTAAGTTTGTTCATAGTTATTGAAAGCGTAATTTTCAGAATTGACGTTTCTTAGTCTATTACTCTATTATTAGACTGGATAATCGTGTAGGTCTACTGTAAGATAAAAGTAATATTTCAGATTTTCGAAAGACTTTTAACTTTTTAAGTTATTCTTCAATTCCTTCTACTAGTTCACCTTCTCCTTATATAAAATCCATCCTTAATAAAAAACTGTTTATTCATCGACTCAAGTTCAATTACTTTTTTTTTAAAACTTGTAGTGGATGACACTGTTTGGTAATACAGATTTTTAAATATTAATTCCTTTATATTAATTAAATTTAATAATGAATTGATTTTAGTTTTATATGGGAGAAAAACATTTCATAAAAGTGACAAGGTATCCAATATACACAGTAATTTTGTCCCACATGGCTTAAAATAAGTGATAAATGATTTTATATAACAGCTGATTTCATGTCGTAGGTAGTGTGGTAGAGCAACTAACTGTTTCAATGCATAGGTTATGTTACTTTATTTATAACTACGAGAGTACCCGTCCTTCCTACGGGGTTGCGTATAGTTTTGTATATTTGTGTTGATTTAATAATTGGTATTTGGGGTAAATTTAATTTACTGAAATTAAATCCCAATAAATATATTAAACTATAAACTTACCGAATATTCTCTTAAAAAACCAAGAGAAGGAAAGCTTCTGGTTGCAACATGATTGTTAAGTACAGGATCCTTAACCTCACTTTCAACAGACCACGTTTGTTTACAATTCTCATTAGTTCGTACAACCTAGCAATCAGCTGGTGTTTATCACAGTTCAAGTTCCACCGCCTACTAGACTTTCATTGCCGACCAGAATCTAGGATCCTTTTACTGCAAACAAGTAGGTTTTACGATCCAGTCACCAGATGAATCTAGACTATTCATCTATGGCTTTAGACTAATTATCTGATTTAGTTACCTGTTGCTAGCATTTCCGTCTTCTCAAGTTACACACACTTCTTGCAACATGGCTTTCTAGTGCGGCATTCCTGGTTTCTGTTCAAGTGTTTTAGCCGATTACATCGGGTTTAAACCGCGTCTGATTATTACCCCGCTTACTGATTATGTCCAGTTAATGTTTTAGATGCGTTCTAACTATGAATTAACGATTTTAGCCGCGATAAAACTGTTTGAAACCGCTTTCTTTATACAAGTGTAATTTGTTAGGTTAGCCGCGTGGTATTTCATTACACCGCAGACAATTAACTCTTTAACCTCGTGTGTGAACTATCAAGTGTTGATTAAAGCTTTTCTGTAGTGACTATTTGAAGTGATTTTACTTTACAATAATCTTAAATGAGTTGTAGTTCATACCACTCGTCGAGAACCTTCTTTCATCTCTGCTAGACACCAAACAGGCCTGTTTCGTCGAACGACTCACCGCTCTTCAAGAACCTCATACAGTTTGGAATGGTAAGTGGCGTAGGCTTAACTTCACTCATAAAATTGAACTATTTCTTTTAATTAACGTTTAGTGTTAAATTTAAATTCAGTGTTTTTTTCTTATTAATAAAGCAGACCCCATACTGCTCCAACAAAGCGTGGGTGGTCTTCCGGACTTTTAGTGTAACCGCAAATGATTTGAACTACCCTATTTTCATTTTCTTTCTTTAGTTTTGCTACCAAAACTATACATGGTCCACACGAGCCGGATTTGTACCGCTTAAACCTAGACGACAGTTCAGTGCAAACTTTCTTAGTAACTTTTCTAAACAAAATCGATACACCTGCAAGAGGTTAGGTCAAACTTTGTGTCATCTTAAAATTGTTTTAATCGTGTTACAAAATGTCAATTAATACAGAATATTATTTGTCCAAATTAAGCAACATCATTCAGGACCTAGAACAGGTCATTGACATAATCGCTGAAAATGAAATCCCAGCAGGTCTCATTAGCGAAATCCGACGCATCCACGGCAACTTTATTGACACATACGAATATATGGAAAAAAGTTTTGAGCATGAAGTCGCTGAAACCGCAGAAAAGGCTTTTCAATTGAAAGCCAAATTTCAACTTTTGTATTTGCCCATCCTGGCTAAATGTCCAGGCATTATAAAATCTGAAGAAAAGGAAATTTCACCGGCTAACCTCACAAATAATTGCATCAGTCTGCCAAGCCTACAAGTACCCACTTTCTCAGGCAATAACAGTGAATGGACAGACTTTATCACAATGTTTGACTCTATGATCCACTCTAATGCAAATCTGACCGCAGTACAAAAATTTCAGTACCTAAAATCAACTTTAAAAGGCGATGCCTTAGCAATCATTACCGGCTTAACAATTTCAGACAATAATTATGCAATAGCTTACAACGCTCTAAGAAACCGCTATGCCAACCCACGCAGGCTAGCCGATCATTACTTCAAACAGATTCAAGAGTTCAAATCAATGCAAACCGCTTCGCACTCAGAACTCAACCGCTTTCTAACCGCACACTCTAACGCAGTATGTGCCTTGAAGGCCATTAACTTACCGGACTTGGCAGATTTTCTGTTGTTTCAAATGGCAGTTAATAATTTAGATCCGAAGACTCGTCTTAATTTTGAAACCAGGCTAGGCACCAACACTATGCCTACTTACCGCAGCTTGAATGATTTTGTAACTGAACAAGCTAGGGCAATGGAATTGCTCAACCAGCCTTCGACTTCAACCGCAGCTAGCACAAGCCAACAACCCCAACTATCGGTCTCCTCTGTCAACGAACCTGACTTGAGTAATACACCTCCTGAGAGTCCAACACCGCCGCTCGAATGCCCCACTAAACTCATGACGCTGATCTCGACTACCGCAGCCACTACAAGTAACCCCGCCGACTACGCAGATGAAGCCGCACAGCTGAATGAAGGTCATCACCGCAGTACTATGCACCACACCGCCAGGACTCAACCGCCGGCTTTGCGACCACCAGTGATAAGCCAACGCATCCAGTTCAACCGAAGAGCACCCGCACCACAACCATCACCGCTTGTTAGACAAAATTTACCCAGACCGCGCTTGCCTATCCGACCTACCAACCCGCCTCGTAACGATCCGTCCGCAGCACAGTGTTTCTATTGTTCAGCCATTCACAATATCTTTTGTTGTCCAGACTTTCTCAAACTAAAAACTCAGGAACGTCGCGAGTCTATACGACATATGCAGCGCTGTTTTAATTGTTTCGGCACCCACTACCAAAACAAATGCAAGTCACTCAAGACTTGTAAACATTGCAACGGTAATCATCACTCCTTGTTACATGACTCTAACTCAGCTTCGCCCCAGCGACCGTGCACGCATCGACACCCAAACTCAGCCAATGACTGCAACCATTCAACTACCAATGGAAAACCTCTCGCCAGCGCCGATAAAACTAACGTCGCTTCTGCCTTATTAGGCACCGCTCAAGTCATTGTAAATGATCATTTTGGAAATCCGCATATCCTTCGGGCAATCATTGACCCAGGCAGTCAAGTGTCTGTCATAACAAAACCCGCAACCGCAATGTTGAGCTTACCTACTAGGAAATCAAATGTTTCTCTTGTCGGGGTCGCTTCTCAAACCACACATATATCAGAATACGTGTCCCTACAAATCTCTTCTAGATATGCCTCAAATTTCAAACTCGATGTCGAAGCTGCAGTACTACCTCACATCACTGACCCTCTTCCATCAATCGCACTAACACCCAGTATACACGCACGTTACAGTCATCTCCAACTTGCTGACCCTCACTTTGACACTCCTGCCCAAATTGACTTAATTCTTGGATCTGACGTATTTAACCGCAGTCTTATTAATGAACCACAGACCATAATCAAAGGTCAACCTGCTGCCCTAAACACTTTCTTCGGATGGATTATCTCAGGATCGCTTCCAGACCATCTATGTCGTCAACCTCACGCCTTCACTACAAGATTAGACGCTCGTTACACCCCTGCACGTCGATCCATGGAGAGGAAAGAAGTCATCCGCACCATTAAAGACACTCAACGTTACAAGAACTTACCCAAGGGTACCACCACCAGTGGCCCCGTTAGAAGATTTAACCATATCACCGAGTCTCTTCGCCCTCTAGTCGACGCCTCCGGAATGCTCATGGTGGGCGGAAGAGTTCATCAGCCTTCACGAAATCACCCCTTCTAGCAACCGCCACCTCTTCAGCAGATGTCCAACCGCTTCTGTCATTCTTGGCCCACCTCCTACTTACTTGCGCAACACCTCACCAACTCTTGGGCATCCATCCATCTCTTAGCTATAGGCTGACCTCTCGGTTGTTTCTTTCTGGTTCTTCGCCCCTCTACTAACCCCGCTCATCATTCTTCTTCTTCTTCAGTTCTAAAACATTCGTTTTGGTAGGCGGTATGTTAAGTACAGGATCCTTAACCTCACTTTCAACAGACCACGTTTGTTTACAATTCTCATTAGTTCGTACAACCTAGCAATCAGCTGGTGTTTATCACAGTTCAAGTTCCACCGCCTACTAGACTTTCATTGCCGACCAGAATCTAGGATCCTTTTACTGCAAACAAGTAGGTTTTACGATCCAGTCACCAGATGAATCTAGACTATTCATCTATGGCTTTAGACTAATTATCTGATTTAGTTACCTGTTGCTAGCATTTCCGTCTTCTCAAGTTACACACACTTCTTGCAACATGGCTTTCTAGTGCGGCATTCCTGGTTTCTGTTCAAGTGTTTTAGCCGATTACATCGGGTTTAAACCGCGTCTGATTATTACCCCGCTTACTGATTATGTCCAGTTAATGTTTTAGATGCGTTCTAACTATGAATTAACGATTTTAGCCGCGATAAAACTGTTTGAAACCGCTTTCTTTATACAAGTGTAATTTGTTAGGTTAGCCGCGTGGTATTTCATTACACCGCAGACAATTAACTCTTTAACCTCGTGTGTGAACTATCAAGTGTTGATTAAAGCTTTTCTGTAGTGACTATTTGAAGTGATTTTACTTTACAATAATCTTAAATGAGTTGTAGTTCATACCACTCGTCGAGAACCTTCTTTCATCTCTGCTAGACACCAAACAGGCCTGTTTCGTCGAACGACTCACCGCTCTTCAAGAACCTCATACAGTTTGGAATGGTAAGTGGCGTAGGCTTAACTTCACTCATAAAATTGAACTATTTCTTTTAATTAACGTTTAGTGTTAAATTTAAATTCAGTGTTTTTTTCTTATTAATAAAGCAGACCCCATACTGCTCCAACAAAGCGTGGGTGGTCTTCCGGACTTTTAGTGTAACCGCAAATGATTTGAACTACCCTATTTTCATTTTCTTTCTTTAGTTTTGCTACCAAAACTATACAATGATATTTGTAAAATATAACTAACCTCGAAAGACGTATAACCACAATCAGTTAGTATCAGCGGTTCAAATGTGTTTAAAAGTGTCATTTACAGGCGATTATCAGCTGATTAAGCAAAGTATATAATTGACTATAGATAATTGAGTAAAGGGAGTTTTGAAGGTCAGCAAGGTGAATTTCTTAATAAAATTAGGATTATGTGTTAACCAGAGGACGTAAGAATGTAAAATTTCAGCTCAATGGGTCCAGTAGTTTTTACGTGATTGAGTAACACACACACACACACACACACACACACACCATTCGATTTTAATATAATAGTATAGATTGTAATTATTTAATAAAAAGTAACTAAAATAAAAATCTTTCTTGACCTAAGTAGGAATTGATTTTAAAAATTTGTTTTAATTACTTGCTTTTTGTACTAGAAAGTTATCATCATAAACATAATTATTAATACATGTGAAGATAAGTTAGCACTTAATTTTTCCCTATAAAATAGTTGAATATTTATAAATTATGTAAAATAAAACTTATAAAAATAGTTAAAATTAACATTTATTTGATTTTTTAATGTCCCACTTCAATGACGTTGGTTCTAACGGATACAAAGACAGGAGTTACAGACCCTAATACACACACAATCCTACATGATATATCTACTCTCGGGCCAGTAAAGCATTACCGTACTATATTTGTGCAAAAGCTAAAAGTATAGGAAGCTTTTAAAGACCATTATAGACACGTCTATCTGAAGAATAAATATGGAAATCATTTAAAATTAGATAAAATTTGTGGAATAATATAGCTGAAATTAAATCAACATTCAACTCATTAAACGGAAAACATTTTTATATATCTTTAATTAAAACAAATAAAAACATACACAGAACTCACAAATTATTCATTTATTTTCTCATACGCGTTTCAATGACAAAGTCATCATCATCAGTCAGTGTTACTACTACGAGCTCTAACTTAAAATAGTTGTAAGTTAGAGTTTGTAGTAGTAACACTCACTGATGATGATGACTTTGTCATTGAAACGCGTATGAGAAAATAAATGAATAATTTGTGAGTTTTGTGTATGTATTTCTTTGTTTTAACATAACCTCACAGCTAAGCTCAAAGAATATTTGTATTTTATTAATTATCTATTTAGAGCTATTTATAAACTCGTTTTAGCAGCACAAACCTGCGTTTTTTTATAGAAAAATTACTTTTACCTAATTATTTACGGTGTTAAAGTTATTAAATAAAGAGAGTTTGCATGTCATTGGGTACACATGATACCATAACGTATTTCCCACTCAGTCTTCACGCCTTTCTAAAATTAAAGACTACATTTATTTTCCTTCATAGAAAAAAAATGTACCTAAATAAGGAAGTGTGAAAGGTTAATACAATCTCGACAATTCCAAATTCGATTCAGATGTAACTAGTTTTTCTGAAAGATTTGGTTTTCTCTTTAAGGCGGTGAAAGTTAAACGAAGTGAAATGGAGTGACAGAAGTTACGTGACAAGATTGTGGTATAATATGAAACTTTGAAATCATATTTTAATAGTATTTATCATTTCCATAAAAATTAGACTTTAGTTTCTTGGGTTTATGTTAGACATAACTTATATGTCACCTCAGCTTTTGAAGTTTAGCCTAAGCAAGGATCCTTCTAAATATTTCTCTACTTCTTTCTTCAATGATACCACAGCATTTTAAATATTCATTTATCGTTTTATCATCTCTCTCTCTCTCTCTCTCTTTCTCTCTCTCTCCCCCCTCTTATTTTGTCATTTTCACTAATATTTATTTCTCATCTGGATAATGTTAACGTTATCGTATATTCAAAGTATGGAAACATAAAAAAACGAAAAAACAATTTGTGGGTACCATAAGTGTCTGTAGCGGGTCTGGTCTTATCGTGAGCTAACCGGAAGTAAAAAACTTTGACCGACTGCCATATTCAAGCTACTACCTTTATGAAAGAGACGAGATGGGTAGCTAATACGAACTTTGTAAGATACCAGTGATATTCTATCCTAAACAAAAGCCTTTCGTAACTTGAAACTCTATAAAACATATGTTAATACGTATGTTATGAAAGCCTTTCGTGTAACTTTCATAACATGAAATTGTATTTTGAACGTTTGAAGGGCAATACGTAGGCAATATGAGTAACCAAGAACAAAATACCGTACCCTCTTAGTAGTCATGCTAAGTAGTCATTAGTCCCTTCTGTGAGAAAGTGGAGATAGAAATCTGTTGTGGTTATTCTTACTTAATTTTTCATTCCATAGAAATTAATTTATGTGATTCACGAAAAGTAAAAGTTAAGAAATATTTAAAAATTTCAATGTTTTCCTAACGCGATACACCTATAAACTGTGAGGTTTGTTATCTTCTTGTTGAGTGAAAATGAAGACAAAACTAATTATTTGTAGCGTAACTATGAGACGGGAATTTTCTTTTTCTCAAAGAAGTAAATCATTTAAAATAGCTTTCTGTCTTATACAGAAATAAATCCTAATAAGTGTGGAGGAGGTTTCTTTTTGCCGTAAATACAAATTTGGATGCCCTGAGGCAAAACTCAATAAAAGTGCCCATTTGTTACCATGGCAAGTAAAGTAGAATACTTTTCGGCATATTGCCAAAAAAACTTCATCGTTAGTATAATGCTCTACAGGTGAGGCCCCCGACTGTGGCCTGCATCAGGCTATGTGCCACTTTGAAACTGGTATGAGGTCAGCCCCTTCCATTAGTCGGAATATAGAACTGAAGCTGGCTAAGGCCATGTAACTTTAGTTTAGCTAACTACCGGTTCCTTGAAGTAATATCCGAAAAACAGTCACAGAGCTAGTGTTTCAGATCGTGAGCTCTAACTCTAGCTTTTGAAATCTATTTCTCGGGAGTAATTGAAAATAATTTGTCTCATAAACGAAATCGTTCAATCTTGAAATGGATAAAAGGTTTGGCTCTGTACTCTGAATGACTCCCCAAAAGCTATGTTACCTGTGAAAAATTTAACTGGATTATATGTCCGTAGAGTAATTTCCGACCATGTCGTTTCAGGTTCAAAAAACTTGCTTAAAAGGTGTTCTTGTTTTGAAATCTTTAAAAACATTTCCACTTTTGAAATAACCTAAATAATTTATCAAGTAAGTTAAGTATGAAGAGGCAACAAACGTCTGTGGGACAAATGGAAGCTGATAATTCCTGACATAACACATATTGGTTTTATATTTTATTATTTTTTCAATACATTTACCCCTTAAAATTATTTTCTTGTTCAGAATTCCCAATTGAAAATATCGGATGAGTATTATGATATACAAGAGTAACAGCTTTAGTAGGGTCTAAATAGGCCACTTTACTACATCTTTGAAAACGAACAACTTCTCCAATATTTTTCTATTACTTAACACATGTGGTTTTAAAATTGCCAAGAATAATTAGAATGACTAGGGTAATTCATAAAATAAGGTTTCCTATGCTGTTAAGAAAAAATGCAACGTGCTAGGAGAAATGTGGTGCAGTAGAACTTCTCAAACTCGACACAATGTGGACTTAAAGGTTGTCGAGTTTTGAGGTTGTCCAGTTTTAGGGAACTTAAATACAAATAACTAAGAGTTGAATAAAAACGCTTATTTAGAGTATTAAAATTGTATATTTATTGATTTATTATATACAATTATATATTTATATCAACATTTATAACTTATAATAAAAAAAAAAAAAAAAAATTTGAGACAAAAGGCCTAGTAGAATCTGAAAATACAGTGTTCATTGCAATTATTACTGAGGTTGTTTATGCTGCTTATAAAAAGTCCACCACAGTTAGTTATGGGAAGTTTTCTGAACACTAGAAGAAAAGTATAAAAGTAAACTTACTGAAGTCGTTTGAAAACCCCTGTGATTGAAGACTGCTTTTCTGTCTCCACATGGCGTCTTGCAGCTTGATCACGGAGTCGCCTGAGGAACAGAATCTCCATTCCAGTCGCATTTTGCTGCTCTAAGTACTGCAATGTCCCTTCAATAAATTTCACAGCCTCACTGTGGCTAACTTTTCTTTCTTGTCGATGATCCTCTTGCTCTTCTTCTTCCGAATCGTTCCCTTCTACGTCACGCTCTTTCACAGCTGCGATGGTTTCATCTTCTACTAATGGTTCTGATGCTCCGTCAAGATCCATCCATTCATTGACATCATTGCTTGAAAACTTTTCACATCCTGGGATTTTTTTCATGAGTTCAATCAAGTCGCTATTTTCAGAATTGATTCCATCGTCACGCGACAAATCATTGCCTGCGTGATCTAAAAGTTTCCTCCAAGAACGAATGAGGGTTATGGTCCCAAGATCAATCCAAGATTGAGAGACCCATCCAATGACATCTAATAAATCGATCTTCTTTAGTTTAGCCGTTAGCTCCTCACCCGATTCCAAGGACAAAGCCAAAGATGACAAAAGCTTACGTCTGTACCTTCTCTTTAACGCTGCCAAAGCTCCTTGGTCCATCGGTTAATAGAGAGACGTGACGTTCGGCGGTAGAAACATGGCTTTAATATCTTTGTCCTGTAAATATTGCACATCAGGGTGAGTTGTAGAATTATCGAGAATCAGTAAAGCTTTCCTGGGAAGATTTTTTTTCTTCAGAAACTTCTCTGAAAAAACCACTCTTTATAAATGTATTCGCTTATCCATGCATTAGATTGATTTCTATACCAAACTGGGAGTTCAGAGTTGCCATCACTTGTGCATCTGGCAGTTTTAAATGCTCTTGGATTTTTTGCTTTTCCAATTAGCGATAATTTGAGTTTGTGCTCTCCTGTTGGATTACTTCAGGCAAGAATAGTCACACGCTCCTTACTTCTCTTAAAACCTGGTGCAGCTTTTTCATCTCTCAGAGCTAAACTTTTAGTAGGAAGCATTCGAAAGTTTAATCCTGTCTCATCTGCATTGTAGATTTGATCACCTGACAGTCCTTCTTTTTCAATAAACTCGGGTAGTTTGGTCTTTAAGTCACTCACGTTGTTAGGGTCAGCTGACAGTTTTTCCCCGAAGATACTGAGTAGCTTGATTCCATATCGTTATTTCCAACTTGACAACCAACCATTGCTTGTTGTAAACCCAGGCTCTCCTTCGTCCTTAAATTGTTCATAAAACTGAAGAGCTTTCTCTTGCAGGATGGGTCCAGATATAGGCGTTCCCTTCTCCCTGTGCACACGGAACCATTGGTAAAGGGTTTCGCCGACTTTTTCGAACTCTGCCCTTCTCATTGTTTTTCGTTCCGCGATGAATTCTGTACACTGTCTTTTCAAACACCACGATTCAATTTCAGATTTCATTTTCTTCCAACCGAGCACTGTAGACCTACCGATGTTCAAGTCCAACGCTATTTTATTTACTCTTTCACCACGCTCAAGTCTTTTTAGGGCACCAAAGTTTGCTTCCATTGACACTGACACTGGTTTCCTCTTCTTTGCCGCCATACTGTCGCTCTATATTCCAGCACAAAACTCGTTTAAACAATTGTCAACCACTCTCGAACAAAAGCAACTGACCAAAACTGTGTCTCAACAAACACTAAACTGAACGACCAGTGACGACAATGTAGCGAGGGTAGTTTATGACCTGCCTGGGAATCCCAGGTCAAAGCGCGGCCTCACGATAAGGAAAGTGGCCACAGAAGTCCCCGAACGTGTGCAAACAATAGCCTGCCCCAGCTATGCAGGTAAAGGGCGCGTTGAACGACCTTGCAAAACCCAGTAACCTAGTCTGAGTCTCTAGCGCTCTCGGGCGGTCTATGTACTAATGGAAAGCTTTACGTTATGGGCGGTGTAAAAAAATTATTAATTCACCAGCCCCGTCGAGTTTTACGGAGTGTCGTGTTTTTGAGAATCGAGTTTGAGAGGTTCTACTATAACACTATTACTTATCAACTCACCCTCTCTCTATCCCCACCACTGCTAGCTACATTGCTCTGTGCTAAGCTAGCAGCCTTCGAAATTGGAGCTCCCCATCTGTTACCGCCAGTTGCGAAATTCGTGCTTTGATACGTTTATTTAAAATGCAAAACGGATTTCACCAATTGACATTTATCGTCAGTTAATCGAAGGCTATAGGGAAAAGTGTATATCTGTTCAACATGTTCGCAAACGGTGTAGAGAATTCAGTGAAGTCACGAAATTTCATGATGAAGACCGGAGCGGAAGGCCTCCAGTTTCAGACGGTATTGTTGATAAGTTGAAGGAATATTACTTGAAGATCGGAGGATTGATATTAAGGAACTTGCTTTGCGTATTCCTGAGACTTCCAACACTACAATTCATAACGTTTTAACCAAAAAATTAGACTATCAAAAGTGTGTGCGCGGAGGGTACCGCGAATGTTTACAGGAAACCACAAACAGCAACATGTCGAGTGTGACCAGCAGATTTTGGAGCAATGTGCAGACAACAAAGATGAATTCTCGGATTCCACTGTTACAGGCGATGAAACATTCGCGTTTTACTTTACTCCCGAAACCAAGCAGCAATCACGTAAATGGCGTCACTCAATTTCGCCGAAGCCGAAGAAGTTTAAACAAACACAGTCTGCTGGGAGAGTCATGGCAACTGTCTTTTGGGACAGAAAATGCCTGCTTTTAATCGACTTTTTAACTTTATATCAGAGTTATAAAATATTTAAAAACAAAGAAGCAATGAATTGAAACAAAATTTTATATATAGAATGTATAAAATTATACAAACAAAATTACAACTTTATATACAGAATTATTTTATAGCTTTTGAAATTTGAAGAAAACTGTAGGCCTACTAAAACTAGAACGACGCCAAACAAACGCCTAATATGGAACACATTGTAACACTCTTAAAAATAAGGTGTTCCATATAAATTTATTTATATATTTAATTTTTATTTAATAATTGTATCGTCCCAATATAAAAGAAAATTTTTGTTTTATTTGTGCTCATTGTGAAGCTAGCATAGATAGTAGCACCCCTAGCGGGTAAAAATGTAAATATCGTACGAGATAGCAACTCAGGGTAATTAACTCACATCACCTCATTAGACGTAAGCATGGTCTGATATCGCATGATCTGACGGACCAATCAGAATATTCAAAATGATAAGTAAGGGTGGGAAAATTCAGTTAGCGCGTCCTTGCAACGACCCCAGTTCTCCAAAAGTCTTTGAACGAGACGGACGTAATGGCACTTTCGGACGTAACCTAGAAATTTATAAGCTTCCAGTATTCCAAATTTTAAGATGTCAAGGCCGGTACCAAATTTTATTAACGAGCTAAAGAAGAAGCCAGAAGCGATTATTTATGTATTTCAAATGAGTAAAAGTTAATACCATTTTTGTTTAAGTGCGCTGATTTGCAAGAGCGATGTGTTAAGTGATTAGTGATTCCAAAAGCCATGGGCAATCTTTAATATGTTTTAAAGTGTTTTATAAGTAATGTGCACAACCAGGTACGTTTTAGATAATAATAAAGAAAATGTATTTTAATGTTAACTAAGTTGAATTTTTAATTGATAAACGGTTAACACATGAACGGTAGAAATTGTCCTTTGAATAAAAATTCAAAATTAATTTGGAAAAACTTAAGCTACTATCTTGTCGATATAAATATAATTTTAAAGGTTAATAAGTAATTAAAATGTATGGAATAACTAGCAGTAATTAAAAGTAAATTACTGGACACATTGGTGTCTTTTGTTCTTTTGTAATTTGTCACTGATTAATAAATTGTATGACTTTGTATTTTAAACATTTAAATTCTTATTTCACAAGTAAACTAGAACGTTACAAACTTTCAATTTTCATTTCAAGTAACCTAGTTCTATCTTCCGAAGATATCAGAAGATCGTTTACAGAAAGACATTATTATGCCTGGCTGGAAACGGGGAACTAGATAGAGCCCTGGGTAAGTAAGGTAATTAATTTGTTAATTAGTAATTAACACACATTTTTATTAAAGCCCTGATAAATACTCACCCCATAGGAAAAAGGCATAACTGTTACAACATATTATTTACAATTATAGAAAAAGACAAACATTCAACATTATTCACATAAGTAATAATTACGTATGTAGAGAAAATTTTTAATTAATGGTAAATATTCAAATGAAAGGATTAGACTGGTATAAAAAAAAGTAACTTTGCAGAAGCAAAAGGTTTAGTTTTAAGAAATATTTTAAATTTATCAATTTTTTAAGTAATTGTAATGAAATTAGCTTTTACCATGTTCTTTAAAAGACCATCGTCTCTTTAAACCTCATCGATATATTTTTGCGCAAGGTTTCACATTGAGATGATCATTTTAAGTATATGGACTAGTTTTTGCAGTCCTATCTAACTTTCATGGCTAAATTCAGCTTTACTGGTATTTAATTAAACGTGGATTAGTTTTAACATTAATTTGTGTGTACGTAAAGAATAGTAAAGTAAGTATGAACTAAAGTAACTAAATGAAGGTCGAAGGTTGTTTTTCTCAAATTTTGTTTGTAACTGAAATAACTGTTATTTTTAAATAAATAAAACCTCTAAACCACAAATAACAACTATTTAAACCTTATGTACATTTCGATT
Source organism: Prosapia bicincta (assembly GCA_036971475.1). Taxonomy (NCBI): domain Eukaryota; kingdom Metazoa; phylum Arthropoda; class Insecta; order Hemiptera; family Cercopidae; genus Prosapia; species Prosapia bicincta. The sequence goes on along the minus strand of JBAIZL010000009.1, from coordinate 20,992,970 downwards.
GCCCAGCAATCATCTTCAGAGGTATTTAAAAAATACAACTAACAGTTAGTTGTATTTTTTAAATACCTCTGAAGATGATTGCTGGGCAATCGAAATGTACATAAGGTTTAAATAAATGTTATTTGTGGTTTAGAGGTTTTATTTATTTAAAAATAATATTACGCCACAGTTGCTTCATACAGTTATGAAATAACTGTATTTATAAAATTCATGAAAAAGATCAAAATGTTATTTATTATTGAACATAGTAATTTAAGAATGGTTTAGTCAAGGGTCGTTTACAACCATACTTTCGCCGAAGTATATCTTTCTCTTCTTCTTTCGCAATTGCTCCCTCACATCCACTGCAACTCCCACAATGCAACTGAGGCTGGATTATTGATTGTCGCTGGATAAACCGCCGCTGGCTTACTGTACGTTTCCCTGACGTGCGTACGACTACAGTAGTGCCGCAATTCGTTTTGTAGCAGTGAATGGTTCGTACAAAATTTGAAGTACCTACCTACCTTGTCTAGATTAACTTATTTAAACAGAATCCAACTCAAATGTAGGTCCTATAAAAATAAGTATATAAACAAAAATTTGTTAAAGTCGATTCCTACTTAGAAAACTATAATTTTTTAAAATTTTATAACACCTCAGAAAGCTTAGCATAAATTAATTATTCACGGGAAAATTGATATATCAAAAAATATACAATTTATTGTCACTGTTCATGAGATGACATGAAATAAAAATGTATTTACTGTATTGTTTACATTATAATACGTTTAAGGGATTATAAATACTAGAGTAAATCATGAATCGTTTGGTATCATTTTTCTTGCAATTTTAAGTGGAATCAATATTTCTTAACTATTTTTAGTTAAAATTGCAACTTAAAAAGTTAGAGTTTGGTTAGAAAATACCTCTAAATGATGCAGAAATACGGCCGGTTTGGGTCTGCGTTTGTAAGGGTGAGTGTGCGTGCGTGCGAGAGAAACTGGCCTGGTGTCCAAGGGCATTTTATTGTAGTTACTTTTTATTGAACAACTAGCTGAGCCGGGCAAATGTATACGCCTAAAAGTAAATGAGTGGCATGTTAACATTAGCTGAACTTTATTTAGTATTTTATTAACATAATAAAAACTAAACTTATAATAGACTGTGGAGGAAAGGGTGACAAAAGTTATTGATTAAATGTAATTTATCGAAGTGCACTCTGATATACAGTACTATTGGTTTTTCTCTCTGGTGCGTACACAAATAAATCAGAAGGTTTTCTCGACGCGTTAGCAAGTCACATACAGCTGTTAATGTAAGAAGCATGGATTTTCAAAATAACTCCAATTATTTTAAATTTGGAATCACTCCATACCAAAATTTAGAATGAGTTCAATAAAATGTCTTAGGATAAGATAGAAAAAAAATTATATTTTATGCCGTTTTGGTAGGCTACTTAAGAAATACATGTTGAAAAAACACTGTTATGACGGGAAGCTGTTTTACAAAATACCTAGCGATGTTTAGAGATTAATATTTTTCTGCTAAAATTACGCCTTAGATACTAACTATGTCAGAAACCTTCCCAGGAATGTACTCAACAATTTCCCAAAGTTTCATGGCGATCGGATTAGTGGTTTCGTAATGGATAAGTCGCATACATACATACATACATGCATACAAACATTCATTTTTACGTATGTGTAATTTAATATTTGTCTGCTAAAACTGGCTTGGTGGGAGGTTACGTGACTCCTGGGCCCTTCTGAGACCATTCACTTATATATGTAGCACCGTTTTATAGGTTAATAATTTTCTGCTAAAATGAATTTGAGGGGGGGCGGTTACGTGAACCCCTGTGCCCCTCCTGACTACAGCCTTGAGACTTGCCAGAAACCTTTCCAGGAATGTACTCAACAATTTCCCAATGCTTCATAGTGATCGGATCAATGGTTTAATAATGTATTAGGGGCATACATACATACATGCATACATTCATTTATATATATATATATATATATATATATATATAAATGAATTTGGGGGAGAGGTCACGAGAATACCTGTTCCCCTCCTGGCTACAGGCTTGAGACTTGCCAGAAACCTTTCCAGGAATGTACTCAACAATTTCCCAAAGTTTCATAGTGATCGGATCAGTGGTTTAATAATGTATTAGGGGCATACATACATACAAATAATCATTTATAGGGTGTATATATATATATATATATATATATATATATATATATATATCGCAATATGTTTTCTTGTGTATTAATAAAGAACAAAAGTCAAAATACAAATACA